>VZSE01011877.1:2113081-2253490 GCA_013398275.1 Promerops cafer
TAAGCGGGCGCTGTCCGGGTGCTGAAGGAAGCGGAGCGGCGGAGCGGCGGCAGCGCAGGTAGGGCCGTCGGGCTGTAGGGATGAAGCGATGCAAGCGATGTAGGGATGTAGCGATGTAGGGATGTAAGTGATGTAGGGCTATAGGGCTGTAGGGATGTAAGTGATCTTGGGCTGTAGCAACGTAGGGCTGTAGGGATGTAGGGATGTGAGTGATGTAGCGATGTAGGGCCGTAGGGATTAGGGATGTAAGTGATGTAGTGATGTAGGGCTGTAGTGATGTAGGGCTGTAGGGATGTAGGGATGTAAGTGATGTAGGGCTGTAGGGATGTAAGTGATGTAGTGATGTAGGGCTGTAGTGATGTAGGGCTGTCGGGATGTAGCAAGGTAGGGATGTAGAGATGCGGGGAGCGCAGAGCCCCAGGGCTGCGCAGGGGCATCCGGCACCGAGAGAGCGGTGAAGTAGCACCGAGAGTGGTGGTGCCGGGGCTGGGGCTTGCCAGGGAGCACATCTCCATGGAATGTGCCCCTGTGGCTGTGTGTATTGTACATACGTAGTGCCAGCACCGCCGGGGCTCAGGCGGGAAGCTGAGTGCTCCCGGGAGCGATGGCACTCAGCCATGCCGGGTCGCCGACACGGCACTTCGGCGGATGGGCGGGGGGTTCCCTCGGATGCAAACACCCTCCGAGTCACTTCCCAGATGTATCCGCATGCAAACAGTCCTTATATTCACTAGAACTGCTGTGGGTTTGGGCTTTTACCCTTCGTTGCTGTTTTGTTTGTGTTTTCAGTTCCTTCCACAGGACGCTTTTAAACAAGGCAAATTTACGGCAGTCATGTTATTTACTGCTAAAAAGAAATGGGAGGAGGAGTGCATGGTATATTTATTGTCCCTATGGCAAACTGCTAGGTTTCACCTAAGGCTCTCAGGGCAGGGACACATCTAAAGGAAAAACCTATGAGTTTTCATAGCTAAATTTCACTGGAAACATTAGAGTCACATCAGAAACAACTGCTAGGACAATGAGAGAGAAAATTACTGCTACCATGGAAACATCCCAGAGAGGAGATATTTTCTGTGTCTGTTTTTAGGGAACTTTTTTCAGTCTGAATTGCCTTTTTATGTGTTAAATTTTATCATGATTGCCTCATTTTGTAAAGAGGAGCTTCTTCATCTTCATTTGTTGCCTAAAAGATGATTTTCCTGTTTGTTAGGTGCTAATAGAGGAGAAAATATGCTCTCCATCTAAACTGGCTTCACAGTTATTGATCTGGAGACAAAAGAGCTGTTTTAGCATATTGTCCTTTGAGAGGCACAGGAGAGAATGATTACAATATTTCCTAAAGATAGGCTAAAATGTCCTGTTTTAAAAACAAATGTGGAATTAAAGTCTGAAAGACTGGGGAGGAATCCTTTTACCTTGAATAGCGCAGTACATTTAATGACAAGATTTACGACCTGAACTCATAGCTTTTAAAAGAAATCATTCCCAAATCTGTTTGACAAGGCTTTCAAATATCATCTACCAATAAATTAGAAGTAAAAATTGACCTAGAGGCAAATGCACACAAAATATGTAGAGAGGAGCCAATGATCTGTTATTCCTGCAAAGGAAATATCCAATTGAGCAACATCCTTGTGGAACACTAAACTAAACTTTGCCTGGCTGCACACATTTTGATTTTAATGGGATGCTCACAGCTCTTGCAAAGGCTGTAACAATCCAAACTGTGTGCAGCGAAGGAGGGTGAGTTCCTGGTCTTTGTGAGTGGGAGGTGCTTGGCAGACGATTATAGAATGACTCTCCCTTCCCCCATCCCTTGGAAAGGACAGTTTCTCATGTGCTAATCAAACGAACTCTGTTAATAACCAGTCTCTGCTGAAAAAGAAAGTCTTAATTTCACTTATTTGCTACAGAAATTGAAAATTAGATGATGTTTGGTGTTTTGTTTTGTTTTGTTTTTTTAATGGATATATACATTTCTGTGCAGGGCTAGTGCCTTTTCTGTGACAGAAAATGAAGCAATGTCTTGGCTTTGACTCAGGGCAAACTCAGATCTTGAGGGTGGGACTTTCTAATCAGCTGTTGAACTAATAATTTGTGAAATCAATGCTCAAATGTATCCAGGCTTGTAGTCAGAAATTGTTTGAGGAAATGGTTTGCTATTATGCCTGTTAGCCTGCTCATGCATACTGAAGGGGGAAAAATAAGCAGCTCTCTGAACTGATAGTGCTTTAATTATTTAGTTAAGTCACATTATGTTAAGGACAAAAACTGAGTGGAAAAATCTACGAGTGAGCTGAAATGAACATATTCATGCTCACTTTCTACTTCCAGCAGTGGGTGAACTTCCAGCTGGGTGTACACAGCTCTTTCAGGCTGTCATGAACCACCAGTGTCTTAACAGGATGCTTTTACCAAGCCAAAAACCAAAGGAACCAAAACAGGTCAATTAATCAAAGACGTTTATATCTTTATCATTCTTTTCTCATTATTTATTTGTTAATGTCACTGGATCAGAAAAGAGTCCAATCTGTCCCGTGGCCCTGGTGTACCAGTGCCTGAGTGTGTCCTAGGGAACGACTGATGGCAGTTTTCCCCCGTGCTGTGTGGAGGGTGCCCAGCTCCCTGCAAGGCTGGGCTTTTGCAGCTCTATCCTCACACACAGTGATGCTGTAACCATCTTCATTCTGTCAGAGGCATATTTTCCCAGTTCTGTTCCAGATTTATTTTTGTCTGGTGTAAGCTGGGCAGACACGGGCTTCTACTGATCTATTCTAACCAAATTTGCCAGTGGTCATGTCTCTGCCTGTCCTGGGACCTGATTCAATTTCTGCTGAAGTGAATGAATAAGCAAATGAATGAAATCACCACTGAGAACCTACCTACTCGAGCTCATTTCCAAGATGGGCTTTCAAGGATTCAGGAAAATTATTTTGTACCTTTAGGATAAATTGTAGTTTTCCTCTCATATAAGAGATCATTGCCCTAGGAAGATGAATCATAGAGTCATTAACTGATATTCACTTGTAATACAAATAATTTTTTTTTAATGAAATAGCAAAATAGAGGATGCAATACCTTCAGTACTATCAGTACTGACTGAAATAAACTTGCAAGTAATTTTATATGCTATGGTCTCCACTTCATCACATTAGTTTTATTGCAATTTGCATTCAGCAATATTGTCCTGGCATGAAATTAGATGCCCTGTAGAGCAATCTCACAAAATATTTCTGTCTGTAGTTTTAGTATTAGTGTTTTGAGCAGCCTTTAAATGTATGGATACACTGATTTTTTCATTTAGATGCTTTGTTCTCAGGATCAAAATGACATCTATGGGCATTTCATGAGTTATATAGGATTGGTATTTCGTACTTTGGTGCTGCCATTGGACAATTAATGTTCATAAAGTACATGGAGCATAGAGATAAGAAATTTCTTGCATAGTTCTGTTTCCTAAGCCTGTCTCCCTGTGTTAACAGCTTCTTTTTTTCTTCTTCTTCTTTATTTAAAGGAAATATTTTAAACATGGCAGAAACGAAAACCTTCCAGCCTGGAGCAGCCTGTGCTCTCACCTTTTTCTTTGTCCTAATCTGTTGGGTTGATGCAGCCTCCTTCCAGCAGCACCAGCTGCTTCAGAAAGATCCAGACTATGCAATGAAAAACGTACAAAGGCTCCCAAACCCCGATATGATCAAAGCACTGGAATACATAGAAGACCTTCGCAAGCAAACCAACAAGGGAGAAAGCAGCCCTGATTACAACTCTTATCAAAGTGTCCCCTACCTCCTCCCACAGAGAGAAAGCAAGGATCAGCTTCACCTCCCAGATAACGTGCGGGATTCTTTGACTGAAGATGAGTCCCAATGGGTTAAGGTAATGCTGGAAGCCTTGCGGCAAGCTGAGAAGGAGGCAAAAGCTGGCCCAAAGGAGAATAAACCCTACGGTCTGAGTTCAGATAACAACTTTCCAGCTGGAGTAACTGATGATTACGAGGCTTACAAGTGGCCCGAGAGGTGGCAAAAGTACCTCAAAATGCCCCTTGGGCACTATGAAGACAGTTCAAGAGACAGTCCCTTCAAGCGTACCAACGAAATCGTGGAAGAGCAGTACACCCCCCAGAGCCTTGCCACGCTGGAGTCCGTGTTCCAGGAGCTGGGCAAGATGGCAGGACCCAGTAACCACAAGAAAGAAAGGCTCGATGAGGACCAGAAATTGTATACAGATGATGAAGATGATGTGTATAAAGTGAATAACATCGCCTATGAAGATGTGGTTGGAGGAGAAGATTGGAATCCCATAGAGGAAAAAGTGGAAAGCCAAACCCAGGAAGAGATAAAGGATAGCAAAGAGGAAATTGATAAACACGAAGAGGAGATTGACGACGAAATGAAAAGATCAGGAAAACTCAGCTTCCTTGAGGATGAAATAAGAAGAGAAAATAAAGATCAAGTGTCAGAGGATGTTTCAAAACTAATGAATTATTACCTGAAGAGGCTGATGGGTAGTGCTGGGAATAGGAAATTAAGGACTGGAGGAGAACTCGAGGAAAAAAGAGCATCCATGTTTTTGGATAAACAACTTGATCCTCAGGCTATAGCTCAGCTGATAGAAATCTCAAGGAATTTGCAAATTCCTCCTGAGGATTTAATAGACATGTTGAAAACTGGAGAAAAAAAGCAGCTTCAGAGCGAAAGGTTGGAAGCTGAGCAGGAAATGGAATTCCCAGAAGACCTTGATGAGATAACTGAAACAAATCTAGGACAGAGTGATATATTTAAAAATAATATAAACTCTAAAAACGGGTACATGAAGCAGCCTCTTATTCCAGAAAATCTACCTGAAGACCTCAATATTGAAGATATTGTCAGCCTTCTGGGAAATGACAATTTAGCTAATCAGAATCCCTCCTATTTACTAAGTCGTCTTAATCAAGAAAATGATTTGCCAAGACTGTCGTACATTCCCAGAAGATTGAAAGGACACCTGTTCCCTAAAGCTGCCTGGATGAACGATTTGGAAAGGCGACAAACGGAGTATGAGAAACTGGATGAGAAGGATGAAGAACTGGCCGATTACTTGGCAAAGGTGCTGGCAAAATACCCTGAAGTGATCAATACGAACCAGATGAAACGAGTCCCCGCTGCAGCTTCTGAGGGCAACCTGCAGGAAGAGGAGCACCTGGAGCAGGCCATCCGAGAGCACCTAAACCAGCTGGGACCACAGGAGGCTGCCAAGTTGGCTTCGCTCAGCAAAAGGCTCTCCATGGCCGGGGAAGCTGATGACACACAAACCAGGCAGTACCTGGATGAGGATATGCTGGCAAAGGTGCTGGAGTATCTAAAACAGGAGAAATCAGAGCTTGAAAGAGATCACATCACCAAGCGAGCAATGGAAAACATGTAATTGTTCCCCAAGTATTTTTTCTCTTCAATGTGTTGACTTCTATCCCAATTCAGTTGTGATTTATTCCTGCTCTCCCACTAAACAACCTATGGTAGACTATTTACCATTGAACAGTCTGCATATCTTTCTCAAAGCTGTTATATTGTTTATTGATATATGTTATAAATCATGGGGCAAACAACAAATTGCTTCAAGTGTTTTAAGAAACAATTTCATGATATCAAGTAAAAGTATAATATGTAAACAAATGACCTTTGCATTGTTAATAAAACATGATAAATGAAGAGTGACAATTATAATTTGAAATTTTTAAGATTAATTGGATTATTTTGTTACCGTCTGTAGTGGTTTTTGTGCAGTATCGAATAAAAAAATAAAGCATTATATATATATATAGTTTTATTTACAAGGCTTTTTCTATTCAGTGTTTTATTGTTGATGAATAAATTATTTCTGGACAATCGACTGTGTTTCTTTGTGACAGTTGATAAAGTCATACTAATTTGAAACATATTTTTATTTCTACAGATGACTCTTCTGAAATATATTATTTTTCCTACAAATTAAGTTGTAAGCGTAAACTTGTGGTTTTCTGGGCCATAAGAACATTGACTGGCGTTACCCTTAAGGGCAGGGGGTACCTAAAGAGCTTGCTGAAGTCAATCAGTGTAATTAGTGCATTACCTACGACTGAAAATTGGACCTCACATAATTAAGAGGTATATCAGTACCTCTCGGCAGCAGGAGGAACATAAATGATTTGTCCAGCTGAGACTTGATGATGACGCTCTGAAAAAATACAAAATGGAGCCTTTGTAGGTGAGCTCTGGGAGCTCTGCTGGAGTAGCTGGGAGGCTCTGCAGATGAGTCCCCCTCCACCTCTCACGATGACAAGGACAAAGAAAGGGGCAGGCTCCAAGGCGAGGCAGGCAGGGAACTCCCCTGTAGGGAACAGCATTGGTTTGTCTGATAAAAATACTATTTCCTTCTCCACAAAATGACCATTACATGTCACATAAACACACAGAAAACCTTTACTGTTCAGCACACTATCTGGACCCTTGAAATGTCTCTTGAGCTCCTGTTATGACCTGCAGTAGATGGTCTGGAAAGCTTCTGGCTCTTGTACAGAAGGAAATGTGCTTGCATAACTGTGAGTCAGAGGTGGTTTTCACTGGGACAGCTCATTTCCAGGATTGTAGTTCTAAAGTGGTTTTCCCTGTGGTATTCCGCAGCAGCTCATCTGGGGTAAGTGGGGTGGGGATGATTTTTGGCAAGGCACTGTCTAATGAAGTACAAAGGCTGCAGAAATAAAACATCTTCAGTGTCGCCATTACCCTGAGCAATTGCAGCTGACAGGAGCTCAGCCCCTGTTCCAGCCATTATTCCTTGAATACACACCAGACAACAAAATATCTGATTTTCCAGGCATATGTAGGACCTGGAAGAGATGTCATCACACATGGTGACGCATGATAGGTGGGAGTTCCTTATCATCATTCCCCTCCTGCCATAGCCTGCAGCACTCCCTGGCCCTGGGCTACCTGGGCTCCTGAGCTGACCAAAGCCCTTGTTTGGCTGCCTCCAGGCTCTTACTCAGGGAGAGTTCAATGAAAATTTTGGACACAAGAATGATTTTGGGTCTAAGAAACCAGTAGTACAAACTTGTGCATAAAAGGACAGATGCTGTCAGACACTGTGTAGAAGAGGAAATAAGCTTTGGAAAATTCTAATCTTGGCATGAGTAACTACATCACTTTTTAGAAGAACACCTCACTCACAGCAGGTGAAAGCCATTAGGGACTTTGTGGTTCATCTTCACAAACAAGAAAAGGGGTGTAGTGCTTGAAATAACAGAATTACTACTCTTCGTCTAACAGAACTATATGGAAGCCTCAAGCTGGTTACAAGCTAAGAAGTTACATCAGTACCTTTTCTTCTTCATGCCACAGAAAGCAGACAACTAATCTCCCTATGAAGTGCTTTATTTCTAACAAACTCATCTCCAACTCTGCATTGGAATTAAATGAAATGAGAAAATATTAAATAGGCAGCACTCTCCTGGTAGCTATAGCTGCCTCTTGCTATGCAACCGAGGCTCCCGCAGAAGTGCAGTAGTTATACCTGAATATGCAAGACAGCATTATCCAAATGTACATCCCATCATGAGATCTGCTCCATTAAACCACTCCAGAGCCTCCCCCTGCAGAGAGGCTGGGTAGTACTTAATTGTTCTTAATAGCCACGGCTGCTTCTGCTTTCATTTGTCTGTGGTTTGTGTTTTCCTTATGGGTGCAGTGGGACAAACAGTCATGTTGTTAATAATGCACACAGAATGCATAATCCATAACAGATACACTATCAAGCTTATTATTATAATTATATACAAAATAAAGTGACCACCCTGCAATTTTTACTCAGGCAAAGTGAGGAACAGATTTTTAATTCCCCTTTTGTGTTATGATTTGACAGCATCCCAGATGCAGCTGGTTTATACTCCCTTTGTCAGTGGCTTTTGTCCAGCAAAGAAAATGTTTCTGCTCAAATCGTTTTCCTAAAAACTTGCTTCATTGTGTCCTCATATTTAAGGTCCTTCCCAACGTGCAGATTGAACAGAAATTCTGTATCTGGTCCGAATACACCAAGCTACTGAACACCTTCCTCAGGATCTGAGGTAATCCTTCTTTGTACATGCACTAGAATTCATTTATTAGCACACATAAGAGTAAATGCTGTTTTGTTTTTTTTCATTAATTTGTATGCTACTGCAAGTGCTTTGTTTACATCTGCCTCTTGATGGTTCCATTATTTTGTCAGCTGGAGCTCTTAAATGAGAACACTTGTTGATTCAAAAATTAATGTAACCAAATTACCTCAACTGGAGAAATGAGATTGTAGCAATTATTTCCTTCTAAAAGGGTATTTCCACAGTGCAGTGGAAGGGGGTTGAGCTGCATGCAATGTGACAGTTGTAGCTGTTTCCCAAAGCACTTTACAAGACACTTGTTTTGCAGGAGAAGCGACATAAGCCGTGATTTTCCTGACACGACAAAGGGGAGCCAAGGCTGGAGCACAGGCAGCCTGAGCTGTGCTGTGTCTCACAGCTTTGTTCTGCCGTTCTTGCTGTTACTAATGAGAATGCTAACGACTCAAACCTGCATCTGCAGGCACACCTGACCCAGCCCCATCTCCCATTAGTTAGGTTGCACACGGAGTCACTGGAGCAGAGGAGTTCTGTGGCCAAGGGACGTGCAGTGGTGACTGCTGTGTGGGAGCAGCATTCCCTGGAGCATCCCCCCAGGCTCCATGGCACTGAGCAGTGGCTATTTACTACGTGATGCATAAATCCATACAGACACAGCTGGATGTCAGCTGCACTCTGCGTTTGTTCAGCTACCCAGGCGCCTCCTAAGAGGTTAATGTGAGCTACAGGAACTGCAGTTAGCAGCAGCAGGCAGGTGCAGAGCCTCTAGTGCATAAAGTGGAAAGGAGAAGCCCTGAATCAGAGCTGATTAGCTGAAGAGCCATGTTATTCCTGACTTTTGGATCATTCAAAAACATTTGAGATCGTTAATAATTCATTTGCAGATGTAGCAGAGCTCTAAATGTGGCTGATTAAATGCATTTGACGTTTCTCTTGAGAGAGGCTGTTATTCCAGGAAACCACTTGGTATCTGCAAATGTCTTAGAATTAGTGTACTCAAAATTACGGGTTCACTCACAATGTTTTCCCTTGTAAAGAAAGGAAAGTGACCTCTGATTCCAAATGTAATGTACCCTGGTGAATAACTATGGCACAATTATTTTAGAAGTTCCCCACAGCCACTCTGCTGTGTAATGGCATGGTCCAGCGTGCAGAGCTCTGCCTTCCTCTGCTAAGACAAAAACCTGCAGCCCATGAGCAAGGCAGTCCTACACACCTGGGGAAGGAGGTCTTAAAAAGGGGCTGTTTGGCCCAGCTCCTGCAATTGCTGCTCAGTGATATGCTTCCCAAAACTCTTCTGGCATCAGCCTGAAAGTAGAGCCCCATGTTTTATCCTGGCGTAGAAGCCAGGCTCTCATGGAATGCCTTGGTGGGAATACCACAAAGCCCCCAGGTCCTCTGGGCTGGATGAGCAGGATCCAAGACAGGATCTAAAAGAAATGATGAGCTTTATACCACTTTTCTGTCTCCCTGGTTATGTCAGCAAATCTGGGTCCTCTGGGTTTGTTTGGCTTCTTGCTTAAGTTAGAGTAAATCTGTTTGGGTGTAGCTGTGGGGTGCTTTTTGTGCCAATCCATTTAAATGTTTAATGAGAACTAAGTGTTTATGCAAATTTGAGCACACCCACATCAGGTCAGTTTTCCTACTGCTCTGCAGTCACCACCATTGGGACACCTCCTCTACTGGAGACAATGTGATCCTTCCCTGACAGAGCTTTGCTCAGGGTCACCTTGGGAAAGCCTTTTTGGGTTATTTTCCTCTTGCCCTAAGCTCATGCCAACACACAGAAAGGAGGGGCACAGCATCTGTCTGTTGAGATCTCCAGGGGAAACATATGGTCATTCTTTATTGTCTATTAAAACTCTTTCCAAATGCGAACCTTCCTTTAAGTAGATCTTTTTTCCTAGCTCAAATTTTAGATACCATTTAGTTTCACATTGTACATGTCTTGAGCCTGAATGCAAAAAGAAACCTCCCATCCTCACTTTTCTCCTTTTTGACCTAAGAGAAGGTATGAGACTGCTTGGATGAGATGCAACATATAATTTCTGCAAAGAAACACATTTTTACCATGGCTACATGTTTTGCCACCTGCTAATAAATGTCATAGCAGCACAACAAACCACTTAGGTCTACCAGCACTTGTACTCCCCATTAAGTATGTAAGAGCCAGGCCAGGAACAGCATATACATGCACAGAAAAAGGTAAAACCAAAGATAAATCATTAAATGGGGAAAACCCCAACATTCCTTGCTTGTTATTCATTTAGTATAACAACAGGAGATGTGTTAAATCCCTGAAAGTAAGTTTTGGGATGGAAATATAATCTGACAGGAAAACTGTTTTCTGCAAGGGTAAATTTACTCACATCCCGCACAATATCGATTGATTTTTTTCTTACAAACATGGATGCAACAAGGTAGAAACTTTTTGATAGTGACTAGCACACTGAAAGAGGCTAAGAAAAAAAAAAAAAAAAAACCTAGATTGAAAAATTTTATTCTGTACATAAATCTGCAACTATCACCATATTATCCTGGGTAATTTAGACATGAGAAATGTTACTGTGCAAACTCATGAGCTTTTAGTCTTACCTGTGGTCTCAGACTTTGCTTTCCTAGAAACAATAGCCAGGCTGAAATTTGTTTAAATGTATTTTTGACTTTCTAATTTCTATTTAAAAAATGCCAGCCCCTGGCCCTCTCCTCCCTCAGAGTGTTTGGCCTGAAGCTGGTGCAACCATAACAGCACAGACTTTTATGAATGGCTGGGGCACAGTGGCTGCTCTAATGCCAAGATGTTCTGTGTTCTGCACTCCTGAGCCTCCTCCTTGTGACAAAGGAGCTAGTTCATCCGTAGGATTTTTATCTGCAGGGAAAAGTTTATGGATATTTTTATTCTAGAGGAAAAATTACTGTTGAGAACGACACAACTGTAAAAAACTTAGAAAGGAAAGGAAAGCCACCAAATCCTCAAACTTCATCACTTGTTACTTTTTTACTTATTACAAAAACACTGATTTTATTTCATGCTGTTTCTCCTTTGCTCCTTTTAGAGTCAGCACACTGCACTTTTCTGATGCTGCACAGGAGTTCAAAGCTACTGCCTGCTTCCCCTTTTGGCAACACCTTTTGCATCAGTCTTATTTATATCTGACCCAGTGCAGGTGGATCTAACAACTTCACCCAACCCTGTGCTGCGTGGTGCTATTTGTTTCTGTGCCAGGAAATTTTGTGATATCCCACGTAACAAGGCTGTTTTTGAGCTGAAGCTCATTCCCAGCCCAGAGAAGATGTGGAGCAGGAACCAGCATCCTCCACCGTGGACAGAGCAGTGCTTGACACTGCATTGGCAGCCCCATGTCCCCCTCCCCAGTGTGGGGACAGTCAGGGACACCAGTGCAAACACTTGGAGACACAGTGACAAATGTTCAGCTCGAACATATAGCTGGCTGTGCAGTTAAACAAACCTCTTTGTAGCCACAGAGCAGCTGCTGTGGCCAGGACGTTGGAGCAAGATGCCCTCTGTGGAGCTGATCACTGCTCCATGCAGAGATAGCCACATCAGGCTCCAAATCTCTTGGCTCCAGACTAGGATGCTATTTACAGATCCCCCTCAGCTCTCCCCACCAGCCTTCCAAACAGGCTGGAGTATCAACTCTGAGAAATAGGAGAACTGTTCAGGTACAGATATGAGAACAAAAGGGATGGTAAGTAATCTGGATATTAAAAAATATGCTAAGATAAACTGCGGCAGGCAGGTCAAGCTCCTGAGGAACAATATTTTGACAACAACCTTCCAAGAAAATTTCAGTAAAATCAATATTTGCTCAAACACCTTTTCCCATCTGTCTGATTCACAAGTAGGCAGCCAGAAAATGTGATTAGCTTTATTTCATTAACCTTGCTAAAGACAACATTTACATTTTTAACTTAATACTGGATGCTCACTGAAGTGCTCTCCAAAGCCAGGTGATGAATGAGGCTGGGGAGGCCTCCCATCCCTGTCACTTGCTACCACCATGTGCCACAGAGAAGATAAATGGTAATTGGGAGCCTGGCCATGCTGCAGAATAATGGAATCATCTGGGGAAAATGGGACTGGAGACTGCCTGAAGATCAGCATTCCTCTGGGCAACCTCAGGCTTTGGGAGCCTTCTGTCTTCGAGCTGACACCTCAGTGGTTACTTTCTTAGCTAACTCATTTGTTATTCAGGTTGCATAATTTCCTTTTCTTCCATTTACCATCCTCCTGACTTAGCTTAGTGCATGAGTCAGTAAGACTGGCTTAATCATCTTCTTTATAAATTCTGAATCTATTTTATTGTGGATAAAGTTCTTGCTGACCAGCCTCTACAGCTTAAATATCCAGAATGGAAAAAAAAGTGGGACTTCACCTTTGGCTTGGGTATTTTTTTCAATTAACTCCTGCCCTAGAGCACCTCTCCAAAGAAGCAGCCAAAAGCAGCAGCAGACTGTTCTATAAATATAAAAAGGAAGTGACCTTTTAAAAATACATTCTTTACATATCAAACTGCAGAGATGAAGTAGAATATAGTTATCCTATGCCAAGACCATTGAGACACTTGCCTTTTACCTAAGGAAATGACTTTGCCTCATAGCTCACCTTTTTATAGTGCACATTATTCTGCCTGTGAAATTCATTACCCAGTACTTGATCTCCTCGATAGTCTAGTGCTGATGTCTTTAGGAAATGAATTTTTTAATAGCCTTCTTGATGAACATGTGTTTTGTGGCACCTGAAAATAGATGTACTGCAATTCTAGGCTAGCTGCATATTTTACCTATTGAGCTGTACATTTCAGTAGCTGTGACTTTCCACGTGTGGAGATGGAAATAATTTAAAGAGTCATTTGCCTGACAAGATATGATTATTTGTCCTCCTACATATCCTATGAGTACAAAGTTGGATTTATAGCTTGACCTTTTTACTTTACATCTTTCAAGAGCCAAAGAAGAAGGAGTGCACTATTTGTGAAGCCTTGCTGGGTGAGCACAGGCACTGCAGGGATATACCCCCTTATAACAAAGACTATTGAGATGTACAAAGCAGCAGGTGCTTTAGTGCAGCTGTTGCTACCCACAGGAAAAAATATGGAAGGAGAGCAGGCAAGACCCTGCTTGACATTCATAGGTTAGGAATGAGGTGTGGGGTCTGTTTCTGCCACCAGATCTGACTTGGGCAGCCAGAGACAGGTCTTCAGCTTGACTTTCTCATAAGGAAGGCACCAACCTTGGCTCATTAGTGCTTCTGTTACTTATCCATTTTCTGGCAAAATAAACTAAAGCCAGGGATGCTGTTCTCCTAAAAATATTGTGACTTTTTGAGCTGTGAAACAATTTGGCTGCCTAAAACTGGGCATCTACATTAAAACAGCTCATCTTTCCAAGCTGCTGTGCCTTGGCAAAGCTAAGAAAACCTTGGGCTGGCTTTTCCTTATAAATAGCCACATTGTGTACCAGGGTAACTTACTGCAGCTCTGCTGACTTTATTGAGCACAAAGGTTTGGCCATCTAGACCAGTAATTACATGGAGACAAATGATGTCCCCTGTCTATGTCCTGTTTGAGTGTGTGACAATTCCAGGATCTCTGGAGAGCACCAGTCCCTGCCCAGCAGAGCCTCTCCTCTGCCCTGTGCCCCAGAGAGCAGCAGGCAGTAGAGGACTGACAGGGTGTGGGAACACAGCTGTGACAGGACCACCCTCCCCAGCCCAAGTAAGAGGAGAGGCAAAGGACAAAATGTCCAAGGTCTCTCTGAAGACCCAGCACTCTTTCCCACAGTTCCCACAGGAACAAGCCCCTGTGCCTCCTGAAACCCACCCACTGAGCATTTATAACCTCCTGTAAATGGGCAGGGCACAACTCTGCAGTGTCCTGCAGGCCTGTGCCATCCCTGCAGCCCCTGGAGCTGGGCTACCTCGGGACGAGCCTGGCCCTTGGCTGGGGAGCCTGCCCTGGCTGTGGTGCAGGGGGAGCCCTCCCAGGGGACAGAGCTGCTCCCAGCTGTGCTGGGCAGCTCCCCTGCCTCCCCTGCCACAGGCCACTGTCTTTGGGCAGGCTCTGAAAGGTTTTTTTCTTCATCAGCCTGATCCTCAAGCCTGGGGAACACAGGGGGTGGTGGCTGGGGCCACGTGAGGACAGACATGCTTATAGCCTACCCATGCTACATTTTTTCCATCACTTATATGGATCCAAACATTATCGAACCTGAAACACTTCATTTCACACAACACAAATTTTTATACAGCTCTTGAAGTTGTTCTTAAAGCTCTTCTATAAAAATGAAGTACAATCTGAAGGTAAGAATCATCTGAACATAAAATGAACTATATTCTCTTCTGAAAATTCCCTTTCTGTTTAGCTTCTAAGGGATTTTACCTGTTCAGGAATCTGCAGACTGATTTACTCAAAGGGGACTTTCATTTTTCAGGATAAAAAATATCATTCCCCTCTCTTAAGCTAGAAAGCAGAAAATCGGATCTTCTTTTCAGCATTTCTGTGGCCGATAGCATCTCTAAGAGGCTTTCTGCATTCCTTCTGGCAAGAGAATTAGTGGAGAATTAAATATCATATAAATGTGTTGAGACACAACTACAGCCTGATGCAAAATATCCTGCATCAAGAATAATACCTCCCATCCATGGAAGTATTGTTATTCCAGAGAAGTCTGTCAGGGACCATTACTGATAATAGCATATAAAAGCTGTAGTTCTGCTCCCCAGAACTAGCCAGTTTGCTTTCTTCACATGTAATTTAGAATTTGATATAATTTTCAACTTTGCAGTGCTGGGAGAGCAGTTCAACTGACTTTTAAAGTTAATTTCAAGAATCCACTCCAATTTAGAAACTAATTTGCAGAGAGCAGCCCTCTTATTGCAGCATGGTTTTCTGCCCATTGCAGAAAGCTCAAAGGGGAAGGAAGGCAGTGTCATTAGCTACCCCACATAATACTCTCTAGCACAAAATGCAATTGTAAGTGGATATATTAAAGTGTTGAGATGCCAATTAGCTACTTCAATGTAAATTATTCTTTTACTTACAGGGTGGTTCTTCCTTAAACCTGAAATTGCTGCAGCTCTGATGCTAACACCGAGTCATGAGACAAATGAATCACAGAGTCAGGTTACTGCATCTGCAAAGAATGTTCTTGAGTCTAACCAGATGCTACAGCACTCACAGGAGATCTGTGTGTGTGTGTGCATGTGTCTGTCAGGTCAAGCAAAGGAGCAACCAGCAGGAGCTTTGGGTCCCCCAAAGGGGAACACTCCCCTCCCCTTCTGCGCTCTTGTCCACGGCCTCTTTAGGTGAGTTCACCCTTTCCTGGGCACTCCATCAGCTCCTCCAAGCCCCGAGCTGAATCCCCTCTCACTGGAGCAGGGCACCCAGCAGTTTGGTGGCAAGTATGCCAGGGCTGCCGGAGGGACCCTGACCTGGGAAGTTTTCCATCTGTCCCTGCTCTGTCAGACTGGTCCAGTTCCTGGTCCCCACGTTCCTCGCCTGCCTTTAGGATGCCAAGTTTGCAGTGTAGCAAACGGGAGCCAGCAAAGAGGAAACAGGCTGTGTTGTCTTTAAAGACAGATAGCTGGAGGCTTTCCAGAAATTTCTGGAGGTTTTTCCACTGCTGATTTCTTTGCTACACCCAAGATGAAACCAAACCCACAGGGTGAGCTTTCTGCACTGCCAAGCCAGCTTTTCCAGCTGTGCTCCTCCACATCCCCCAGGAGTAAAAGCTCTTCTCACCCACGCCTTGGGACCCCCAGTGCTGCTCCCCATTTCAGCATGGGCTCCCTGCATCCCACCTGCACCAGCCACACCACCACCTGTCTGCCTGTGCTGGCAATAGGAAATGGCATCTGGAAGTCTGGGGCTACTGCAAAGGGTCCACAGCAGTCCAGGAGGTACACAGGCCTGCTGCTGGTCTACCTGAACACAGTGCTGCAGCCCACACTGACCCCAGGAAATTTCTAAGAGGTGCAGGCTGAAGTGAGAGATGATGCTCTGCAATGCACACACAGTCAGGAATTGGCTGATCAGCTCTTGCCTGAGGTCATATAACACAGTAAATACAGAAATGGGATTATAACTGCATCAGCCTTGGCCTTTTCAGTTCAATTTCTAGCAGAGGAAATGCTAAAAGTATCCACAAGTACTCTGGCCAATTAGTTACCAAATGTTTCTGCAATATCTATAGCACCTTCACAATTCAGAGTATTTGCTGTTAACTGAGAAATATTAAGTTTTACTACATTCTGGTTTCACCCTTTGCAGAGCTGTAGCAGAGTCCATTATCACATTTCTAGCAGTGCTCTGTTAATGCCTACAGAGAAATTAATGGCAAAAATCTGATTGCTCTGAGCTCGGTGGGAGTCCACCAGTGCCACCAGTATCTCCCAGACTTTGTATGGGTCTTTAGAGACCAAGTCTGTGAAATATGTCCCGTCCCCAAGGCAAAGCTCTAAAACTCCCTCCTTTTTCCAATGCTGCTTCTAAGCTTCTAAATCTTGTGTTAAAAGCTGCTCTAACTGGGCATTAATTTCCTGACCCTTTCCACAAACCTAGAAAGGATTTTGTTATGTTCTTATATTTAAAATAGAAACATTGCTCAAGTTTTTAGTACAAACAACACAGCTGTTGCAGGACACTTACAGCTATGCAGTGGGAGTAGATCAGGTGACACAGAGTCCCAGGGCTGGCTCCACATGCAGCTAGGGAGGCACAGCCTGAAGGAGGCTCACTGGAAAGCAACAGAACTGAAAGCACCCAGCCTCTGTGGTCACTTCCAGACTCCCCCAGCAGCCATCTCCATCTCCTGCTGTTTTCCAGCATGTGCAGAGTCAGGCTGGTGCCACATCAGTCCTGATGAGATGTTGGCTCTTGTTGGCAGCAGCAGCTGCCTCTGCAACATTAGTCACACATGCAAAACTACTCAGCCAGCTTAGGAGAGACAGCAGCATAAACTGTTCTTCCATTTCCTATTTTGTTATCTCTGTACATCTGGTTTGCTTGTTTGCTCATGTCTCCTAGGCTTGATCTCAAGAGTGATTTTTCTGCTGGGGTGATTTCTTTCTGCAGGAGTATCTGCCTTTGCCAGGCTGACTAATTGTGCAAGTGGAAATGAACTTCCACTGAAACAGATTAATTAAAAGAAGATTAGTAAGATTAGCTGAACGATAACTGGTTTGTGCCTTCCTTGTTGAATGAAAAGCATTGTGCTACAAACAATGGAGCCAAGGGCCAGCCCTTCTCATTAAGTATCCATCTTTGCTCCATGTATTCTGGCTTTATCAGCACCTACTTGCTGGAAAATGGATGATGGCTGCTGCAAGGTTCTGGTGCTACACACTCACAAGCACACAGAAAAAAAGGAGAAGGAAAATTTTCCAGTCATTCAAACTGCAGCACTGCTTTGTTTCAGGAAGGTGGGCTCGGGGTCACAGCTCTCTCCAGCACAGCACACCAGCCAAAGGGAGCTTCATTTGTAATGCACCCAAGCTGTGCAACCATCAGTGACTCTTTCATGGTGGTAATGGGAAGACAGAGGTATTTCTAGCTTCTCTCTGACTTTTAGAGCTGTTTTCCAAGAGCTACTCATGCCACTCTGAATTGCTTGAGCAAGAGGTTTCCCACCCTGGGGCTCTCTGAGAGCTTTTGGGCCTGCCTGTGGTACTCAGGCAGTCATGATTGCTGGGACCTGTGTCTTCTCCTCTACACAGGACCCCCTTAGCAGGAGCCCTGACCAACATAGCAGGAACCAGGCATTTTCCCTGGCACCAGAGCTGGAGGAACACCAGCACAGCTCTGGGCTGGGCAGAGGCAGTGCCATGTCTAGCTGTCATTTGGAAGAAGGGCAGGAAACAAGGCTTATCACACCCCTACTGCCCCACACATCCCTGCCTCTCCAGCACTTCTCATGGGCTGTTCCTGCTGTACCCAACCAGCCCCACTGCCACGGTGCTTTCTGCCACCATCCTGCACCAGCAGCAGAAGGCATGGCAGCAGATCCCCAAGCACCATGACAGAAGGGAGTGGAGGGTGTTGCAGCTTTTGGAGACTGGAAGAGGCCAAGTCTAACCAGAAGCAGTGGATCTCACAGGAAAAAAACCCTCCTGACTGAATTGTGTTTACCTCAATTACACAGGAAACCCCTCTGTGGCTGATGCTAGACAGGATTTTGCTCTTTTTGTAAACAGCAGTGATCTTCCCTCTCTTGCATTTTCTGCTGCCTGCTTTTTTTCCAGCTCAGGAACTTGAGGGGGAAAAAATAAAAGAAAAGGAAGACAAACAACAGAAGAGAAAGAACAAACTTGAAGCACAGCAGGTCAGGAAGAACAGAGAGAAGGCAGATCAGGAGCTCCTGTCCTTCCCGTCTCAGAGCACACAGGCAATCAATGACACGAAAAACAGCAAACACAGAGCTGATGGAAGGAAAATCTGTTTCATCTAACACATAATCAGACCAAAGAACTCATTGCTCTGAATGGACATCCAGGGAAGGACATAGTGAAATTTGAACAATTACTTGTGTAACGAGAATAGCAGCTTTAGCAGTTAACAACCTTGCGTGTGTGTGGAGATGATGTAGCATGGCATATTCCCAGTTGAAGCCAGTCAGGATGAGGAGAAACCCAGTTAGAAATGCAGTCTGGCCATAACAGCTGAAAGCAAGGCTGCTGGGAGGTGCCTGGAGCACCCTGTTTGCTGCAGACCCATTAAGCCAGTGGACAGTGGCCCTGCTCTGCTGTGGCAACCCTGAGCCCTTTTGTCCGTGACACTCCTGTTGTATCCATGAGCACCCCAGGGCCACCAGCCACTGCAGCTCCCCAGCCTGCACCACACCCCAGTGCCTCTGGCTGCCACCTGTGCCCTGGGGCACTCACCGTGGGGAAGGAGAGCAAGTCGGTGCTAAAACACCTAGGAGAGCATTCAGGAAGTAGATTTTATTACAGTCTGTACAAACTCCATTTGCAGCTTGAGCACACCAGACTATTTATGAGAGGAGCTTTGCTGCTGGAGATAATGAGCCAGTTTTCAGCAAAGTGTAAATCTGCTGCTGCTTGTAGGGGCTCCCAGGCTGTCAGAGCACAGATCATCATTGCTGAGTGCTCTGCTAATACTGTAAATAGTGATGACATTTAGAGAATTGTTTAACTGAGGGAGGAGGTTTAAGTCACTTCTGCATATCTAATGGGGGGTAAACCTCTGCAGATTATACATCACAGCTCTGGCAGCAGTCTGTGATGCCTTTAAGCTACATCTTTAAATTATGAATAATGCCTGTTAAAAAATCGTAACTCTTAGTTGTGGTAAGCATGTCTGGGTAAGATGCTGTCAGAAAGATCAGAGCCCAGATCACAGATGCAGTATCTGCCCTCATCCCATGGAGCACTTTGGAGGATTGGCACACCATTAGAGTGGTTTATTGCACCTCTTAAAACCAACACACTGCAAAGTGCTTCCCACCAACAATCTTTCCACTTGGATTTGAGTTAAGCCCTTCCAAGTCTGAGCATCCAAGAGCATGAGAAATCAGTAGGATGCACATTTTAAGGAAGTCTTTTGTAACTTCGAGAAAATTATTTCCTCTACAAGAATTTATTTATCTTGTAGCAAGGTAACTTTGAGGCAATGTGAGGTGAGCATGATCTCTTTCCTGACCCCACAGCAAAGAAGAAGCCCTTAGTCTCTGTCCCTGAGACCATGCTCATGTCTGTGTTTATTTCTGCAGGAGTGCAAGAGGTGTGTGAAAGAAAACCTTTGAGCAGTACAAGGGTGTGTAAAAATTCACCTAAAGTCAGTTGGTTTAGCTTTGAAGTGTATTTAGCTTTCAAGTTAAAGTGCAAACAACCCCTCCATTGATAAAGCCAGTGTTAAAGCTACAGCACATATGTCCCTAAATTTCAGTAAGAGCAGAACCAGGTCCCTCCTGGCCAAGCTTGTGCTGGTCCAGCCCCTCTCCCCTGTGAGGTGGGGGAGATGGAGCCTGCAGCTCCCTGCAGTGCAAACCTCACAGCACAGAGTGAGCTCAAGGCTGGGGACCAGGAGATGTGTCCCCAGCACAGCAATGTGAGGGCTGAGCTGGGCCCACAGGGTGGTGCTGAGACCACTGGGGTGAGCCACCAGAGGGATTCAAGGCTTCCAAACCCAAATGTGCAACCTGGCACCACAGGGCAGGGACCCCAACAGTGCAGCAAGACCAGGGGCTCAACTCCAGGGATATTTCTTATCACAGAGAATCTGTGGGACTTGCAGGCTCTGGGGGTGGGTGGAAAAACCACTGTGGCTCTGCTTGCCCCTGCCTCCCTCCATCCTCCAGCTGGGGAGGGATGGAGGGCAGGCACAGTGGCCGAGCTAGTATTTCTCTCATCACACAGACCAAAAATAGCAGCTGGCCTTAATGCAGGCTTTTTCTCAAACCACTTTCTTCTAATCAGCTGCGTAAAGGCCAACCACCATCTATTCACCACAGAGCAAGATAGAAATGCTGAGCAGAGCTGCCAGGTCACTCATTTAACCTCAAGAGTTTAATCTTTTCACTCTGCCTCCATGAGCAAGGAGTGGGACAGCCTCTGGCCAGGTTAATGTCTTAAGTGAATTAGCAGCACCATCCATAGGCTTGCAGAAGGAAAGAAAATCAGGAAAGAAAACTGGTTTCAGTAGCATGAGATTTCACATACCTTCTGTCAAGAAGCAATCCTCAGTATCAGAAGTCCCACTTCAGTGAGAAACTGTAAGTGATGGTCCATTTACACAAGGTTAACTACAGCCTGCAAGGGCCATCCAGCTGGATGAAACCCTGTTTCTGAAACCAGATCTGCTCATTTTCTATACATAACACCCAATAAACCAGCATTCTGCTGGTTCTCAATCCAGCAGGCTGACACTGCTGGGGCTCACCACGCTCCCTGGGGCCTGATCTCTCGTGCAGCTCTGGCTGCAGCACTGGAGGATCCCTCCTGCACCAAGCCTGGTCTCCTGCTGTCCCAGGCAGCCACTGCACATGACCCTGTGTGAATCAGCCACCGTGTCCTTGCACTAAATTGCAATTGCAGTAGACAGGTCCACCCTCAGATGAACCAAACCCCTGGTGAATGTGATGCCCACCACTGAGAAGGACAAGTGTCCTTTTGTTCTCTGTAGCCTTTTCCCAGTGTCCTGCCTCTGCTGGCAGGGCATGGTCCCACATGCAGGCACTCTGTGCCTCCCAGATTGCCTCCAGCTGGCACAGGGGTGAAAATGTTTTCTTGAGAAGAGACCCTGTGTGTTCAAACCTGTTCAGGGGTGGGAGAGCCAGTCTCCTGTGCAGTGCTCCAAACGCCAGACTCAGAGCCCAGTGGCATCACTGATGGCACCACTGACAGCCCAGAGGACAAGGGATCAGACATAAGTCCTTCTGCAGCACACACAGAAAAGAGACCAGCACCACTCTGGGACTATTCCAGGCCACCAAGGAAGATGCTCTGAGGTATTGGCAAGCCTTAGGGATGCCAAGATTTTTTGATGTCTTGTGTGTAGTCAGAGTTCCACTTTGACTGGAGTGATTTTCCTCAGGGGATTCAAGTCCCATTTGCCTCCCCACTCTCTACTCCAGCTGATGGGGACACATCTACAGGACAGCAAGTGTGACTGAAGCTTGCAGCTACAAGAACACTCCTGTAATGAGAATATGTCACAACCACCATTTCATTTAACAGTCTGCATTTACCACAAACTACCAACACTAAAATGGGATGAACTGACAAACACACCAGCTGCACCTCCTACTCTGCACAGCATCCGAGACGGCCACTCTTCCTTGCCAGCAGATTATTTCCCCTGTAGAAGCCAGCTGCTGATAATATCAAGCTCATCTATTTTGAACAATAACTCTCTCTAATTCTCACTTTCTTGGTGGGCTTTTGCCATAGAAACCTTTTGCCATAGCAACAGGGAGGCAGAGCAGCAGCAGCTCCAGCCAGAGACATTCTTGAAGCAGCCCTGGACCCTCTGTGTGCCACCTCAGGCCCTGTCTCCCAGCTTACCTTTCCAGCAGAATCAGGATGTGTGTCAGGAGGCAAATGGCTGCATTGGGAAACTGACTGAGACCACTCCAAAGTCACCTTTTGATTAAGTTCCCTTGGCCTGGTTTCTGAACCCAGCTCACCCAAGGGAAACAGTCTGCCCCCACTGAGCACTGGAGTGACAAGGATGATTTCTGATGTTTGTGGCCACAGGTACAGAGGGTGACAAGAGGAACCTAAGGAAAGTGGGGAAGGGATGAGAGCTGGAGAATCTCAGTATTGGCTCAGGAGTCACTCTGCTGAAGTGGAACAAGTAGAACGGCCCAGAGCACTGAAAACAGCCTGAGAACTCCATGGAAAAAGAAAATCCTGAGCATAATCCCATCCTGCACAATCATTTGTGACCCTCACTGGCCAGCAGGCAACAGTCTCGGGTGTATCTGAGCCTATGGGGAGTACTGGTATCTGAGATGTTCTAGAGTTTCTCCTGCCAAACATTTCTGCTGTATCTTGACTTGACTGCTATTTCTTTTACTGGCTAGAAAAATCAGTATTTGCCTCTCTGATCAGAGGCATGCTGTAAAGAGAAAATCAGGAGCTGCACGAGACAAGGGGCAACGCCTCAGTCCTGTACCACCACAGGAGAGGTGGCAAAGAGAAATGTGGGCAAGAAAAGCTGGCACTTCAAATTCCTAATCAGTCAGCATCCAGGCTGTAAAAGAAGTGGTGCAGGATCAGAGACAGCATTGTTATTGCTTCTGTATCATCCTTCCTCCAGGCTTGTGCCTTTCTGTTCCCAGTGGCTTTGTTTTGGCAGGCAGATAAAGCAGTATGCGCGTTGCTCTGAATTTTCCACTTCTTTCAGGGAAGTAGCTTACTTTGGCTCTGCAGACAGGAGCAAGTCAGCTCTCCCTGTGCTGCAAAGCAAGTCTGAAGTGGAAACATCTCACCAAGAGGAAACATCTCAGCCCAGGTCCAGGGTCAAGCTGAAGCCAGTGATACCACTTCCCTTGTGGAGCCTGCTTGTGTCCAGCCACCTTGGAGGCCAAGTGTCCCAAGCAAAGCTTCCCCAGCTGCCTCCTCTCTGCAGAGCCAGCACAAGGACATGTCTCAAGTATTGAGGCAGGCACTAACCACCCCTTCCAGCCTCAGGTACCTTTATCCCTCCATTCTCTGACTCATCCTGGCAAGCACCTGCTGCTACCAGCATTACACCATGACTCACTGGTAAACCTGCACTGCTCTCACTTCCAATCCTCCCTGCCAGGCTTTTCATTATCTGCTCTGCTGCCTGTGGGACAATCATCTCTGGGGAGAGCTCAGGAGGTCTGCACCTCCAAACCCCTTTCCCCTGCTCACCTGTCAGCACAGGACACAATTAACTGCAGGCAGCTGACCTGAATTCACAAGCCTGGCTTGCAGGGAATAGAGAATAACCAATTTGTCCTGCTTGTCTTATGTAGTGGGAGCAAATACTTTTATCTTGATGGGTTGCACAATCTGCTGAACTCTAATTACATCTACAGGAAAACATTTCTCTGTTTTTGTTTGCTAGTTTGGTTTCACATTTTAATATTTTCTAACTTTTATCCAGTGACAAACATTTCTGCTCTTAGATGAGGAAGCATTTGTTTATGCCTCTGACCAAAACTCTGGCCCTGAGAGGGCTCAGATTTAGCACATTCGTTCAACAGCCAACTGGGGAACAAGAGGCTTGACTTATATGATTTATTTGATATGTTTGATCTTGAGGACATATGAAAACTTGATTATATCAAAGGCTGCTATTTATGAAGTCTGTTTCTCAAATATAGAGACAAAAATCTTAATGCTGAGATGAATGCTTATTGAATTAAATAAAGGATCTGAATGGCTTTCATTAGATATGCAAGTATTCTTACACTGCTATGAGCAATAACACATAAAAAGTTCATGGAAAAAACCAAACTTGCTAAAGGCTAACTATAACATATCCTTCACCACCAAAGAGAGAAAGTTTCAAGACCTAGAATATTCTTAACACAAAGTCAAAAGTGAACATTGTTCCTAAGAAGCAGGCACCACCTAAACAATAAGGGTAAGGTGCCTGAGGCTGGGCAGTGCATAATTCCCAGGAAGTGGCACATGCTCAGGTAGCTCCATTCAGGTGCAAGTAATTCAAGAAAAAGGAGCTGCCTTCAAGCCTGGCTTACCCTCTGGGTCTCCTCTGTGGAGCAGGGAAGCCCAGCAGGCCCTTGTTTCTGGAGAGGAAAGGAGCTCTCAGAGCCACGTGTGCCAGTGCAGGGAACCAGGCAAAGGCACCACGGGGCACAGACAGCAGACAGCTTGGTTTTCTGCAGGCAGGAAAACTCCAAACACCTGGCTTATCTACAGAGTGAAAAAACCTGGAAGTGTGATCCAGCATAAAGCCTACCCTTAGTGCTTTATTCTGATCACAGCCTCCCAAAAACATTTCGCTTTCTTTTTCTTCCAAGAAACACAAATAAATAAATAAATAAATAAATAAATAAATAAATAAATAAATAAATAAATAAAAGTGTTGTTCTTTATACGTGCATTTGGAAATATTTTCTATTCTGGTAAGAGAAAAACACATTACAACTTTGTTCCTCATATTTTTGGTTCAAATAAGGAATAATTCCTGCTTTGCATGTAAATTTTCAGGAGAAAATAATTTTCCCTTCTATGAGTTCTAACTTTTCCTTTTGTATTGTTTTCCCCTTCTCCATCACGATTAAGTTCTCTGAGTTTACAGGGTATCAGCAGTAACATTTCTGCTCCAGTATGCAGCTGTAAGGAGCTGCATCTTCGCAGGGGAAGGGCAACAAGGTGAGTCTTTCTCCACTCCCACTCATCTTGCCCGTGCCCTGTTGCAGCACTGCAGAGGACAAACTCTCACAAGCAGATGGCTGAAAGTCGCCATGCAAGACAGGAGAGATCCCCCACTGCCTCTTCAGACCTCACACACTTTTTAATCACGAGGCAAAATGACCTTGGCACTCTTAACACATTATTTTCTGCCAAAATTATGAAACCAAATTAGCTTTCACAACTGGGTTCAAGCACTGAATTTCCATTAGTAGTGTGAGAAAAATTTCACAGCAACCTACAGCTTCCATGCATGTGGTTCATACTTTCTCCACAGCCTGAGTACCAAATAAACAGTTTAACTGGGATTCCAGGGGGAACCTGAGTAGCAGAAAGGAATCAGAAAGCAAACATCATGGAAGTAGGTAAGGAAGAGCAGATCCCCTCCTCACCCACCTGCCTGGCCTTAACCAGGCTGCCAGCAACTCTGAGAGAGAAAATCTTCCTTGCCAGCCAGGAGGCTTCCTGGAAGGTGAGAGTAAAACCTAAGGAGCAGTTCAAAACTGAGTCTGACTTCAGGGAGCCCTGCTGGGGGACTGCACCTGCAGCTTTTCATATTTTCTTGCCATGTTTGACTCTTTATCATTAAACTGTTCATTCAGCCAGATCAGCACAACAAACCCTTTAATAGATCTTAGGCTGAAAAGAGTTCAGCCTGCAAATGTAGAAAGTAAAACCATAATTTTCCGTTAAGAAAACTTTGATGTATCATAAAATACCAGTTTTTTTCAGGGGTAGATACACATTCAACCTTTTTTTCCTTCCTGTGGGCTTTTCAAGACTCAATAAATCTCTGAGCCCTTATTGACCAGGCACAGCAGGCACATATGTTGGAGCATCTCCCTGGAATCCAGGATGAGGAGACTGGCTCCGAAATCCTCTCACTGCTGGTGCACTGTGCACAGCCTCACACAGGAAAAGTCTTCTTCTCATGTCTAGCAAGCTCTAATCATAGAAACATCTGCAAAATTTTCAACCAGGCTGATTTTCAATGAACCAGTGAAACATCTGATTTTTACCATCAAGGACTTGGCTCCATCTCGTTAGATTCCAAAACCTAAATTGAACCATGTAAAAAGCTTTCTTGCTCTCTGCCCATCCTTGTTATAGAGCCTCCATTACCATAGTATTGGAGTGCTTCATTATTTTTAACATTTATGCTCACAGCACCTCACTGCAACAGAGAAATTTCTTCCTTTTGTAGGCTGGAAACGGAGACATAGAGAGACCAAAGAGTCTGATCCAAGAATTACAGGACCCATAAGGCCTAGACTCCAAACCTGAATCCCTCAGGCTCACACCTGTAAGTGCTCCTCCAAATCCACCAAGTCCTTAGACTTAAGTCTGTCTCAAATGCTTACCATCATCACCATCATCACTTTTTTCAGATAAGTCTGCTGGAAAAATCACTCATCAGAAAGTCAGTGCTCAGGATAGAAAGGAAATCAGATGCTCTGAAACTGTGAAAGCAAGTGAGGTCAGAGAGTCCTGGTTAGGGTGGTGAGGCACGTCCACATTATTTCTCCTAATAAATGGGCCTCTCTGGACCACACAGAAATTCCCAGACTTTCTCCCTTGGCATCAGCAGCACCCAGACCAGCACGAGTACTGGAATATTTTGAACTTGTCTTACTTTCTCAGATACTTAGTGGGAAAAAGCAGCAGAAAGTTATGATGAAAGGGATATTATGTGGCTGTGTGACTGTCACATAATGGAACCCTCTCTGACTAATTGTGTAAAGAGCAATTTTGTGGGTTTTATTGAATAACTCAAGATAATTTAAACCTCCATAAAAGGATAGTGAAAATAAAAAATAACTCTCTTACAGGAAGACACGTCCTCACATAAAGAATTCTAGAGGTGCAACACTTATGAATATGTTTGAATTTTAACTTTTTCAGAAGACATTGCAGCATTTTAAAAGGAGTAGTTTTTGTTCAGACGGTTCAATAATTTAGTTCATAGCATAAAAGTTCTGAATGTTGTGCACATATGATATGAACTGCATTCAGTATATAAGTGCAATACAGAACAAAATGGAAAGAAGTCCTTTTTAGAAAAAAATTGCTAGCCACATAAGCCAGGTGGATAAGGGAAAGGAAAAATTTCTTTGCACATCAAATATGTCTCCTGCAACTGTGCCTACACCTACTTCACCTACCTCCACTCATACCCTTAGCACTTAAGATATCAGACAGATTTTTGACCAAGATATTCCTGCTAGAGGGCTGTTGCAGAGCCATACCAGGGCCTCATCAATACTATCAAAAGAGCCAAAATAGAAAAATTACATACAGGGTTTTTTTTTGTTATTTGTTTGTTTGTTTTTTGTTTTTTTTAAAGGAAGCATAATCATCAAAAGATTCAGCCATTTACCCCCATCTATCCAGAATTACTAGTGGTGGATCTGAAGAGCTGATTTTGGACCTTGTGCCCCCCAGCCCTCTGTTTAGCCAAGTGCTAACAGAAGTTATTAGACATGTCACTGAAGACAAAACCACTGAAAACACACCCTGAGACACGGTGTCCAAATGTAGGGACTGTTTGGTTTTCTAACTTATTTTAGTTCCTTTCATTTTCCATTTTAAAGGAAACATCAACACCACATCTTTCTCAAGGTGAGGATTTCCTGAGCAGTGCTACTGTTAGTCTTGCTGGGGAAAAAGCACCCAAGCAAACAATGACAAGCATAATTCAGTTCTCACAAAACCCCACATACAGTGGCAGGCAGCCAGTCTGTGATCTCATTCTCGCTGGGGCACAGCCATGGCAACGGCAGAGCCGCAGGGCTGGAGCCGCTCCTGCTGCTCGGGAGATGGGCAGAAGTTTGCAGACAGCCTCTCCCAGCAAACAGGAGAGATCTAGATCAGCACTTGGAATGAACAGCAACAGGTTTACACTCCACAGAAAGATTTTCCTGTCTCATTTGGGCATTTTGCTGCTGAGCTTTTCAAGTGGATTCTAGAAAACGCGGGCTTCAGGCAGATGTCAGCAGGACTTTGCCAAGCGCGGGAGGAGGTCAGGGTCAGACCCACTGCCCCACGCTCCCTGGCACAGCTGCTTGGCCAGGTCACCACACTGAGCCATCAGGGTGCCCTGCAGACCCAGCAGGGGTTCTTCCTCTTGGGCAGTGAGCTGGGAGGTGTTCTGGGGAGTGTGGCAGTGCTCCATGCTGAGTCAGACCGAGGGGGAATGACTCACCCAGAAACGTCAATGAAAGACAATATTTCTTCTCTCCAGGCTGCCCTTGTGCCTTGTGTTGCCTTGTGCTTTTCATCCTAAAGGACAGGGTCCCTTTGCACCTTTCTAGATAACAGCTGAGCAGTTTTTAACAACACAGAGTTTCAAAATGCTGTTCTTTCTCCATGTTTCTCTCACTGCAGATGCTTTGTCCTGTGCCTGATACAAGGCACTGTGTGCCTTTGCAGCAGCAGCAAGTGCAGCAGGAACCACAAAGAAGGCTGGATGTAAAGCAGAGCCAGGTTTGGGAGGGCAGGCAGGCTGGTGTTCCAGCAGACAGACACAGGACAGCCTGACTGCCACTATGGCACAGCTAATGGCTGCACATTTGTCCTCCTCCACCCCTCTCCAACCACTGTGACCTGCTGTCTGCTCTAGGCATGATGTGGGAAGAGACGTCAGGTCATGAAGTACATGTGACCATGACGTGCACGTTTAATAGAACAAATTGTAATTTTTCATACTTCATGATTTCAAGACTGTTTCAAGAAGAAAAGGCGAATGCTCTCCAGAGATACAGATACTGCCATTATCAGGCTGCTCCCTGCCCCATTGCTGGGGGCCTTGTGGCCTCTCTGTGGTCAGTGATGGGCTTACCTTCAGGCTCTTTGCTCCTGAGACCTTGCACCTACTTCTCTTTGTTTTGAAAGAGGGAGCTCACAGGCATCTGGGTCCATCGTTTCAATCTAAATCATCTTCCAGGTTTGTGAAGGTGATAGCTTTATTTTGAGCAGCCTCATTACATCATCACATAGCATTTGTGCATGTGTGTTTCCATCTCCTCAAACAAGGGATACCATCTGCAGGCACAGTAACAACAAGAGAACTACATGAGGAATGGAAAAACCTGATCTGAAGGGGATGTCTGTATCACAAGCAGGGCTGTAAATCAAGGCTTCAGTCACAAGCCTATCAAAATAGGCTCATAGGCCCATATTAAGTTATCTGGCATTGTTTCATGACCCATTTTACTTGACAGGTCTGCAGGAAAATCTGTGGTTTTTAACAGCCAGTGTAAGTCAGGGACTGAAGAGTAGGTGACACAAGTTGACTCTAACTGAGGACCTAACACCATTTAGGTTAGAAACACCAAATATCATGCCTTATTTGGGACAATCCTAAGAACTGGGAGCACATCACATCCTACCTTTCTGATAATGCTGGGAAGTTATTTTGCACCAGACTTTAGAGGTGGGGCAAAGAACAAGAAATTTGCTTGCATAATTTCTTCCAAAAGAGAGGAAAGCACAAACTCTGGTATTTCCATTCAAGCTGTGGCCCTAACATATACACATGCTCTGTAGCACAAGAGACCTCTAACCTTTACATGGCAGGACATGCCTGGGCATTCAGGGAATGTTCTCTTGGTCTTGAGGATTTACTCAAGCCTGGCCAGTCAGGGGAGGGAGAAGAGGGTGTGCTGTGCTTCTTGCATCATTTTTGCTTTAGTCAGTTCTCCTTAATTTAGACAGACTGCAAGTGTTCACTCACTGTGGGTCACACCTACCCACCAGCACACCACTGGGATCCAAAGAAGTGTTAGTGAGTGTGTGTGTTATAGCAATTTTCTTAGAGAAGACACGAAGGGTTGGCATTTTAATGGTATAATTAGCACCCATAAAATCTCTGCTTTCTAAGAATAGTCACAAGAAACAGAAATACGGAGTGGGAGCTTATAAAATGTTATCAGTTTTGTCATCTCTGTTGAGGAAAGCCTGCCAACTGGCCTCAATTCATCCTTCAAGGGCATAGTAAATGCTGGAAAGTAGATTTTCAGAACAGTTTTACTCCAGCCTCCTTAAAAATCTGAACAGTTTTCTGTTGCTCCTTCCTTGAACAGCAAAGCTAAAGCAGGTCACCGGACATAAAATTTCTCTGGTTAATGAATGAATTAGTTAATTGTAGCTGGCTGCCATTTATGAGCATTGAAGTACAAAGCAGCAGTATTCAGGTATAAATAGAACTGACCAGGGTACAGCATGTGTACATTTTGTATATGGGATCCAAGAAGCTGATGAACAGCAAGTGGCACTGGAATTTGCACAGGTCCGTTAAATACAAAAATTTCTGCAGATGTGGGGTAGAATTTAGGGGAAAAGACAAACCAAGAGTCAAAATTTAAATCCCAGCTTACTTGGCTCCAAAGCAGCACCCTTTTGCTGCCATTGCCATGGAGCTGCCCTGCTACCCATCAGGCACATTGATGATGCCAGGCAAGCCTGTGCTCCAGCTCCAGGTGAGGCACCTGCACAGCATCCCAGCACCCATGGGATCAGTCTGTGCCCCTTGGCTTCATCAGTGCCTGCACAGCTCAGTCCAACCTGCCTGTTTCCCTAGGTAACCTAAAACTCAGGTACTCCACTTTCATTATTGCAATGTACATTCCCTTAGGTCCATAATCTTAATCACCCTTCTAATATTGTGCTGTTGATGTGGGATTTAGGTTTCTTTATCACCATTGTTCTTATCTCTGCTGTTCAGAGTGGGTAAACACTGCTGGATTGTTCCAACTCACTGCTCTTTTTCTTCACAACCTGACACCCATCTTTATTCTTTGCATCTCTCTCAAGAGAGGATTATAAAGGTAGATTTGCCTGGCTTTTGCACAGTAGTTAGGTAAACAGAGAGAAGATAAAAGAGTTATTCAGCTGAAATGACTTCTCCCTTCTTCCCAGTTTCTAACCCCTGGCCCAGGCCTATGCTGAAAATCAGGTGTGACCTAAGGCAACATGAGCTTCTTAGGACCCACACATCTGCTCATTCTTCCTAGCTGCAGATGCACATACCCAGAGAATAAACAACAGGTCCACCCTGCTTGCTATTTGCATCTGTAAATTAAACAACAGAGATCACCTTGGGAAAAAACCACAAAAAAAAAAAAAAAAAAAAAGCGCAAATAATTAATAAATCAGTTTCACTTTTGGTGGCATTGAATTCCCAGCAAGGGAGGGAAGCTTTTGGAAAACAGTTTATTTTGACAGGAAAAAGTTGTTGATTCCACTGGGAAGCCTCAAAGATCAGCTGAAATTCCAGTTAAAGATATTGTAATGAAGATGAGCTAATATGCAGCAAGGTGTGAGGATTTGTTGGTAAAGCAGTAGATTGTGTTTTCAACAGAGTGCAAGGGACTTTTATGGCAAGGGCTTGTGAGCAGAGGTTCAGGAGATTAGAGGATGCAATTCAAAGCACTGGAGAAAAAGCAACAGGGAAACAACAGTAGTTATTTTTAACTCTTTGATGTGTTTATGAGTTTTTAAGAGCTTTATAGATGGTACTTTAAAAAAGGGCTTGAAAAGCTGCTTTGATTGCTGGAGGGGGAAAGATCACCTTAGTTATTATCTCATCTCCAACTAAAGCTTAGATACTGTTTCAGAGGAAAGTAAGTGCTCCACCTATTTTGAGATATATCTCACCAAATCACCCAAAGCGGGACCATTTCAAGTGATCAAAAATTCTTGCAAAGATTTCCCAAGATTAAGAACTTGCTCAGTGAAAGGAAAGACACCATAAATTTCCCCTCCTCTGAGACACAGGACAGCCCTGCAAAAGACTTTGATAAGCCTTTTTTAAGCCTTCCCTAGGATGGGGTTCCTAGAAAATACATTGAGTATTGAACACAGCCCCTTCATGGAGGGCTGATGACAAGCTGCATGCTCACCACAATATTCTACTTTGAATAGCAAAATTTGCTCCTACACTGGAGCAAACCCAGCCAGGAAATTAGGAATTTAGTTGCTACCAGTAGATGTACTTTAGTATTAAAATTTCTTTGAAAATACCTGATCATCTATCATTCTTGTCAATAATTCTGCAGTATGAAAGAAGTCCAACTATAGTTGAGGCAGTTAATCATCCACAAAAAGTGAAGGAACACAGTGCTCCTATGTAGTTTCCCATAAATCTGAAGTGCTCAATAACAACTGGAATGGGAACTCATTGTTATATTTCTTAAAAAAATCCCAGACTCTTCAGATGAGAGAGAAGGGTCTGAGAGGAAAAACAAAACACAGGTTATCAATGGAAGAGTACTGAAATTCAAATATCACACATGGTTTCTGATTCTGCTTGACGACAGTCATGTTAAATGCACAGCTCATCAAGCACAACTGTCTCACTCTCTTTGGAGCACCTCCTTCCTTCTGGCAATGGGGGCTTCTTCCTTTACAGATCCCTGCAATGCAAGACAGTCCTTTGTTCCCTTTTTCCATCCTAAGAAACAAAACAAAACCCCCTCTTTTTTCCTTTAGGGAGCTATTTTGTCATGCTGATTTTGAGGCAAATCAAACTTGCAAACTTGCTCTAATTTAATTTTATTTGGAAGACTAGCAACAGCCGTTCCTGCAAATATGTAGGGGAGAAATAAACTGCAGCTTTTTCACACATGAGAATCTAGGGAAAGGCAAGCTCAAACTAGAATGTCCTTGGACAGCTCCAGATGTGAATATGTTTGGATTTCCAACAGTTTTGCAACTGGGCTTCTTGGCTAAGCTCACTAGAAATACAAGGGCAAGGAATGAAGGTCCAAAGGAGAGGCAAACCTTTATAATTTTCTATCCAGGCAATCACTGAATCATAGAAATATAGAATGATTTGGGTTGGAAGGGACCTTAAAAATCATCTTGTTCCAACCTCCCTGCCATGGACAGGAAAACGTATCAAAGTCATCAGCATCTTATCAAGGAGGACAAAGATTTCATCCAACCAATAGGAACCTTACATGACATGCTTTTGTTTAGTCTAGCACAGAGATATTCTCTGTATCTCCCCAAGCACCAGCAGATACCTTCTGCTCTGATCGGCCAAATCGCCATCAATGCAAAAGCTCTGAATTCCACAACACCACAGCTGTGGTCAACAGAATTCATAAAAGGAAACAGAACATAAATTGTAGCTTGCTTTTAGGCTTTCCTCAGATCCTACAGCATGGATCCCTTGCATTCATTTTAATAGGAATGGTATGACTTTGTCTTTCAGAGAGATGACTGGTTTGGTTTTTTTTTTTTTTTTTAATATTACTACATAACAGCATTGATATTTGCCCAGGTCTTAAGCTTCAAGGCAAGTTATCTTCAGAGATATAAGGTATTAGTTCAGGGAAGATAGCAATTTTGAATTTAAAATTACTTTTTTTCCTCTATTGTACACCTTCCTTCCAGTACAGTATTTGTCTGCGAAAGTGCACTTCCCAAGGGGCCACACTAATACTAGAATAGTAAACTAGAACTAATATTAGAACATAAACTGGCAAACAGTTAATTTCTACATATACATACCACGCCAGCTGGAAAACCTGCCCATAATATGCCTCTATCCAACTGGTTAAAGCACAGTTTTATTGTATTCCTTCCTATTACTAGAAATCTTGCAGCTCTGTAGGACAGGCAGTAAACATCACATTTCTGCCTCGAGGTACAGCTGTGAAGAATGGGTACTTAGCAACCAGAAACAGAGGAGCACAACATGTTCCATCCTAATGGTACATTTCACAAGGAAATACAAAAGCTCATATCAGCCTGTAATATCTAGGCCAACACAAATGATCTCCACAAACAGCTCCAAACTTGTAATTGGCAGGAAATGAGCAGATTTCAAAGTCTAACGTGTCTGGCAAATATAACTCAGCCTCCCAACTTCCTTGACATTTTTGTCCTTACCATTACCATGTTTTCCAATTGGATTTAAATAAGTAATCTCAGTTTTAAAAGGTTGGTTCAATATTTCCATTGGTTATTAAGGTCGAGGAGTCAAGAAATGAGAACGCTAATTTCTGCAAGCATATTGCCTGACATTTGAACAAGATTGAAAATCCCATCAATATGGCACATTTTTCATTGTAAAAAGTTCACGTAATTTCTTAGGCATTAGTCAGCACAAGTCAATCCTGAGTGACAAAGAAATAACAACCTGGATCCTCTATGCCATGTCATCCAGTCTCATTGGAATGTTCATGCAAAGGGAGTACAGATTACACAGCAGAAAGCAAATCCAACACAGCCTGTACCGACCTCAGATCTGATTGGGGAAATTGTATGGGGATCTGCTTAATGGAGGGGATGAATCTGGGGTGCAGCTAAAGGAGCATGAACAGGAAGCCACCATATAGGCATAGGAGAAGTAGCAAGTGGTTAGGGCCCCAGGAACCAGCTGCAAAAAGCTGTATCCATGATTTCACTAAGGCAACATGAGGTACGGAAAAGGAAGGACTATTCTGGTCCCTGAACACTGGGACATCCCATTTCTAGTGAGTGTTACCATGTCTCAGAGGCACCATGCTGCAGGAGCAACCCAGGCTCCTGCCTGGGCACCAGGATTGGTCAGGGCATTGGGACGTCAGAGGACTGGATGGAGCTCAGTGCTCTTTTAGCTGCAGCTTTTTCAAGCCTTGCTGAGCTCTTAGAACACTCACTTTCTCTTCCTTTGCTGACAGCCAGTGGAAACCCTGCCCTCTTTTATCACATTTCAACCTCCAGCCACAATAAACTAAGGCATGTTTAGACCTCTTTGGCTTGGCAGCATAGGGGGAAATACACCCCCAAGTGTATATCATTCAAATGGTTATTTAATGAGCCTGCTGACTTGTGTGGAAGCTGCAGCCAGAGGAAATAAAGGCTTTTAAGGCATCTTCCTGATTGTTCAATAAATAGACCTATAGCAGCAAGAGGGTTCCTTCTTCACAGGATGTTAGAGGAACTTCATCATGCTGGGAATCACACAAAAGCCAGCCAGCTCCTCAGCTGCACTGCAAACAAGGAGCAAACTGGGAGTGCCACGCAGGGAAGTACATCAGACTCATAGATGGCAATAATCTCAGGGTGAAGCCAATTAGAGACTTTTAGAGACTAAAGTTGAAAAAATAAAAAGCCTTTGAAAATGCTCCAGAGCTTCATGCATACATGAAATGTTGAGGATTACCAAACTCTTTTCCTTCAAGTTTTTCCTTTCTAAGATCCCCCAATAAATGTATATGGTGTTGGAGAAACATTCAGTTAACTTGCACATGAAAAATAAAAGAGGGAGGAAAAATATCCCCACAAACACCAAAAAGCCTCCCAAGTTTTTAATTGCAATTACAAAAAATTATTCCCTTCATCATGCCAGCTGCACAGTCTCTCTCTGCTCTTTGGAAAGTTTCGTGCATGGTTTTGGTTTGTTGGGTTTTTTTTCCAGTTTCTCATGACGTGATTAAATATTGGCTATAATTTACAAAATATATGTTGGTCTGGAGTGCCTTTGAGAGATGTAACGTGGGATACAAGCTGCGTTGCTGCTGTGTCCTGCTTCCAGTGTCACACAGACCCGAGGCCAGTCTGTCATGTCCCCATGGGCAGCTCCTGCTGGCTGGGGATAAAATCCCTCTATTGTCCACCAATTAGTGGCTGGGTTTGCTGGTAAGAGCCTTTTCCTCGTGTGTTCTCCAGGCATTTGTTTTGCAATACACCACAGGAGACAAAAGACTGGGACCTTTTGAGTTTTGTCCTTCCTCTGGAGCTCCATATGAGCTAAAAGGAATGGAAGTAACTTTGCACATAGCCCCTATATTTATGTGTATGGTCCAATTATAGGGAAAGGAAGGTTTCATGCATATGCTAAGCGAGACAGAGCAGTTATTTGCCATGTTTGACGTTTCAGTTTTTTTACAGGATTTTTTTTTCTTGTCTAAGAGCAGAATTTGGTTAAATTTTAACTGAAATACAATAAACAGAATGATCACCAATGAAGCCTGAATATGGTTGCCTCGACAGTTAAATCTGCTAACACCTTCCAAAAACTTCAGGAAAAAACAAACTCGATAAAGGACAAAACAAAGTGATTTGAATTAAGAAACAAGCAGCTGTTTCTAATAACTATATTTAAAACCCTTATGCTGATCATGTCGACAAATCCCTGCGGCATTCCCAGGACTTGTGAGCTCCCTCTCCTGGCCGCGTTAACCATTCTGGGCTGTGCTTCATCAGCCCAGACTAACGGGACGCGAAAGGGCAGTTTGTCATCTCCGAAGCAGGAATTGATTTTAATCTCCTCGGCAGCTAAGTGAGTCACCCGAGCTCCTGCTGAATCACCGTCACAACCGGTGGGAGGTGGATTTTGCTGCCTGAGGGCACATGGGAGCTGGGCAGGGCTCCTGCTCCAGCCGGAGGATTCCTCATCTGTCCCCAGGCTGGGGTGGCGGGGTGAGCCTCGGATGCCAGAAGGGCTGTGCTGCTCCCCAGGGCAGCCCAGGAGCAGGATGCCCTTCAAAAACCATGAGCTGCCACTGCAAAATGTAATTTCCAGGCTAGTCCAGCAAAGATGTGCAGCACATCGCCAGCGAAGGGTGGAGGCGGCGCAGGGAAGCCGCGGTGCTGCTGACCCCAGCGGGCAGGGGAGCTTGCGAGGGTGGCCTGACTTCGAGGGACCAATTAATGAGGGGAAAAAGAAACATCCAGCTACCACACCGCTCTGTTAAATGAGCTACAGGGAAGTAATGGGTCGAGAGAGCAGCAGAGAGATTTGCAAAACAAATCTTAGACAGTTCTGAAACCAGAAGCTCCAGGGTTTGGAGGCTGAGCTGAAAACTACCTTTATAAAAATAAAAGGTCATATTGTGCAAGTGTATCATATGAGTTCTGGCCTGCTTTTTAAAGTGGCAGAACACTATTCACAAATTTATGGTATCAATTTGCAGACAGTCATTAAAGGCATGACTGAGATTTCCATTTCTATTTTTAAAACAAGTAAAAAAGGGAAAAAAAGAAAAGCTGCTTCTTTCACCCTAGATTCAATTCCCCCTCAAACCAAATAAATTGTCTCCAAAGACTGATTGTTCTCCTACCATTAAAAGCTGGACTGTAGGTTCAGTAACTTAACCCTAGACAGATTTGAATGGTGCATATGACAATCAGTGAGTTATAGCCATTCAAACCCTGCAAAATTGCTAATTTTGGAACACCATTACTGAGATACATTGCAGGCACTGTGCCATGAGAGTAAACATACAGTCCTGCAAGCATTACATAGATCCCCTATTGGTACTTCTTAGCACAGAAGTTTACTGAAAAATTAGTTCATTTCTTAAAAAGAATTAATTAAAATTCATCAATATCATTAACATTTCTTGTAGATCAATACTACCTACTAGATCAATACTACCTAGTAATAAGACTATCAATATCTGGTGCAGCTCTTGGCCATATGTACCAGAAAAAACCCACACATTTAGCTTGTGCAAAAATACGCAAATTTAATTTCAGATCATTTGTGTACGCTCGATTACCACGGTGCCACGGGCAAATAAGATGCTAGAATGCACACACAGCTACAACTATTGCTGCTCTGTTTGAACCAGCACTTATTTCATTGTAATGCAACATTGCTTTTTCCTGATTTGGTAATCTGATCATGACAATAGGGATTGTAATAATTAAACCTCAGGTTTTAATTTAAAAAATTACACCCCCAAAATCTGCCCCCCTCTCCGTGCTGTCTGCTGCTTCCCACCTCTCTAGCTCTCCCCAGGACTCTGAAGGATTTCTCTCATTGCATCTGTCAGGCTTTGGATCCAGGTTCCAAGAGACAAACCCTCAGTCACAGGACTTGCTGTCAAGATGCTGCAATACCACATAGCTGGGGAAGTTAAATGCTTCACTCAGAGACAGAATAACAGCAAAGCTGTCTCAAAAGGCCCTTACACCAGAATCTGTTGTACACACCACAGTACAGCTCAGTTCCTCCTGCAAGTAATTATTTCCCATTTAACAGCATTTTCCTTCTGATGTCTCAACGGAAGAAGAAATAAAAACACTCCCAAAATGTAAAAAAACTCCATAACCCAGAAGAAAGCCCAGGCCTCTGAAGGTGGATGTCAGATGGAAGCCCTGGGAGCTGCAGTACCTAAGGAGGTGCTGCCTGCAGAGAGGACCTCAGCAGCCCATAGTGCCCATTTTCTGACAGCTGAACCTTGCATTTCAGCAGGGCTCCTCTCCCCATCCCTGTGCCTGGCACCCATCATCTGCGTGTGGGACCGACCCAGGAGCGCAGGATGCCGTGTCCAGGGAAGCTGCTTTAGGCTGTCCCCCCCAGAGCTGTTACAGAGGGATACACAGGGACAGGGCTTGTCCTTCCCCAGGGTTACCTGTGCCCCATACCCAGTGTGCCCAGCCCCACCTGAGCTTCTGCAGAGGCAGCAACAGGAGCTCAGCATCACTGCAGGCAGAACCCCTTGTAAAAAGCTTTCCACAGCTGCATTATCCCTGTCTGGGGAACATCCCTTGATGCAAACAGAAATTGAGGTTTTCTCCCTTCACTCCCCCACCTTCCCCTTCCTGTATACTGGTGCTCGAAGGGAAAAACAGATTTTAGAGATTGCTCCCAAACCCAGATCCTAACACAGGTAAATTTTGAGCTGAAAGCTCACACAGCAGTGAGGAGTTTAATTTCAAGATAATTTTAAGGGAAAAGCAGATCCAAAGGGAGTCTCAGAAGTACCCATTTCACCAGACTGTTTGTCTAACTCTGTCCTTGCTGAGAACAGCGTGCAGAACAGGCTGGGAGCAATGTGATGGCAGTGATAGCTAGCACTGAGCAGGCAATTATGAAGTGCAGATGTAAAGTTTGGCTAAGGCTTTCAATGCTAAAAGGCCACAGTTGGAATTCGGTTTTTGGAATTATCCAGATTGTGAGCTCTTCGAAATATAACCATTTTTTGCACATTTTAACACTGCATATGTAGATTAAGTATTATTTTCCCGCATTCTCTCTCAGGCAGAAAGAAATTAGGCAGACTAATAACACACCCATTCTAGAGATGATGACTTTGGGGAAAAAATAATACCCTATAGCTAATTTACTAAGGGGGTTAAGTGATACTCATCTCTTTTACTAGCTAGCATGATATTTAAAGATGCTGCAAAAAGCTAATTACCTTATTTCTGTGAAGCAGATATAAGACTAAAACCTGTTTAATAGTTAAGCCTGTTGCTATAACAACCACGCTTCAAGGACACGGATATACAAAACATGCAACAACATCTGCATTAACAAAATGTCTCACTGCAATTGAACTCTACCTGGCCAAAGAACAAATTAAATGTGAAAACTTCTTTGTTCAAAAACAGAAAAAACAAAAAAATACATTATTTTGTTACTGTCAACAGAATTCCATGTTGAAACACCAACAGCCTCTCCACAGGAGATTTGCTATTTAATTCATCTAGTTTTGGATTCCTCCCCAGATGTTTCCCCTCCAAGGACAAGAGGTGAACTTCAGTGTTCCCACCTCAGTCAAGCAGACATTTAAGCATCTGGCTGTTTCCATTAAGTGGTGGGAATATTGCTTTGGCTGTGTATTACACCATGCTCAGAGATAAAACTTCCTTCAGCCTTTGCTCATGAAATAAAGAAAAGAGAATGAAACACAGAGAAAAATGCTTCACTGTAATGTAACATAACAGGCCAGGCAAGGAATCAACAGATTTTTGTTTGTTTCTTCGGAGTAGCTTGACAAATTAAGTAGTCATTTGGCACCACTTTTCCCCTTATTAGATCATTATTTAACTGGGATAGAAAAAAGACCATAGAATAATAACTTTTTATTATTTTTTTGAAAAGGAAGATAGGCTAAGTCAAGCTGAGGCTGATAGAGATGTGTTCAGTGATGTTCAAGAGCAGTATGCAGGTTTTGCTGCCCTAAATAAATAAGAAACATTTTTATAGGCTAGGGAAGCTCTACTTGAATATAATTATGCAGAAAGGACTGTTACACACAAAACATACTAATAGCCATTGATTAGGATGCCAAGATTGTTACTTCAAAAAGAAAAGAGAATGCAAATTTTTGTGCAACAATTTCAACTACTCTAAAGCCAGCCAAATGGTGTCATTATAAAGGAGTGTAGCTCAAACTTACACAGTGATTGTTATATAGTTTGAGGAGATTTCAGTTCACATATAAAATTTCCCACAGCTAGAAAGACCAAAAGTGATTTGGATCGAATTTAGAAAATAATTATTTTCAGCATATTATTTTCATCATGAATGTTTCAAATACATAATAATGCTGCATGGGGGGTTGATAATCATATTAATGTTTGCAAAGGGATGACTACAGCTTCCTCCTGGTTAAATCTGTGCTTTGCAATACCAGTCATGAAACACAGCAGTGCAGAGATAAGAGGCAGTAGCAATACTTGTACTCCTCTGATGTACAAATTTCTTAACATTTCTCTAGCCTGTTTCTCTGATCAGAGCATCTCAAGCAATATAACTCCAACAATATACACAAATTAATCTGATTATGCTACATCCCCCCCCTTTTTCAATTCCCTGAGTTTACATAAATACATATTTGAGGAAGACAACTTCAGAAGCAACATGAAATTCAGCACAAGTTTCCCAAAGCTTTCCAGAACTGTGACTTTGTTAATAATAAACACAAAATACAGGCTTGTCTACAAATACCTTTTAGCTTTCTCTTGCAAATAGCAGCTGTGGCTTTGAAAGAGCATTGTTTTCATTTGAATACACACCTGTTAAAGAAGCAATAAAAGCACTGGAAGCAGAAGTCAACAAATGTATTACATTGTTCAAGGTTTCTGGTTTCAACTCAAATTGCATACTAGAAAGGCAGCCTGCCAAAATCAAACCACAGAAATAAAAATCACACTTTTCCTTCTCAAACGTAAACACAAACTCTGACATTTATTAGAACAAAACTCTTTACAGCAGAAGGCAAGAACATCACATCATTGATGATGGAACAACACAAGCTGCAAGTCTCCTGTTTAAAGAAAACCAGCTACATCCCTAAGATTTGCTTTTCAGCTGGATGAATTTGCCATCACCTTTTTGTATTTGTTTTTTAAATTAACTTTTAACAGTTGGGCGCTTTTAAGAGTCTGCTTATCAATTTGCAAACATACTTGAGTCTTCCATTCAGAGGGCTAACAGTGGGAGCTGGAAAGGTTAATGTATCATAAAACATTTTACAGCAGCTGTTCAAGCCAAAGGCTGAAATCCAATCATCTCGTGCCAAAGGGACTCTTACTGTTGTTTTTAAGAGTTGGGATTTCACCTGCTGAGCTGATGTCTTGAATCATAAGGTGAAAGCAGAAGACACTGCTGTGATATGGACTACCATAAATAGAAGCCCAAATCTAGCAGCTCTTTGCTCAAGAATGTGTTAGGTGAGATAAATATCAGAAAAACTAAATGTAGGCTATGAATTTGCAAATGAGATCCAATATAAGCAAATAATGCTCATGGAAAACGTTTGATTCCTATCATCTCAAGATCATGAGCCCCCAAAATATGCATGGAAAGCAAGTTACAAAATAGCTCCTAATTGCAGGAAAAGGCTGACAAGAAAAGAGAAAATAGTCTCATTACTTCATTGACATTAATTAGTGTCACACTCATCTCCCTATCCAAGCAGTCATGATCTTCTACACCTCATTCTTTTGTTTTTAGGTGTGAGAAGAGGTAATCTTTTATTTAAGCCAAGTGGTGTAACTGAAAAGAATGCAAGTTATCAGGCATATCATCTCTAGTTCAGCTATTTTGCAGCTGTAAGCATCTGGAGGCCAGTGAAGAGCTACTTTCTCTACAAAAGAACAAAGATGCTGGTGCTACAAGAGAGATGTGGGTGAGGCACAGCAGCCTTGGAGGCCCTGCTAGACCCTGCAGCACAGGCAGTGGCAGGCTCCCAGCTGGAGGACAAGCTCTGAAGCTTCCTCAGGGCTATTGTGACGTGCCAGACACATTATTCTGTTTTTCTTCCATTTCAGGGAGCTATGTTGTTTTCCCTGGTACTCACTTTCCTATTGTTAATCTCCTCTGGCCCCCACACAATTTTCAAATTACAAACAATGATAAGAACAATGTGCATGAAGTGACTGATGTTAAACATTGTCATCTGTCTCCACTAAAACCTCTCGGTTATTCAGTGTAACAGCTGGCAAGAAGACAGATTACTTCCTTTATACACTTCAGCAAATTTGATCTATTATCAATTATTTATGCCCACTTCTGGTTAGAGATGTAAGAGACCGCCCATTTCTCATTTTCCAAACTGAGGCTCTCAGGGCTGGATTCAATTACAGCTAAATTATGAGACAAGGTTTGGGAGAAACGTTGCCACCCTCTGACAGCCTTCACAGACTCTAGTGAGGCTGAATGTCTGCTTTGTGACACAGGAACAGGGCCAATCTTCAGCTTCAGCCTGGCAATGCCATGATGAGGGCTCCCTTGGGGCCACCACTGTGTAGAATAGCTGTCACACCCACACAGGATCACAAGTGATCCCTTGGTTCTGCCTGTGCTGTCAGCAACACCAGCAAGCACTACAGGCTTCTCCTGAAGAGGGAAAATGCTCCAGAAAGAGCTGTTTCACAGAAGCATGTGAGATGGTCAGAAATTTGTGCTCTCTCAATAAAAATTTCAAGGCCCTGGCTGAAAGATAAGTGCACATCTGAAATATGCATTGCAACTTGTCACATTCCTGTTCCTAGTGCAATGGTTGGGGAGAACTTAGCTCTGGCACGTCCCGTTCCCCTCCCTGAGCAGCCTTTCCCAAGATGCTCCTGAGGGTAGAAGTCTGTTCCTCATGAACGTGAAAGGGCCCAAGCACATCGTGGGCTATCATGAAAAGTTCCTGGAGGGTACGGAGAACATGCAGACATGGATTAGGGCTTTTTATTAGGGCTTTCATAACACACTGCCCTGGGGCACACAGCTGCAACATTTTGTGTGGAAAACAAACACACTCTGGGAAAAAGTCCCCATGAGCCATCAACAGATTAAATGCAGAATGTGAGTTTGTGCCCAGGTATTACCCTCCAAAAAGAAATGAGCGATGCGTTGGGAGGTGTCTGTGCGGGATGACTGGTCCGGAGCCCGCCGGCTGCACCCGCCCCAAGGTCCCCGCTACAGCCACTAGAGGTCAACACGATCCCACGCTTCGGAGCGCCCCAGGCCAGCCGGACACAGCCCTCTCTCAGCCGGGCAGGTCAAAAACCAGTGTTTGTGGCCGGGGGTAGGGGATGGGTGAGGTCCTGCTGGGCTCTGGAAGCGCTGATGCTCCACATGGAAAGCTGTAGGCACCTCCATAGGGGAGTGCTGGTCCAGCCTGGACCTGCTGCACAGCCCTCCGGGATGCACAGGGATGCACAGGGATGCAGGGGATGCACAGGGGATGCACAGGGATAAACAGGGATGCATAGGGATGCAGGGGATGCACAGGAATGCACAGGGATGCACAGGGATGCACATGCGCGACGAGAGCAAGCAGGGAAACAGCGTGTGGTGCTCGGCAGGAGGTGAGGACTAACGATGCTCTTCTGAGCTGCTGGTGATGATCTGCTGAAACCCTGAAGTACAAACTCAGGAAACACAGATCTCCCTTGCCACAGAACAGTGCCAAATACACCTCTCACATATTCATGCCCTCCATGACTTCCAGAGACAATGACCAGTACCTAGTCTCTGGCAGGTAATTTATTTTATCTGTCCAGGAGCTTGTATAACTATGCAGCATTTTGGATTCTGAGAAATCAGTGGGTGTAAAAGTCATATACATTCAATGGAAAACAGCTCTCCAACCATTCAACCAACTCCAAATTACCATTTTTTTCCCCTGCAAAGCAAAACACAATTGATCATTCTTATGAAATTGTCTTTTACTTTCCCAGTTTTACTGCTGCAACTTGATAATTTCTTCCCTAATTCCATGTTCACTTTTCATAATGTGTCACTAAAGTTCCCATTTTTACCGGTGTGTTTTTCCAACACAGAAACACCGGTAACATTTTCCTTTCTGTCAAACAGTATTTACATGTACACTGAAATCTCCTGTTAATTGTCACAGTCTTATATAGTCCTTGGCAAGGTTCAGACTCATTTTACCTTCCTCAGTTTGCTGGCTCTGTGAGAGGAATGCCCTCAGTCTATCACTGTAACATTTGGTATGTTTTAGCAAAAGACAAACATTACAAAGTTTACCTGCACATTTATATTCTATCCACCTCCAGAAAAGAACAATTCTTCAACAGTTTTTTCTCAAATAAGCTGGTTTTCTATTTCAGGCAACGATCTGATCTATAGTTCAGACTCAAGTTACTGCTGGCTTCTGGAAGTTTGCATATTAAAGGAAAAATACTTATATAAGCCTTTTAATTTTTACTTTATAATCCTTTTAATAAATTTTTAATTTATAAGTATTTTTCTTCTTATTGACATGCCAGCATTGTAGATGAACTCCCATCTGAATTGTGGCTTATTGCAGAATGTAGGTTGGGACCTATGGTTATACTAATAGATTTTCAAGGTCTTTTCATTACAGTATTCCATTTTCCTGGGGTAATTACATATATCTATTAAACCTTGCAAAGTGCTTTATAGCTTTAGTAACATGTAACTCACAATATCTTCAAAAATCAAAATCCATGTACAATTTCTAAGACTGGAAATGTAGGCCAGTTTAATAATTAGGAATTTCCTAGGGAGCCTCGGTATTCTGTACCTATTTGTGATTACAAATATTAAATTATTCTATTGATCTGTAAAACATATCCTTTTTATTTTTTTTTGTCTGGTTTTTGTTTTGTTTTGTTTCACTATTTTGCAAGGCCCTTGGGACAGCAGGATGGTGGGCACCTCAGCAGGAGGAGTGTTGGGCTCCCTGGTTCATCCCTGCACTCCTTGGAACTTTGAGAAAGCAGGATCTAGAAAGGAATCCTGGGCTGCAAACTTGGGAGAGGGGGTCTAGGGAATTGTGGAGGGGGCAATTCCCTGGGAGTGTGTTCCTATCCACCCAGTATCCTCCTGTTGTGCTGTCCAGCCCTGTGCTGGGCACACCAGCGCTGGGAAAGGCAGGGAAAATAACGAATGCAACTGCAGCAAGAAGAGCCCCAGAGCGTGGAACAAGGAAGATGTTTTTTCAGATGAGCCCGGGGTTCACATGTACTTCAGGCATGGGTTTAGCTACTATAAAGAGTTGGAAAAGTGCTCTCAGACCTCATGAATCATTCTCATGAGAGCACACTGCGGTTCGCTATCAAATAAACACGCGTTATCTGCTCTCAGCCCTGGCGGACGTGACTGCAGGGCTGAAACTAATCAGCAGAGCCTCCAGCTGCTGGGACACGCAGGTAGGGATTGGGTTTCACTTTGCTCTTTTGCTGTTGTGTGCACTGATTTATTTGGTAACCGAAATACCTCAGGGAAGACAGTGCCAAAAGCACTGCTGAGTTCCTGTAAGGTTAAATTCATTCTTTTGCCAGTAAGATTTTAGTACTTTATGAAAAGCAAACAGGGGCCTCACAAACCTTTCCAGGTTTCTCCTTGCTCTGGGTTTTCAGCCATTAGGTGGAGAAACTAGAACCCATTTTATCATATTTGGAAAAAAAGTGGAAAGAACCACCAAAACCCCATGATGGCAAAGTTCTTTCTTTCTCTCTCTCTTTTTTTTCCTCCACTACCTGTTGGTTCATTTCTCTCTACAGACAGCTACTAAAGACTTGGAGAAAGATATTTCAGGAAGTTGTGGCTGTGAAAGACAGTAGTCAGTGTATCAGAATCCTAGCACTGTCCCGGTAAGATGTAGCATTCAAAAATGGGATGAAGAGCAAAGATCCTCTAAACCAGACAAAATTCCCTCTGACGCCACAAAGACTGTTGCTTAGATAAAGGCTGATGTCTCACTCATTGGAAAGGAAAGCACATTGGTGAGCAAATTTCATCCCCTCAGAAATACAACTTTGGCTGTGATACTTGGAAGTATTAATTAGATGAGTGGCTTTTGTTTGTGTATAATTCTAGCAAATCTTCACATTTTATATCTTCACACAAAAAAGGAGATCTTAGGCAGAACTTTTCAGGTTCACATGTAAACTTGGACCAGAGTGGACACTCCCCTAAATCAATAAATATTTTCCAACACTTCTGTATTCATATAACATAAAATAAATCAACATGCATAATCTAAGTGCAACTATCCTGGCCTGTAGATGTGGGCAGACAAAATCAGCCAGCCCAATGATTTGCTTGGGAAAGCCGAAGAAATTAGTATGGTGTACATTCTAATACATCAAATATTACACAGGGAAAGGTTGTCCTCTCTTCTAAAATGTAAATACAACTTCTGATGCATGGGACTGTAACCAAGCAACCCTTGATAGCTCATTATCAAGTCCTAAAAACATTTTGAAGAGACTACCTTCTACTTTTAATTCATCTACAGAGAAACAAGTGACCCTAGACACTGGAGGTTGATTTGTGATAGCATGTAGCATTTGTTATCTTTGTGAAGTGCAGGATTTAGATGTTTTGCATTCCATCACCACCAAACCCTCCAGATCCAAGGCTCTGTCCTGGATCAGCCTTTCTGCTCAGACTGTTCTGAGTTTCACGGGCAGCAGTGTTTGGTCACAGCTGAGACAGAAGTCTGTCCCTCTTCTCTGCTTTTCTCCTGTTCCTGTTCCTGCTCACAGCTGTACAGCCCACCCTCTTGCTGAGATCCGCCAGGTGCCAGCTTCTGCAGCCAACTGAATTTCTCACAGCATAAAACCAGTGAGGCTTTCAGATCACTCATTAAATCAGAGACATGAGTGGAGCAGGTGGAGATGGGAGAGAGGGTGAGAGACACAAACACCTTCACCACAGGATCTTCAGTGACCTGTGGAGCCATATCTTTTATCAGCCCTGCTCTTCTATGGTCTTCTGCCCTCTGAACCACCTGGCAGTACCAGTAGCTCCCTGCCAGCCTAAAGGGAAACAACATACACAGAGGAAACTCTTTCCCTGGGTTGGGAGGGCCAGGAAAGACACAGGACTGGAAGCTGAAGTATATTTGGAAGAAACTTATGGCTTTATTATAGTATTCCCAAACACCTCACCTACTAGTTTAGGTTTAGGCCCAAGGTTTTGGCCTTCAGGGGCAGGAAGAAAGCAGGAAATGTCTTCGCACTGTTTCAGTCAGTATGTATCTGCCTGTGAGTTTGCCAGCTGATTTGGTTGTGTGAAAAGCTAACAGACTTTCACTTAAAATAAAATCAAAACCTCTCACAGCCTCTCTTACAAATGGCACAAAATGGCTTGGGAGTTGCTCTACTATGACAAATGCTTTTTACACAGCCAGAGCTCTCTCACCTCGTGCTCAGCTCATCCTGGCCAGCTGCTGTCCTACAGCCTTCAGAGACTGCGCGTGGAGCAACCATCATCTTCCACTATGTGTTTGTTTGTAGGGCTCAGGCTGGGCCACCACCATGATAAAAACACTTAATAACAACTATCCACAGGAAAGTGTGCAGCTAATTGCTCTCAGACTGTACCCCATTGTCAAAACCAAAAAAAGAACACTGCCCCACCAGTTTTTTAGAGCGTATGAAGATGGTAATAGAACACATACTTTTGGTTATATCTTACATTGTAACCTAAGACAAGCCTGCAGCAGTTGCAGCCTCTCCTACCTGGCAGGAAGGCTTGCATTCCACATGCAACCAATGGATTAGGCAGCTTGCAGGCCACTTGTTTACAAAACCAGCATTAAAATCTCCCAATCCTGTACCTGTATTTCTGCAGATACACATAGATAGATGTGCTTCGACCTTAGAAATTGCTGTCTGTCAAGCTCTGAACATTCAGGTAAAAACATTGGGCTAAGATGTTTAATGCTTCATGTGCTTTCAGCAGGGTGATGCATATTGCTTTAGCAAGAACATCCCTGGATGATGGAGCAAACTAAAACATTCACATTAAAAAATAACAAAGGGAAGCTATTCTTGGAGCCATTTGGGCCACCAGATTGTTCCTAAATAGTGCAGAAATATCAACTTTGAATAATTAATACCTGGAGTGGTTGATTCTCACTGAGGAAAAGGAAGCAGCTTAGCTGGTCCTCCAGTAGTCATTCCCACTAGAGGTGAGTCAATTTTTGTAGTGCCTTTCACCAGGATTCCTGAGCCTTGCACACAGCAGCAGAAACAAAACACTGCTCACCTTGGAAGTCAGGGTGAGAACTAGAATTCAGCTTCATGTTTCAAACTTGTATCTCCATTCAAGAGCCCCTTCCTCACAAAATTTGAGCAGGGATTTCAAAATCTGAGAAGCAGTTTGCAGCTAAGCCTGAAACCACAGAGGCATCACAGTAACAGCACAGCAGAGCTCTGAAGTAAAATGTTGGATTCAGATACACAGCTCATTCACACAGGGAAAACAAACTGATAAAGCCTTAGCACTCTGCAGCTACACAACAAAGTTTGAGGACTTGAAGCAAGTGATTCCTAAAATCACTTACACAGTATAAAGACACATAGGATGGCAAAAAAAAAAAAAATGGACACAGTGCAGGTTTTTTAATGTACCATAAAAAAGGGGCTTATAAAAAGGAGGGAGAGGGACTCTTCATATGGGCAGCTTGTGGCAGGACAAGAGGCAATGGTTTTAAAGTGAAAGAGGACAAGTTTAGGTAGAGGTTAGGAAGAATTTCTTTACTGTGAGGGTGGTGAGGCACTGGAACAGGTTGCCCAGAGAAGTTTTGGATGCCCCATCCCTGGAAGTGTTCTAAGACAGGTCAAATGGGGCTCTGATCAACCTGAGCTAGGGAATGGCATCCCTGCCTATGGCGGGGGGTCTGGAACTAGATGATTTTTAAGTTCCCTTTCAACTCAATGCATTCTGTGCTTCTGCAGTTCTAAAAAGGTGAGGTTTATGGTCCAATCTAGGCAAAAGGGGGTAAGTTTTGTGGATGCTCTCACCTGAAGGGAGATTCTCTTAAGGTACCTTAAGGGTATCTCAGAAAAATTAGCAGTTCTTGTCAGTGAAGCAGGTCTGTGTGAGCCCTGTCAGCCCCATCCTCCTGTCCTCACTGCTCCAGCCCTGTTAGACCAAGCAGAGTCTTGTTCCACAGGATTTCAGATAGTTGTTGATGTGCAGTTACTTATGGGCTTTGCAGTAGCTGAAATTCCTCATGAGCCAGGAAATCCTGAAGAGAGTGCAAGTTTTCTGTCCCAGTAGGATGAAAAGGCAAAACCTATTCAGGCTGAGGAATAAAGTATGTAGATTCAGAGATTTTATGTATTCCATATCTCTTCAGGGAGACAAAAGCTGCTCAAATCCTCAAGGCTTTGCTTTTAAAACACAATCTCATGCAACTTTGGGTGCAGGTCAGGACACGAACTCCAGCTCAGCTAAATCTATTCAGCTCAAGGGATAGTTCAAATAGCAGGACACATGTCCTGGAAAGAACAGGGCTGGAACCAGGAAAATAACTTCACCAATGACTAAAGCCTTCAGGCAACACAAAATGACATTTGTCCTTTGGAACTCATACAAAAAAATAAATCTCGCTCCACATTAGTGACATATAACAAATAAACCAAAGAATACTAATGACCCTCTGTAATTTTTTGTATTTTTTTTTCAGAATATTATTTCTGGTATATCTCTGAACAATGAACAGAGTGGTTAGAAACTGAGGGCTGACCAGAGAATGAAACACTTTCCTCCTCTGCTCCTTTTGAAACAAATTTAGGTCTCTTTAATACAGCTGAGACTTACTAGAGCTGTAACTAAAAGCAAGTGTAAGAAATGAGTCATATCAAAATTCCCATACTGATTGACTGTGAGTAGTCCACTTACTCGACCAGCTTAACACATTATTATTTTTAACAGGGCCAACAGGGACAAGTGCTCGACTCTGTTAGGATTTGCCATGTTTATGTTGATAAAACCCCTCCAGCTAAGTGTAAGACTTGGAATGCCTTGGTTGTTGCCAGCAGCGCTGTCAGCCCAAGCTTGCCTGGACCCCAGCTTAGACAGCAGCCATAAACAGGATCCTGGAGCAATCTGGGGCATCAGGAGGCAGCCAGGGAGCAGGGCTCTGCTTGCTCTAAATACACCACGTCAAGCTCAACTCAATCTGCATGGGAAACCACAAAGCTTCCAGACTCCTGGATATAACAGAGGCATCTGGGCTCACCGTCTTTCACCACAACCTGCCCCTAAAGTGCTCCTCTGCCAGCTGGGGTCAGTGACAAGGACATGTGTAATTGCCCACACCATTACCCACTGAGCAGGGCTGAGAGGGGAGCACAGCACCGCTCAGTACCACCACTTAACCCGGCCTGAGCACTCAAGGAGCGAGGCCAGAGGAGACACCACGCACCCTAAGCCCCTGGCTGACTCCCTGGAACAGCCCCTCACCTGAAGCCCTGAGCCCCAGAGGAAATACAAGGCCTGTGGCACTCTCAGCTGTAAGGTGTGCTACCAGAGCAAGGCCATCAGAGATACTGAAACGCCCTGTATTAGCCAGAACACATGTGTGTCTTGCCCCACCAATGGTTTTAAGCCCTCACAATTCCAAGACAACATGACAAATCTTCACTTACAAGCCCTTCTTTAAAGGCTTCAAACCATGGCACAGGGAAAATGATGAAAGGGTGGTCACATCACACAGGATGGATGTACTTGCCCATGATAGTCAGGTAGAATAAATTAGGCTACTGCACTGTGCTGGTGCTTGACAAGAAGCAAAGAAAATTGTTCAGGCAGTCCCAACAGAAACTCCATTAATTATTAATAGGGACTTGTAATAGCTGACATCTACTACATTAGAGGAAATCCCAGTGGTTTAGTATGTGGGTGAGATATTCACTTCTGGTTAAATAAGCCAATTTGGCCAATAAACTTTGGCAATTTTTCTAAGTTGGCCATAAGAAGGGAGAAAATTAAGAGTCGGATGTCAGGAGAAAAATCAGGCTATTTGAACTACTGACCTTATGACAAAAAGTCTAGACTTTTATTGTCTCCAATGCTTAAAGTTTACTAAGCCAATAAATGTAATGATATCTGAAAAGTAAAAGCGACAATCCTTGACCTCTTCTGGAAGAGTTCTAAGTGAGTGTCTCCTTTTCCTTTCTTTTCTTTCTCTTGCTTTGGGATTTTGAAAGAGGAAAGTTGACTTACTTGCTAGAACATATATTTTTCTCTAGCTTTTCCTCCATTGCCATGAACCTATTGGGAACCTGGCTAAAGATGAGCATCCTTATTCACAGACAAGAAAGGTGAATTGGGTAGACTGATTCCTGGCATGGGAACAGTTGCCAGTCACAAATATTCAGACAGCTTGTTTTTATGAAAACCTCTAGAGATTCAAAAATTTCCATGCATTTTGTGACCTGGGAAACCATTTGAAAAAAAAGTGCAGCTAGAAGTCATCATAATTTTTTCTCCTCTATGCAGAGTTTTGATGACTCGCATGAGAAGTGGAAACAATAACTCAGGGAACAAAAAATGAGAGACCACCACAGGAAATTAACAGTTACTTCTCAATGAAAGCAGGAAGACACAGCCACAAAGCCCTTGGGCAGCAAAGGTGCAGACACACCCAACAAACAAGGGGATGAGATCAGGAAAAGTGTGCTAAATGGGAACAGAGCTTAAAGATACTGAGTTCATAACCAGTGGCTGAACTAGCTGCACCTGCTCCTGGGCACGGTGCCACTGCACAAACAGATACTTGCAGACAGGTGACCAAATTTTCAAATGTTCTACCCCACTGAAGGGCTCCAAGCTTTGTTCTGCAGACACTGTCTCATAACTGGAACCAAGAATATAAAACAGGCCGTGCCTGGAGAGAACAGATTGCTATTTTAGGATAAGGTTTGTCTTTTCACGGAGAATCCTTGCTATTCAAAAGCCCTTTAAAAACATAGCTGAGGCACAGTTAGCTGGGAACAGCTACCTGGGGATGTTTAATGTGTGGCAAACATTCTCCATCAGCTGCTCTTGTGAATCCTTACTCCTCTGAAGGGATGAGCTTCTCACTTTTACAAAATGCCACATTCAGCTTCCCCAGTCAAATTTTAAGTCTTTACTTCAATCTGTGAATTGGGCACAGCTCCTGTACCTGCAATCAGTCACAGGCAAGGCTTGGAGAAGTGTGCAGGGCTGTGTTTTCTTTCATGCTGTCTTTTCCAAGTACCTTAAGCCTTTCCTCAAGGCTAGGATAACCACACTTTTGCAGTTTCTTAATACTGAGGTTAGCCTGGGGCAGCTGGCAGGCCTAACAATCACCTTCGCTGGATAGATCTGTGACCCTTAAGGATTTCTTTTAATTACAAATATAATCCCTTAGCATTGCATGTGCAAGTAGTTCAGCTTCACAGAATCTAGAAGTCTAGAGGAAGGGGACTCCAAAAGCATGTTTTCTTTGTAGACATAGTTGAAAATGTCTCTGAGAAATAATCAGGTTTTTCCTCAAATACTGAAGCTCTGAATGATATCTGAATGCTACAAGTATTGGCATGCTGCCTACTGCTTCCAATTAGCTTCTAATTACACAGCATAATGTATGGAATATAATGCAAGAGGCAAATTTGTCCATTAATATGAATGTGATGAGACCACAGAGAATGAGTCTGTATGAGCTGCTGAACTGACTTGAGAGTGATTGATTGTCTTCATTTCAGTTTTATTCCCAGTTTGCAGTGTTGTTTGGTTTGGGGCTTGGAATTTAATAAGATTTGCATCTAGAATATTAGAGCTGAAAGCTTTCATCTCATCTGTATTTCCCAGAATTAAGAATTTTATTTAAAATATGGGGAGAGGAAGGAAGCCAAGGAAGACCCCAAATATTCAATGCTAGAGTTGGGCTGTTTCGAAGGATTCTGAGAAAGGTGTGTGGAAATTCACAGTGCAGACAGACAAAGTGCTTACTAGAAAAGATATACCTTGCCCAGGCTCATGGACCCTTCTAAGAGTGAGAATGCAAGAACAAAATGAAGGAGTTAACTACATATTTTTAAGCAGAAAGAAAGCTTTGGGAGGAATGATGGACAAGCAGCCTTCCACTGCCATTATGTTGGTTTCCTATGGGAATTAAGGAAAGAAAAGATGTAATCCAGGGGCTGAGTCAGATCAAGTCTCTGTATTTTAACCAGTTTTCACATTCAGTGGTATCAGGATTCTATGGCTGCTTATTCCTAGTCCTAGGTCACTGCACGCAGAGGGAACAGCACAAGTGCCCCAAGTCCCTGAGTGACGAGGGCTGGGAGAAGCCAAGTGGGGACATTCCTGTGTGTGTCCCCTTGCGGTGCAGGCGCCGGCTCAGGGCAGCTCCCGGCCCCCTGCAGAGCCCACGGCTGAGGGCTGTCCAGCACGGACCTTTGTGGGGACAGGAGAGGCCAGCGAGGTGCCCGCGGGCTGTCCCCAGCTGCACAGCCCCCTGCGTGCCCGCCCACAGCTGCCCCCTCCGAGCCCGCAGCGGGCTCTCCACCAGCATGGGGCGAGCCCGTGCCGGGGTGGAGGTGGGGTCTCTGTTCCCTCACCTCACACAGCGGCATCAGCCCTCTCACCCGGCCGCCCCAGCAGTCCCACCAGGCCTGAGGGAAGTTGGGCCCCGCAGGAGAGATGCTGGCCCATTTTGTCAGTGCTGCTTCACGTTCCTCCATATGGGAAGGGTCCCCTTGCGGGGACATCCTGGGGAGCAAGTATGCAGCACAAAGCATCCCCCAGCCACCTCCGGGGCCACTGCCTGCGCCCCAGCGCCAACCTGCACCCCGTCCCTGCCCTGTCAGGAGGTGACAGCACCGTCTGCTGCCTGGAACAGCTTCTGCAAGGAAATGCACAAAATAGCTCTTAAATAGTGTTTTCTGCCAGGAAATCGTCTGCAGATGGCAAAGGTGAAGAAAAAATGAAGTGGCTTTGTAGAAGTCTCTGAAGAGGATCACTCTGAAAATGATTCTTTGTGTTCAAACCCTCTATCTATAGACACAGCAATCAAGTATTTAGGAGATAATGAATGGTAGGTGAGAAGGTGACATTTTTCTTTTAGAAAGAAAAACATATTTTTCCTTACCCATGCTGCCCTTTATAAAGTTATGCTGAGAAAGATCAATTCACTGAATTTCTCCTGCTGCTTTCTTTGAAAGAAGTTCAAATGCACAGAGATATCTGGGATTTTTCCCCCCTCTTCATTAAGTACTATTGAGTCTATTGAAAAGACTGAAGCCTTTGTCAATACACTCCAGGTTCAGACAGTAATAGATTTTATTTGGGATTAAGCACTACCATTTTCACTTGAGCTTGGGGTGCTTGAGGGGTATTTACCTACCCCTTGTCTGCAGAGACCTAGTTTTATGTAGTCTAACTTTTATATTTGTTGCAGCTGTACATTTAGATTCCTCTTGCTTGAGTTTCCCTTCCTACATTTTTCTCTCTCGTCTCAAGCAAAGCAAATGCTTTCAAAGCAGCACCTTGTACAGCCTGCATTCCTGCAGCAGCAGGCAAGGTGAGGAAGTTTTGGCTGGGTTTTGTGTCATTCACAGGTCACTACTGACATACTCTGCAATTTATTATGACTGTAACACACCCACTGCAAGTCATGCTGTGACTGCAGTCAGGTCATGTCCCTGCAGGTGATTTACCTTCAGCACTGATATCAAAAGGTGCTTTGGGAAATCTTTCCCCAAAGTCCTTTTCCCTTGACTGCTGCTATTGCACTTGCACAGATGACTGATGTGACACTGCGTCTGCGCTCCCAGCACCCTCGCTTGCCCTCTCTCATCCCCAGCAGCATTAGTTCTGATAGACACTGACATGAAAAAGGGACTGTGCTCAGGAGTTAATGAATCTGAGTGCCTTGCTAGAGATGCTTTCAAAAGAGGGCAGACATTTGGAGGAAGGAGAGAGCAATTGCTCTGCAAGGGCTGAGCACCCACAGAGCGAAGGATGCGAGACACACAGGCCCTTCTGGCAATCTTGGGTACTGCCTGTGCAGCCCAGCTTACACAGCTGGGCCCGTTTATAATTATGAAAGGGTTTTTTTCCCTGGTTGGTTGGCTGGTTGTTTTACTTTCAGATCACTTAACAAACAGGAAATGAAGAGGACATCAAACAAAAGGGCAAACAGAGCTCCACACATTTCACCGCTCAGGCTGGGAAACTCGGAGTGAGTTTCACTGAGGGGTGGGAGTTCCAGGGGTTGTGCATCCCTAGCTGTGACCCGTTTCTTCTCAGCTCTTCTCTTTTATACTGTGACTGTGAAAGGACTTTTTGTTTAACCAGCATGGGGAATCCTTTGTTTCAGCTGCCCAAAAGCCAGAGGACTAATTAATTTAAAACATAAATGGAAAGAAAAGAAAGCAAAAGAGAGTTAATGAGAGAAATACTGCCTTCACTGTCTCTGTGGACCACGACAACAGGTAATTTTCAGAATATTGCTACCATTGCTATTAGGAGCCCAAACCAGCTGAAGATTTTCTGCAGTTTAGGATGGAGATCAGATTTAAGGATGCGTGTTCATCTTGGGTTACTTTTGAAAGGATATTTCTGAAACAAGCACCAGGAATCCACACAAGCCACTCATGTTTCCTCTGCACCTCTCTCACTAACCCAGCTTTCTAGCAGAGCAGTTCAGACAGACTTTGAAACCACCAAAGAGTAAAAGACAGTGCTCACACAAACACCAGAACAACTAGAAGTGAGATGGGTCATAAACACCAAGAAAAATCTGTTCCCAGGAGATCTCAGCAGTCCCACAATTTCATATTGCTCCTTACATGTCAGACACACAGCGTGCAATATGCAATAATGCTGACAAAAGGAGTTGATACAAGTCCTCCCTGCCCGTGGTGCCGTGAGCAGACAGGCATGTCCCTGTATGCTAACACTGGCAGTCCATGCTAGGAAATTGCTTTCCCTTCTCCAGCTCTGTTTTTCTATTCTGAAACCAATGTAAGGTCACAAGCACGTTTGTTAATGTAGGGAAAAGCAGAGTGCATGGAAATACATTCTTACTTTTCAGACTGGTTGCCACATCTTCTGAAGTAGCTTTTAACTTCAAGTTAAGGCTAGAGATTAAATAAGCCAGCCCTATTACAAGTGCACCATCTTTGTCTATTAAATTAATACTTAGTATTATCTATACTTAACATCATTGCTTAGTTATAAATATATATATTTGTATTTTAAATGCATGAAGTATAATTCACCATGGCAGGAATAATTTAATGTTCATCACCACCAGAGAGAAAGGCAGAGCAGAGTGTGATGCCAAGCTTTAGTCTTCTCTTCTACCTGAACCTGCACTGCAGCGTGTGGAGCCAGAATTTGTGGCAAGCTTTTCTAAACTTCTGAGCAGTAAATACAGTGACAGCATCTCACTGGAGAGGGCTGAGAGCAGGGGCAAACATGAGCCCAGAGGAAATACAGCACAACATCACAGCATGTAGGCAACAGAGAGTATCCACAGCCTTATCTGTGCTTATTAACAACACCAGAAAACTTCAAGAGGGCTTTTAGAAGGCCTGAGACACCCCAGGCTGCAAAACTGGTGTTTCCTTGGGTGTGTTCAGCTCTCACTTCTTTGAACACATGCTGGCTTTACAATCTAGCTTCATGTGAGGGTGGCCAAGGCACCTGGGTGTGAGCAAAAGCAGACTTTGCCTCACTGGATAAGATGTATAGCCTCTGTAGCACAAGAACATGACAAAGATTTCTGAAAAGCCTTTGTTATGCTGCTCCATCCTCATGGCAGCGTGGCTGGAGCCATGCCTAGGCAGACAGCCTTTCCTTACAATCCATTATGTGCTCCAGGCTAGTTATCAATATCAGAGCTCCCTCACATTGGTGACACCTTTGAAGGATCCTGCAGCACTCAGACTAGTAATGAGGGGAACTGGGAACAGAAAAATGATAAATCTGAGCAATAGATCCCCAGTTAATATTTGTTCTAGGCTTGAGGAGCCATAATACACACTACAGAAAGCACTGAAGCTAGAGATCACAGCTCTGACCGCCCCAGTAAATTATATGTAATCTTTGATGGCCTAAAGGTCAATAATCTAAGCTTAAAGATCTATATCATTATGAATTATTTCTTCCAGGGTTTTGATTAAGCATTCAGATCTGTCATCAGCATATATGATGGTCAAAATCACATTACACCACAGCATTCCTGCATGTGAATGCTATTTGCCTTCAGTGTAGCCAAGCCTGAACCCAAGCTCTGATTTCTCTCTGTGGTAGTGCAATTTTAGGTTTGAATCTGATGAAGATTTCTTCAAGTGAGAAACCCTCTTAAAATCAATGGAGTTACTTAACTCAGTAGAGAAGGATGATTAATTTGCTGAAACAACATGGATGGTAGGACTGTGGGACACCCTCTGTGAATGTCCCCATCACCCCTGTTTTCCATTCACAGGTTCAATTACAAGTGGAATAATTGTAAGAATCTAAAGGAAAATAAGGCCAACCCTCCAGTATGAGCCCTTGCTGGTATAAGTAAACTAATTAGGTATAACTGACATTTCTTTGGCAGGCGAAACCCAAGAGTACAGAATTTCAAAGTCCTTTTGCTGGTCTGGCTTATTTCACTCAACAGAACTGGTGAACTTTAATAGCAAATGCACTTTTCCTTCAGTAAAAGATGGGTCTACACAAGGACTGTTCTGTTAGCATAGCTATGCTGGCAAATCTCTTCAGCAGAGACTGATCTCAACAGAACTGTAGAGGAAGGCCAAAGTTCAGATTCATAAACCAGAAACCACTGGGTACCAGCTGAGTCCTAGTAGCTGCCTCTGAGCACGCTTTTGACCTAAGACAACAGTTTTAACATCTTTTACTGTAGCTTAAATTGGCTTGCATTTCTGTGAACTAAGTTCACAGGTAACCTACTGCATTGTAACTTGTTGAAGTGGCCCAAGCACCCGTGGAGCAGTCAGGGGAAGGGAATTCTGATCTTTCCTCTTCTCAGACCTGACATGGAAACAAGAAAACTCAGCACTAGCACGTTCTGACACTGACTGAAGTACAAATTCCATTTTCCATCACTCCAGTGTCCATCACTCACCAAATCTTCAGACCAAGAGGGTTTCGCTTTTTGTTGGGGGTTTTAAGCCAAAGCTCTTGGGGCCTACATTTGGTCTGATTTGTTCTGCCAGATCTGATTGTAACTCTCAAATGACAGAGACTGAGTCTTCCCCAATGTTTATATCTTACCAAGCAGACTGAAGACAATCAATAAAGCAGAGATCATCTCAATAAAAATTTGTATACATTTCATTAAGTCATTTAAGTGCATGTGTAAGTAACTGCATGAACAGCTTCCAAGTGGAGCACTGTGAAACTCCATAGCAACACTAATGACATCAGGGAAAAGAATGAGCCTTTGAAAAAATAGAAACTGGAGAGGTCATGGCTTTCAGCCACACTTGATCCCTCAACATTCAGCATAAAACATACTGTTCATTCCCCCAGCTGGTGAAGAACTGAATACAGGAGGCAGGAGTGATGCTCTCCTCCACACTGATGCCATTTTTAAACACACAAGTGCTTGAGTTCTTCACCTGTGGTAACTCTTGGAAAAAGCCTGGGCAAGGCCTTGGCTGACTCCTCTTAGAAGCAGTGATTAGGACAGCCCGTAACAATGGTCTAAGAAAATGCAGTATGTGATGTTGGAAACAAATTCCTATTCCAGAGAATCACTCTGTGCAAAAGCCCTTTTCACACAACAGCACCAATTATTTCAGAGTTCAGAGCCACAGCTTTGAACTTTAGTGGGAAAAAGCCCCACAAACCCAAACATCTTTAATTCTGTCCTGGCTCTTGTCAACTTCACATCTGTAGCATGAGTACCTTCTGCCCTTTGCGGCGCAGGTCTCACCCCACAGCTGTGTGCAAGCTCTGATTGGGTCCAGATGTGAAGAGCAGTTGAGAGGATGTGGATCCACAGGTTGAAGCAGGGCCCAAGCTCCCGGCACCCGAGGCTGTTTGCTCTTGTGTGGACAGCGAGGAAGAAGGATGTGCATAACCCAGCCTTGCCTGCTCAGCCTGAGCTGCAGGCCTGCTTGGGAGGCCCTTGGGTGGCTGGTTTGCAGGGAACACGAGCGCCCAACATCAGCACTGCAACACACGGGGAAGCACAGGGGACTGAAGTGTCACTGCTGTGGACTCGGGGTGACAAACCCAAAGTGTTCACAGCACGGCTGCCTGGAAGGGACAGAGTCTGCACAACAGGGGCTGTGCTCCAGCCAGCTCAGGAAAGGAAAGAATAACCCAGCCAGGAAAACACTCTGAAAAATCCTTCAGACATTTGAAACAGTGCTTATTATTTTTAATATCTGCATTTCAGATTTTTCCTGGGGTTATTGTTATTGTTATTCCTATCCTTTAACAAGTAGGAAGAGACATGGAAGAGCAAAGATATTTCCTGATCTATTTTGTTTGCCTTTAGATAAATAAACCTGCAAACGTTTCAAAAGATGCTCTGGGTTTTGTTTCCAATACACGACCCACGTCATTTCCTCTCAGAAATATGTTTGTGGGAATGCTCAACCAGTTCTCGTGTTGACATCCATAATAGTCAACTTCTGATTTCAAATTAAAGCAGTCAATCACCAGCACATCTGCTGGGCCTCATTGGCATGTGGGGCATACTTCACTGCTCTAAATTCATACACTTCTCTTCTGCAGGCTGTGATGCTTCTCCTGCAGTACTGGTGCCCCTTACAGACATTGTTTTGCCCTGATGTAGAACTTTGTCAGTAAAATCCCAGAGTACAGACTGAGTTGTGTTGGCAAAAGAGTTTTCTCTTTTTGCCTCAGAACAAACAAGTAGCAGTAGCACAAGTGACTGTGATCCTTGGGACTGATTTCTCTCTGATGGAGTAAGTACAACAGCAGCAGCAAACACAAACAGCTCTTTTAACCACTTGCCATCTGGAGGCAAAGATTCAATTCCAGCGTTTTCTGCATCGCAACACTTTCCACGTGGCTTTCCCAAGATCCCCACAGATATCAGTCAGTGCAATCCTCAGTCCAGCAAGAAAGCTGGTCTTGCTCATCAGAGCCATCACCCAAAGATCATGGAACTCTAGGCAGCAGCACACCCTGCTGCTGAAACACCCACTCCTCCCTTCATCTTGCCCTCTACTGATGTTAAAAAAGCACTTATCACCTTGAAACGTGAGCACCAGAAAAGAGAGCCAGCACGCAGGATTTGAAGTGTGTATCCTGCAGGTTGAAAGGCTGTTGTTAAATTTCTTTCTGTTATTCCATGGCATGTCAAAGGAGGGGATTAAAGGTCATTAGACCATAACGTTTTAGCTACTGACAGCTTGACTGAAGAAACCAGGCTCTATTGGTATGCTACCTGCTTTTGTTCAGTAGGATACCAGGTTTGATATACACTGGGATCATTTTCCTTATAAGAGAAGGATTCTTTCATGAAGGAAAAAGCCCTCACTTCAAATTTGAAGTTCCTGGGTGTTTTGGGGTTTTTTTAAAGCCTTTTATAAAACAAAGGCTGGGGAGGAAAGGTCTCTAGTGCTCATAGGACATAAAGGTAACCTTCAAAATATGAGTCAACCTATGCAGTAATGCCTGTTCAAGTTGCAAAGAGCTTGAAGCAACAACATATTAACTGTCCAGTTCTGCTTCTGCAATAATTATCCACAGCAGCTATTTCAGTGCTCAGCAAAGGCAGGTAAAAGGAACACAGTCATTACCCCAGGGATCTGTAAAATACAGTGTTGTCAACCTCAAATACTGAAAACTGTCCCACATCAATTCCCCTTCCCCAAAAAGACAAAGGGCCAGGTAAAAGACTTGAAATTAAATATTGTGGATATTGTTTTATGCATTTGTAATTTCATATCTCTTGTGTACATGGAGGCCAAAGTTTCAGGCTTTTATCCACATTCAGAAATGTAAGAAAAAATATACTAAAATCATAATGTAGCCATTTGGCTTTTAAGGGCAGAGAGAAATACATCATTCTTAAGCTCACATTTAACCCATGAGAGAGCTGACAAGGTCAGCAGCCACATGTGACCAGTATCCTTTTTCTGGTGCTGAAGACAGCAGATTCTGACAGATCAGCATTATATCAGCATATGCTAAACTGGTCCTGAAAGGTTAAAGTCTGCTGAAGAAAGGTGAGCATGTTTTCACTGCACAAGTGCTCCATTTATACATCACATTTGTTCACTTACTCTGCTAAAGTCTCACCCCTTTAGCCCAGTCTGTTAAAGATGAAATCATTACTGTAAGGCATCACCTCCTCCTTCACATCGAAGGACCTCATTCTTGTCACCATATATTTATGTTGCTGAAAACCAATGACAAATGTGTGCTGTGTGAATAAATCCAAAATGCAGTCCTGATAACCAGTGTAGGAAGAAATACAATCATCACAACACAAAAGAGAACCACCCCACTAGTCTATAAGGCAATGCAATGAAGAAACCCATTTCCAAGCTTACTTCATCGAGAAATAAAAACCAAGTCCATCAAAACACAGATTGTACCTCTCAGCCTTTCAGCCCTAGGGAATTAATGCCAGAAATAAATAGCAAAAGCAGAAATGTCAGCAACCAGAGCCATTTACAGGCCACTTTTAAGGGCAAGCTTTGATCCTGCAATGGGTGTGGGGAGATGAGAGGACGGGGTGGGTTCCCATTTCTGAAGCATGACATGGTGCAAGCTTCCTTTGCTCTAAGCAAGCTCTAGATTTGTGTCCAGCACAACCCACTGCATTGCTCAGGACAAGGGACAGAATTGTACAAGTTTCCCCCAATTCTCCTCCAAAGTGCCTTTTACCTTAGAGAGACCCTTGAATTCGCAAACACAAGCAAGGGCAAGGCAGTCTTTTTGGTTGCTCTACAAGATTTCCTCCAAGTCAGAGCCTGTTTTAATTTCCTTCACAAAAAACCAATATATGTCTCTGTCCCTAGTTACTATGGAGTTTAGGAAAGGGAGAGGCAGAAGTGCAAGTCTTCTTACACACAGTGCTCTGAGCAATGTTCCTCACTGCCATTCTGTGCCATCAGACATTCATTAAAAAAGCCTTGGCTGTGTTCTGTGTTGTTAATAAAGCTGTGTGGAGCTGTGGAGCCTTGCTCCAGGCACAACCCCTACTACAGCTCATCTTTATTGAATTCAGTTCCATTGTACTTATATTTTCTTTGCACAAGGACTTCTGCAATTTCAAACCCAAAACTTGTTGTAGCATTTGTAACATTGTGGGTCTCTTTTTCCTTTCCTGAGTTATCCAAGTTCAAGCTGGACAGACTTGAGAGACATCCTATCTGGTTGCAAATCGCTGTGTGTTCTCCACTGGAACAGATCCCAGTGGAAAAATTTTAGCTGGGATTCAACAGCCTGATGCAATTTTCTCTTGATTTTATAGCCAAAAAGATGAAGGAACCAAGCTCTTCTGTTTTTCCACAAAGGCTTCTTACCACTGGGACTATGCTCATCATTGCAACAACAACAGCAGTGTAGTAAAGACCTCTGAGGCTTAAAAAAAGTAATTTTAGACTAACCAGGAGTGGAGAAGACTGATGCAGAAAGCTGCCACATTTGGCTTCCTGTCCCTGTCCTTACTGGCATTGTGCATTCCTTCTGCCAGACCTTTGCATAGGGCCTTGAAGAGAAGGGAGCAAAAGGCCAGCTGGTCACCATCCTGACAGAGCTCTCCTGCCCACCCTCTCCCACACCAGCCTCAGAGCAGCACGGGAGCTGTTGGCTTCTTGTCAGACCCCTGACACCAATGTTATGCTCACAGCAAGAGCTGGCTTTTGCCTCAAGCACCAGCTCTGACTAAAAAGGAAAGTAAAGAGCACATTACCCTGCTGTTTCACAGAGAATCAAGGTTAGCACAATATATCATCTCTAGATGAAATGTTTGCAACCAGCAGATCCATCCATCTTCTCTGGGTGCAGTCATTTTTGCCAGTCTTACTTGTGTTGGTAAAAAGGGGCAGCAAAGAGTCTGTTATCTGAAAGCACGTTTCCCTGGAGATCAAAAGTATATTCTTTAGTTTTCAAATCTTCCCTCTTTATCCCCACAGTTCCCATATACGGGAAAAAAATGGCAAAATGTTAGTGAGAGTATATATAAATCACACCAACCCCTGATCCTCTTATCCAGTAACCATAACACATCATACATTGGAAGTCTTTCTCTGAGAGAGTAAAATAAATTACATTTTGCTTGCCAGCGTACTGAACCTTATGTTGGTTATTGTAAATTACTGAAAGCACAAAGGTATAGTCTTGGAATATGGAATATGAACATCAAAGGCAGCAGTTATCAGAAACTGCTCTTTCTCTGCCTCTGCTTTTGACAATGGGCTGAGCTTCTCCCAGCCATTACCAAGTTAAAAGAAGCAGAATTAGACAAACCATTAGAAAAAACAATTGTTACCAAAGATAATAAATTACCTGTGCTATAAATATCACCATAACCAAATAGTTGGCATTTAAATAATTAATTATAGGATAAAAGCATAAATAGACGAACAAAAAATAGAGAGGTGAAAAAAAGATACATTCTTTATAATTTTTTCAACATTCAAGTTTTTTAAAATGCTATCGCCACTACAGCTGTTGAAAGGAATCATTACTATCATCCAAATTTCATTTTTAAACAGTAGAAGATCATCCTTTTGCATGTGAGAACATTAGCCAATGTGTAATCATCCTACCTTAATTTTTTTGCCAGTCTGTTTTCAGAGTCAAGGTGAGCTTGGCTCTTACTCTGAAAAAGGACACAGCAAGACACAGAGTTTTTGTCTAGGGGTTCTAGAACAAAACTGCACTTTCTTACATTCTTCACCACAAATAACTTAAGAACTTGTCTCTTTCTTAATAAGAAAAATATCACAAGCATCACCACCACATGCATTTGTCCCATTCAAACTTCCAAATCTATTTTAATTCTGGAGGTATCACAAAGCTGCTCACAGCTGTACCCCACCTATAGTTCTGGAATGGTCTCAGAAATGATGCTGCTGTCTTGTACAACTTAGGCTCAAGTAAGAAAGCAAAGCAACCTGAAGTTACTTCATGAATTAACTTGTATGGATTGTTTTCTGTAACAGAACAGAGGATGCCTGCAGGTTTTAATAGTGCTTCCTGAGCAGCTGTACTTTTACTTGCAGGTCTCAATCTTCTCCCAACAGATTAATTAGAGTCAGTGACAGCTGAGACTCTCCATCATGTTAAAACCTTACCTTCTTTCAAGCAACATATATGACTCATCAGCCCAATAATTACAACAAACCAACCAAATTTCCCATCTGTCTCACTCTAGGTAGAGCCCACTTAATATCAGTGCCTACAGATGCTGCTTTGAACATGCTGCAGAGGTTGGAGGAGTGAGGAGCCACAACCACCCTGACCTCGTGGTGCAGAGAGGACTGGCCCCTTCTCTCCCTGTGCACTCAACAGAGAGAGAGCAGATGGGAAAGTCAGTCTCTTCTCCTTGTCAAGAAGGCATTTTAATTATGTTTCTCAGTTTTAAAATGCACCATGATGACTTTGTTTTATAAACGCTTTGGAGCCTGAGGCACATATTTGTATTACAGTTGAGTGCTTTTATTGCATATTGTATTTTTAATTGCTCCTTAGAAGATCAAGCATTTTTTCCACTGAGAAATCTAATACATTATTATTATTTCTGATTCCACAATTATTTGGATCACTGTGGTGCATGTCAGCCACATGACTCGTGTGTATCTTTCTTTTTCTTCCTCTCTCAAAGGATTCTGTTGTTTGGATTATGCAATCGTTTTGTTAATACCAGGACAGATGGCCACAATGAAAACACAGGGTACTCTCTCTGATAGATACGTGCCAATATCAACAGGAAAGAACAGAATTAAATTCATGAACTTCAGAGAGAAAGCACAAACTTGTTCTTGAGCAGTGAGTGGCATACTTTAATGTACAGAGAAATAGCCAGTGACAATCCATAGATATGCAGGTTGAGAGACTTGAATAATTCAAAACAGGGTCTGAAGTCACCTGTAGAGGTCATATCACAGAGAGCTGCAAATGCCCTGTTTGTCACAAATGGCACAAGGTCAGGTGTGGAGAGGATGCAGGATAAGAATCTGGTGCTTTCCCACCCAAAAGGTTTCCTAAAATCAAAGTTAAATTGCCACCTTCTGCTGCAGCTGAAGCCTTCTCACTCTGCCCACTATTTATTCACCTCATTCTTCAGTCTGGAAAACTCTTCCTTTATCTGCCCGCTGCCACCTCTAAGCCAGGACAAACCAAGCACCTGTGATTTAACCTCATGCCCCCCCAGCAACACCATCAGTAGCGTTCAGTGACTTTGGCACTGAGCCCTGGGGCGCTGGGGGCACACTCAGATAAACACGCACGTCTCACCGGGGGCTGTGAGCAGGGAAGAGTTTCCTACCCAGGGCAGAGAGGATCCAGATTTCAGCTTGAAAACTTGCAGATTTGGCTGCTAAACTCACCAGACCCCAGCTGCTGAAAGGAAGTCTAAGACATCTGGAAGATTTCCATCCTCCTGATACTGCCTGTTCCCATGACGTCGTTGCTAGCTCTCACCAAGAGAGAGACTCTTAGATGTCACTCAGTAACACCAGGAAATCCATCTCCCTCCACACAGAAAGAGCTTGTGGCACAGAAGATCACTAAGGAGCAAGGAGATTTAGCAAGGGAACCCCCACAACCATTGAAAAAAAAATTTTTTTTAAAGGTTAAAAAAAGGTAAACACTAAAATTTTGATCTGACACTTATTTTAGCAGCAAAATTATGATGTTAAATGGGACACTGCTGACATGAGAAAGCTGGATGAAGGAAAAAGACAATCTTTATTTTCTTAAACATGTGGTCTCTGACACCTGGTAAAATTTTGTCAGCTTGGTAAATCCAAAAGTCTCAAAATAATTTACTGGATCAAAGTATGAGAAGAGAATTGGGCATCATGCTAGAGAACCCTGTATTTCTTTAAACCAAGTGACAAAGACCAGATCCTGCTCAGGCCAATATTCCTTGCCTTAATAATCAAAATGCAGACTCAAACACTAAACAGACACTTTACCAAAGCTTACACCTCTATATTCTGTGAGTCTAAACCTCAAGATGAGATGTGCTATTTCCAATACCTCTGAAATCTCAATTTAGATGTCTCTGTTTTTCAGCCTAGTGCTCATACTCCCTTGCAACAGCACCAGGATACAGTATTTGCTCATATGTCTGCATTGCTCTCAGGCAGAAATGGGAAACACATATTTGGACCTAATGGAAGTAAACCAACATTGTATAAATTATCTCCTACGGGTCATTCAGGGAACTGTCTTTGCACTCAAACACAGGTCTTCAAAGCTTTTCCTTCTACTCATTAGCAGTTAAAGCAGAAGGTTAAAGAGGAAATGCTACCTCAATTTCTGTATCAACTGGATCAAGATGTACATACATTCTTCTGCAACCCTATTTCAAGCTGTAAATAGCAAAAGGTAAGTTGGGTATGAGTGAAATGGTGAGATACAAAACAAGGATTTCTTTGCAAACATGACTGTATTGCCCCACATACATATTCAAGACCTACAATAAAAATTGATTTTGTCTCAACCTAAAGTAAGACGAGGGAGTACATCTGTGTTCATTGAAGTGAAGCACATTAACAAATGCCAGCTTTTCATGAACCTGACCTTCTGCTGGAGAAATTTAAACACTGGTTTTGCTATTCAGAAATAGGGTAGACTTTGGAGAACAGGTGAAACCAGCTTCTGGAGAGATACATGGAAATATCGGGGTTGATCAAAAGCTTTCCTCTGAGAAAATGGGAACAATGAAGGCTGTGTCCATCTCAGCAGACATCCTTCAGAACACAATTATAGATAGCCCTCTGGTAAACTGATACAGAGAAAGGTAAAGTCATGAATTTACATACAATGTTTGCAGAAGAGCTCAGGCAACTTCCCAACAGATCTGAAGTACTTGTCCTGTGCTGATTTGTTTCCAACCAAGAATATTTTTTCCCATATTGGCATTTTAAGAAAGGTTTTTTTATACTAATTCCCAAGCCATTACAAGGACAATGTCACAAATTAAAACTTTAGAAGTAACTTTGAGAAAGAATAATTCTGATTCCTCATTTCAGTCCTTTTATTCACTCACTTATTCTAGCTGTCATCCCAATGTTAGGTTCATTTATCATTAAAAATGGTTTTGACAAATGCATGTTTTGTAGTGAAAACAGTGGCAAAAAACCCCCAGCATTATTTTTATTCATAATAGTTCTAAAGACTATTGAGTAAAACAGAAGGATGACATGTCAGCTGAGTTTATTTTCTCAGTCTGACTCAAAAGTTTTATCTTAGCGTTCTTTAATGGAAGCACATGAAAAATTAAGACAATGGATATGACTACCAGTGATACTTTCCCTAAATGGGGCTCTTCATCTCAGCTGTTGAGCACTGGCAGAATCCCACTCATTTCATTTGCACAAGCAACTCCAAACACTTCCATCATACGCATGAAAACCGCCATAAGGATTTACCACACACCCACGACACCGCTACTGGCAGTAGAAGTGCAATTTCCTACTGATCACACAAATGTTTTCTCCCTCAAATCTATCAAGTGAAGCTTCCCATAAAAGTACTTTCTAGCACTGGGTCTCATCTCCCTTCAGCAAGTTATAAGTAGGGCAAAATGAAGATGTATTTCCCACGTAAATTAAAATTGTTCTTATGATTGCAATATTTGTGTCCCCAAGAGAAGAAGTGTTTGAGGTGGGTGGATAAACAAATATTCTAATCACATTCTTTTGAATGCTGCAATTTGATTTCAACATCAGTTAAGTTTTTTTCTTTTTAATTTCTCCTCTTAGCTCAGTGGGAACTATAAAAAACCAACAAAAACATGTCCTTGTAACTTACTGCTTTTCGATCTGTTATGATTTATTTGCATGTTTATTTTCCTTGTTATAATGATTGGCTTAATGTATTTTCCTTTTTTTATTCCTGTTTTCACAGTGCATTTCAGGGATCAGCTCTACTTGATTTCTAGCTGCTGAGTGATTAACCCGGGGGGAGTCCATCTGCAAGCCCTGCGAGCCAGCTGGGTTACACTCCCTCGTGCTTCCAGCTCCACTGGCTGTGTTTTTACCATGCTGCCAGGGTGGGTTCCAGCTGCTCATCTCGGAGCTCTGGTGCTGAGGAAGATGGATTCAGGTTCTCGTGCCTCTGTGCTGGCCCGAGGCTGCCCTGACAGAACCCTGACCACAGGGCACGGCTGCTCTGGACATGGGTCAGGCCCCACATCCTCACTCCTGTGAGTCTGCCACTGTGTCATCTTCATGCAGCCAGTGAGGGACACAAAAGTCAGCTTTCCAGAAGATGCCAAGACCTGGATTGTGGGAAAGGTGAGGAGGCTGCCTGTGGGCCATGGCATGCAGCCTATAATCCACCACATCAGCTGCTTGGTGAAAAGACCTCAAGGATGCTGCAGCAAACCGCCTGCTTTTCTGGTTTACCAAACTAGCTTAGGCATCTTCATTGATTCCAGGGGACTAAATGCAAAAGGATTTAGGGAAAAAACCTTTAGGAAAAAAACATTTAGGAAAATTAAAGTAAAGGTCTCAAAGCAGTGTCAACATGCATCTGTTGTGTACACTGCACTTACATAAGGGAAGTGCTTAGGGGTTAATTTGTGAATGTTAAAGTCAATTTGTGAATGTTAAAACAGCAGCTCTGGAATTAGCTTCCTATGTAATCTAGTACTTTAAATAACATTCGTTTTGCATGGGCAGATTGTCACTTCCTGCAGTGACATGTTAACAGCTTTTAGTGGCAGCAGAGGCAATCTCTGAAGTCCTTTAACTAAGAGGACCCTATTCATTTATTGGATTTATGGATTAACCATGCAAAGCTTTACATTCTACAAAAAGACATCACATTTTGCCATCCACACAACCCACGAGTGTCTGATGTCTTCCTAGTGTTTCCCTCTATCAGTCAGTGATAGAAAAAACACAAGAGAATTTGAGCAGAGCCGGGTCCTGGATCGGAGCTGGAGAGAAGGCAGCCGAGGGAGAGGAGTAAAGGAACAGTGGGACATGGGGGGACTGAGTGACACTACTGGCTGTATCTCTCCAGTCTGATCACAGCCTGCCTATCTGATCAGCAACATCTACGCCTGAGAGCAGAGGAGAGCCCAAGGTGACTAAATCATCATGGCTGGTGAACTTATGTAACTGCTGAGAGATGGAGAGCCACACTAGTGCCCTGAGAGCAACACAACCTTCTCTTGAGCTCCAAAGGCCATACACACATGTTACCACCCTGCTCTAAGTCTCTCAGGGAAAGCTTCAATTTAGTCCTTAAATGGGAACTACATGTTTTCAGTCCAAATCTTTTAGATTTTCTGCAGCAACTGGGAACAACATGAAGCAGAAGAGCAAGGTTTACAAGGTTTGGAAGTGAAGAAATCCTGAAAAAACTTCTATGGGGAACATGGGAATGCCAATAAGAGCAGCAGCCCAAGGAGAGCAAGACCAAGACTACAGAAATGAACTGAGACAAAGGCACTCAAATCATCACAGGCAAATGCACAGTAAGTAAGTAATAAGTAAGTAATGCTAGGGTGACTGTTCACTCTGCATATTTATATTTCTCTTCACTTTGTATTCACAGAGCTCTTTGAAATGCAGGAGTAAGTTTCTGGGAGGCTTAAAGGATTTAGCCATCTAGCTAAAATAAACAAAACACTCCTGTCTGCTGGAGGAGCAGTAGATAAGCCTAGTTACAAGAAATTCTTAAACTAGTTGTTACAAAAAGAGAAACAATCTAATAGAAACAAACAACAAAAAAAAACCCCAAATCAAATAAATCAAATGAAGAGCAATAACAAAAAAACCCCCACCCAAACCCAAACATTCATCTGTGTCTTCCTTGTTAATTTTATGTATGTGAGTATTGCTGCCACTCCATCTGTTCTGTAGGGCTTGGTGTCCCCACAGAAGAAAAGAAACACTTGAAAGGTGGAAACACAAGAAGGACTTGGGAGAAACCTTTCAAAAAGGTATATCTGATTATTCAAGCTGTCCCTTCCAGTCACTTTCTTTGTGCTCTTGCTCCCAGGAGTGATTAGCTGCAGCTTTGAAACACACAGGAGAGCTCAACATCAAACAACCAGACCTCATGGACACGTCCCAGATATTACCACATCACTATATTACAAACAGTCAAAAAAGTTTATTGCCCCTCCTCACTTAGACCATTATCTCTGCCCTCCATGTTTCCAAAAAAGGGTTGGTGGAAAAGATTAGCAGTGCCAAAAATATTCCTCATCCAGAAAATACAGAAGAGAGCTTGAACTCAGACAATCCCAACTTGATATTTTTTCCTTGTTATGAGCTGGCAAGTAGCTGAAATCTTAGACAGCAAAAACCCAAGAGATATTTGGAAATTAATCAATGCAATGAATTCTTCACATGAGAAGGTTGAAGAATGGGGGAGAAATAGATGCTATATAAGCAGAACCAAAAGAATAATGACCTAGATGCAGGTAAAAGTCTCTCCTGTGATTCTGTGAAAAGATTATTTGCTGCACTATTGCCCAGTCCCTAACAGAAGGAACACATCCATTTTTCAGAATTGTTCTTAGGAGTATGAAGAAAAAACATAATGGGCAAGTCCCACGTGACACTGATGGGAACTTTCCATGCTGAAGTATGGAGAGGCTCCAAGCACAGAGCATACAGCCAGATTTCACTTCCCTTCCATATCTGAGCTGTGCCTACTTATCTCTTTGGTGTAAAAGGACCAAAAATATCCATTTGAAACACATGAATATTTGAAGACATTGTCTCTGCAAATTTAAGGACACACTGGATGCAAGCCTGTTTAACAGTGGCAAAATTATTTACTAGGAAATGTCCGTTCCTCACCTGAGCATTGCCTGAGCTGCTTGCCCTGTGCTCTGACCTGCAGTTATGTGTGGGCAGCCTTGCAGACCTTGTGCAGCTGCTCTGCTTTCTCAACACTTCTGAAAGCTCCAGTTGGTAAAAGACCTCTGACTTCGTTCATACATTCCTTTTTTGAGGCAGTGGAAGGACAATTTATTTTCAAGACACATAGTTATTCACCTTCCCCCTGGCCACTCTCCCAGAGGTGGCCTAATATTCCATTTCAACACAATGCATTTTGCATGCTGGTGCTATCTGATAGTTCTTCTCCCTGTGTGTTTTAAAGACCTGTTTTCTGTGGTTACTGAAAATTGGCAAGTGTCACATGAGTGACTGAAGAAAGTAAGCGGTGCACAAAGCCAAGGCAGAGTGACATTCAGACTAGTTGTGCACTCTCTGTTAAGGTAGACACCCTAATTACACTCCCCTGTCAATTATTTACTAATCTCATCTCCATTAGGATCTGTTTACAAAGCTCTAAACATAAAGAAATACAGTAAGTTCCCATTTCCCAAGTAGAGGATAAGAATGTGTGGTGTTTTCTCCTTGAAATGGAAACAGTAGAAATGAATATTACAGCCCTTCAAAATGTTTTCTACAAGACATTTTTCATTAAATGTTATTTAATAACATCTGGAGTTTAGTGCAGGTAGGTATCTGGGATCTCAAGTGAAGTCACAAAGATCCCAAGTTTAACAAAAACATCTGACTTGGGAAACTGAAAATGGATGTTTCAACAGCTCTACTTCACAGACAGTAAAAGGTTTGATCTTGTTCCAATGGGAATTTCAAACCTTAGAGGCTGTTGCAAGACAGAATTTCTTGTTCCTCAGCCAGCTCTTGTTAGCATAGTCATAATAACCATAATCAGAGATTTATGTAGTCTTTTATCCCCATAGAACTTAAAGCAGTTTGCAAGTGACTGTGATCATAAAAAGCACGTATGAAACAGTCACACTCATACTCCCCACTAAGTTAAAGGGGCTAGTCTGCATTGAAGTGTGACAGCTGTTGACAAAAGTGCAGAGTTATAGTTTAAGAATAAGTGTGAGGTAAATACAGCAACTAATTGAACAGCAGAAGGGATTTAAGTAGGCATATTATAACTGAATTTAGCTATAAGATGAAAGCAAGCAAGCAAGCAGGTTTTACTGAGAGGTTTGGTAAAACATGCATCATCTGCTGTCACAAGAAAGGCTCCTCCCATCTGTGCTTGCTCCTGAAAGCCCAATTTTAGTCCCTAAGCTAAGTACCATGTGCCTGCCTTCACCTGATGCAGCAAAACCTGAGTCTGACAGGTTTGTGAATAAGATTTACCAATGTCTGGAGAAGTTGCTACATCACTGCAAACAGCTTCTCCAAGACCACCAAACCAGAAGTGGAATGTCATAAGAAATAATTTATATGCTACTGGATAAAAAAAGAAAAGTAAATTCCAAACTGTGCAGTTACGTACACAAAGTTTGAGCTGTACTTATCACCTCTATAAAGTTAAGCAGAGAAGATGAAGACAGTTGAGGTGATTCCAAAGAGGCCAAAAAGGCATTCTCATTCACACAATTTTAGAAGCTCCACATGCCAATCTCATACCACTTGGGGCTTAAATTCATGAAATTCTCCTATGAGATGCTTTAACGATTATTGTGTCAAAGAGCAAAGCAGAAAGCTCTGACAGGGAAGAAATTTCCAGGAGCTTCCTGAGACAAGCTTAGCAGAACACACAGCTGCTGAAGTAGAGTTTCTGCTGAGAGAAAAACAGCTACCTCTGCCAAAAGCAAAGACAAGAAACTTGTGCAGATCTGCACAGGAGAAATACTCACCAAAGTGGCAAAGAGCTACAAAGAACACTGACAGGAACTTTGCCATTATCATGGCTGTGGGATGTCATTATCACTGCAGTTACTGCTTGTGCACTGAAGGCAAAAGACACCCAAAAAAGTAGTGTAAATATTGTAGAATTGTTGAATGAGATGCTGTTCTTCTGAATCTGTTTGAATTTATCAGAAATAAAACTATTTTTTCTTTCAGAATAATGGTTGATGGAATCTTCTCACATCAGGTTTAATTGCAATTATGAAGTCATACGTAAGCTAACAAATAAAAGCTACTAAAAAGACTAATTACGTTGACATTTTAGCCTTTTTTGTTATACATATTTGTTATAACCTTTTTTGTTATACCAGAATAAAGGGAACAAATCAGTTAGGTTTGGCCATCTCCTCAGTGTCCTCAACCAAAGTGGAATTTTTAAGATATTTAAAAGCTTATCAAATGGTGGGGTCATTACAGAGACAAAAAGCCACTCTTGCTCTCTAACTGAGGATATAAGGCATATCTTGGCAGGCCTGAACCCCCCGTGTGGGGCTGTTCTGCTGTGCCCCTGCCGTGCACAGTCTGGATCCAAAGGTAAGCCAGCTTGTCCTGGTTTCCTTACAGCCTGCTTTGCTCCAACCTAACCAGCAAAGTGTGCTTGGACTCTCTCTAAATCATCACACTGCACTGGAGTGAAAAAGAAACACCTCAAGCTGAGTCCTGGTAGAACTGGTAACCTGTGAACCCAAGCAGGTTCTGGAGAAGGGTTACTAGGCAAAAAGGGAGCACAGAGTATAGCAAAGAGGTTTTAAAGTTCTCGATGCAACTCAAAGGAAAGGGGAAATGGAAAGAAGGCCCAGAACAAAATTTTAAATGTTTCTTTTTTTCAGTGAAAGGCCTCTCAGAGAAAGGAGCACAAGCATGACTCTGTTCATAAAATTCCTCTCTCTGTCTCACGGTGGTCTCTCCCATATGAAGTTGGGAAGATTCCATTAGCAATTGTGGAGGCTGCCTAGTGTTTCTCATTAGGCTCTTAAGAAGTCCTTGCTAGTGAAATCCCCAAGGGAAAATGCATAAGGCTGGGTTTGGGCACACAGAAAAATTGAATTCTGAATGGATATTTCTGTGGTGCACAACGAGGCATCCTTGACTGCAGTGAAGTTCTGTTCATTGTACACCCTGCAGAATATACCAAACCCTTTCCATACATCTTAGCAAAGACTGGCTAGCAAAAAATGGCATTGTGTCACTAGGGAGCTGAAGGCTGCTGGACTTCTATGCAAGCAAGGTGATGGAGCTGGACTTAATGCTGCCAGGTTTAATTTTGGACTTAACACTGATAATAATTTTCTGTTGCTTTGTCTTCTAAAGCACAGTATCTTGTCTGCTCACATCTGGGGAAAGGTGTGTTCTTTCTGCAACTCCTGTGGCACTGCTTTCACACAGCCTTGTGAAAGCAATGCCACAAAAGCAGAGGGATTTCTCTGTCTGACAAGAAATGTCTTGTTGGTCCCACAGGCCAGGTCAAAACCCTGCTCCACTGGCCTTCCATGGACACACAGTAATGCCAGCAAGCACGCAGAATCCAATGGAATGTGGACTGGAGGCCTCATAGTTTTGGGGGCTTGACTTTTAAACCTGGCAAAGTTAAGGCAGCACTTAACAGAACTGACCCCTAGAGAATTTGTTGCAGTTTCATGAACTCTTCAGCTTATATGAATTAACTTCTACTGTATGTTTTGCCCACAGAAAAACACGTAATCAGGCACTGTTAAAGCTCCATCCAAAGCACTTCTAATGTAATTTATTATTCTCTTTTGGCTAATGGGTATTGAAGCTACATAATAAATCTCGAGAACAGTAGAAACTTACCCCTTTGCCTGAGGAATGGGCATCAAAACAAGCTCACTGCCTTTCCCTCATCGACAGACAGCTTGCACCCAATTTCAAATCCCTTCTGAGTCAGGCAGAAGCCTGAGCTTCAAGTGTGGTAAGAAAATAAAACAAGAACACCTCTATTAAAGGAAGACTTCAGGGGGAACCTGCGTTGGGATTAAACTTTTGTTTCAAGAATACGAAAGAGGAAAGCACTACCAAACTCCAGACACTCCTGCAGGGATTCAGAAGAGTTTGAAGCCCTTGAAGGACACTGCGAGACTATAGGGCAGAAGCAGAGGGAAAAAATGGTGTACAAGACTAATAAACATTACATTTATCAAGGTATAGAAGTACGCCATATGGCACAAAACTTTTAGAAGATGATGGCAACTCTGAATTGCTTGGCAAAAAACTAAAAGAGACATAAGGAAAATGGCATAAAGTTGAGCAACAGGAAGAGGTGTGAGATGAGATATCCAAGCTACAGATTATGTGCTTGCTATGTTACCCTCACCAGCCAAAGCAAGTACTGCTAAAAAATTCCAGGCACACAAGGAATACCTCAAAATCTTTTAAGCAGGGATTGTCCACCAGTATTTGTTCCTTAATGTGACCAGTTGGGGGTTTCAGGTTTCTCAAACTGCACCCTATTTTTTCCAAGTCTTCAAAATAGGAACAAGTTCCTAGAGGTCAGAGAAAAGTTTTGTATCTTCAGGAGCACCCTGACCTTCACCTTTAGTTACACATGCAGCCCTGGGGCACTGAGGGCTGGCTCCAGGGCTCTGCTTCTCTTGTGGCACAGACCCAGCTCCTGCTCCAGGTCCCTCAGGTGTGAGCCAGTCTGCAAACCCAAAGGTAACTGGCCTTAAGACAAAAATGGCACATGAGGGTGTTCACCTACAAGGCGTACACGGGCTGCCACAGTGATATTTCTGACTTTACAGTTACTTGTTTTCAGATCAGTTTTTCCAGTTTTGCATCTTAATATGGGGTGAATGTGGGTTTGGCTTTTACTTAATTTGAGATTTTGCTCTTCTATCAAAAGAATAAAAAAAGGCAGTAAAAAGTAGTAACACCCCTCCAGTCTAATTTTGATTTCAAGACTGCCTTCAGACTTTTTTTACACAGGCTCTATGATGCAGCATTAAACTTTGTTTGGACAAGATTCCTATCCTTGCAACAATAAAGAACTTTGCACTAGACCCTAAATGCTCTTCCCTGTAGAAATGTTAACACCCAAGCAGTTTTCACCCTGAGCATTCACTTTTCTTTCTATTTGCCAATGTTCCAGTGCACTGTGAATAGTACACAGGAATCTGCCTCCTTGCCAGTAGCTAAGTGAATTATAATCACCCTCAACAAGTAAAGCAGCCTAAATTTAGGTGCATAAACACAAACTTACAGTGAAGTAATTGACTTGCAAGCTACACAAGATTAAACAACAAACAGAAGAGAATGCATGGTTATGACAATGATTCTTTAAAAGCTTGAAAAGTATTTGGGCTGAGCTGGAAACAGTGATTCTCATGTGAAAATGTTCTTTATTTTGTAAAAGTGTCCTTATTTCCACTTGCTATATCCCAAGAACTTCTCTTTGTGCTTTTTTTTTTGTTTTGTTGTGTTTTTTTAACTAGAAACAATTAAGTGGTAATTTTTTACAATGGTGTGGAAGATTTAGATGATTGTTCTATAACTACACTCTCTGGCTGGATAAGTAGTTTTCCATCTCAGGATTTTTTTTTTTTTTCCCTGCTGACAAAAATACTTCTTTACAGTTGAAAATAATAAGTCAAATATAATACAAGACAATATAACATAAGGCAAATATAATAAATCTCCTGCAAGGCTACATATTTCAAGGTTTTTTTTTGGTTGCCTGTTTTGATTAAAATGTGTCAGAATTATGAGCCTATTCCCCTAGAGGAGAAAGTCAGGTATCACTGAAGAGAATATATGTATATGCAAGGCTTCTTCATTGTTTTTTCCATGGTAACTAGACTTAAAAAGATTAATGTCTTAAACCTAAAATGAGGCAATTAGGAGAGTCCAGGTGAACCATAGCTGATCTTTAATTTGAAGGTTCAGGTGAGTCATTACTTTTTACAAATTTCCTGGTTCCTAAGCTCCCCAACATACAGATCAGCACCCTGGATTATTTATGGATAACAGCAGAAGCACAGGAGAAATATCACCCACTTTTGTCTGAGCTGAAAAAAAAATAAGGTTCCTGCCAAAACCACCCCCAACGCAATGCAGAATGGCTAGGGGCTCTTTCATAATATTGTTGGATGTGATTTGAGTTCAGATGAAGGCAGGAGATGAAAAAAAAAATCAAAATAGAAATAGAAAAAATAGAAAACAGTTTTCTTTACGGACTTACTCCATCTTGTGTGTGTATATGGCTTATTCCTTGGCAGTCTTTTAACACTGTCCTGTTCCTCACATTGTCTGGTTGGAATTACATTCAAAAGGCTTTAAATCAAACAGTGCATATAACCAAAATTATTAAACCTTTTCTACTGTTGCTGCCTATACTATATATGAGTATCCTATATCTGCTAAAGGAATAAAAATGTCTTTTCTTTGCACACACTAAGTTATTTATCCAACCTAACATCTCCAGGGTTCAGGGACAGGGCTTGGGTTGTCCAAACAATGACAAGCCCTAGATTTCATCTCACTGCTGCACTTCAGCTGATATTGGCTGTATCACTGTGTGTCAGATCTGCAGCTTATCCATGTGAATTCCATGAAGCTAAGCCACTGCAGAAGCTGACAGTCTTGGTCTGGGTTATTTTTCCCTTCACGTTAGTACTACAGTGTGGAAACATGACATGCTTATCTACCAGAGTAGTGGTACTGAATTGTATCCTTTCCTGCTTAATATTGCATAGCAAGGGACTGGTCTGTCGTTGCAACATCAACCACAGTACCACGCAATGAGGATGTGCAAAGCTTGAAGACACTGCTTGCTGGTGCTTTAACCTCACATGGCACTGAGGACATGCAATACTCTTCAATTATCTTGTGCTAATAAACGATTTAACCAAAAAATGCTAAAGGAAAGCCCATACCTGGCCTAGCCAAAACAAGCAAAAGGAGCACCATGCTCTAAGCAGCCGTAAGAAATGTAAATACTAGGTGTAGAAAAGCGCTGCCCTCTGGCTGTGCTGCAGGATGGGATGCCCACCGAGTGCCTCCGTCAGGATCCGGACTCTCCTCAGCCCAGGGGCGGAGATCCGCTGGGCAGGGCGGGGCAGGCTGGGTCACACCCTGGGGCCGCTTGCTCTCTCCATTAACTGTACTGGGACCTGCCAATTCCTGCTTCGGGGTTCAGCACCCCCTTTAAGCCAGCCGAGGCAGTTCTCCTTCCCCATGGGCAGACCCTGAAATGATCTTGCTCAGAGCCAGCTCAGAGGCAGCTTCACTGAAGCTCTGTTGGTGCTGAGCTGTCCCAGCTGATTCACCTGGCATTATGCAGATCCCAAAGATGTCTGAGAAACCAAAATATGAGATTTTTTTAACATGCACAGAAACACCCAACTCTGCAGAGAGCAGTACTGGCAGACAGAGCCATTACCAGCTCTCCATGAGCACAGGTCCTGGTGGGAGTGCAGAGCCCTGTACAGCAAAGCACCCACAGCAGAGGGGTGCAGTCCTGAGACCCTCAGCTACTTCCCAACTAAAGGAAATTACAGATAGAGGTGCAGAGAGTACAGAGAATTTTATTACCCATAATAAGACCCCTCTCTAAATGTATTAAATCATCTCCTGTTCTTAGAGAAAGCAGCTTTGAATTTCTGAGCCAGCTGCTGTATATACTCCAGGGAGTACTGTCACACATATATTTGCAGCAACTGATTCTCAGCACAGCATTTTTCTGTCCAGGGAGACTCACCAGTTAAAAGACAATCAAAATGCAGAGTCCCAAACAGCAGTGTGGAAAGGAGCACTTGTCACCTGGCAGGTGTCCTCCTGCAAGACATCTGCATTAACACATTAGGAAAATGGACATGGAGCACTGAGGAGGGGAAGAGAAAGCTGCAGCTTGTGATCAAATCTTTGTAAATCACTGCTTCACACTGAGAAAATAACCGCATGGATGCCAATATTCTGTTGTAGGGGATCAGACTAGCATAATATCAGAGCTCTACAGCAGACTCAGCCCTGTTTCTCTGAAATGCCTGTGCTTTCCTTCTCCCCTTCTCACTTCCTTCTGATGCTCTTTCCAATGCATGCAAAAAACCAGTGAGGCATCCACAGACAGCCTTCTTATCTCAAAGCCTGGCTGTCTTCTGCCCAGAACGATACCAGAGCTCCACAGAAATCTCTGTGGCAGCTGTGGAGCAGAACATCTAAAGGTGTCAGCAGAAGGAGGTGAACTGAGGTTGTATAGACCTGGTTATAAGAAATGAAAGTATTCAGAAATCATTGATAGTATTCAAGAATTAAGTGCCAATATTTAAAAATAAAACTCTTGCCTAACTTTCATCCTATTTCCTACTTGCAAATTTGCCACACTCTTCAGAGAAGGTAAATAGCATTATTTCATTTTATTGTGGGGAAACGGAGAAACAAAGCAATAAAAAGATCTGTCCATAATAATCCAAAAGACCAATGACAGAGCTGGACATCTTTCTGAATCCAACCTGGCCCTTGGTGCATGAGATCTAGACAGGGCACCCCAGCAGTGCTCTGAGTCTCTGGGTGCTAGTGCTTGGCCCGTGAGTCCTGGCTCTGTATCAGTGCCAGAGCCACTGCACGCAGCAGCCACCCCGCAGGATCCCCACTGCCACCAGAGAAGGATGAATGCAGCTCCTCAGGAGCTGCAGGGCAACCACGTGGTGAAGATCTCCAACACAACCACCCCAAGTGAGCAAATATTGTCAATAATACCCAAGTAAAAGAGAAGAAAGTTTTAAAAAAAGAAAAAAGGTGACATTTTCCTCCACTTGTTGCCAGCCAAGTGCTGCTGTTCACCCAGGTGAAAATATTACTCTTGTCTACAGGATGGTAGAAATATTCTTTATTATTAGCAGTTGCTGAGAGGCAGCAGTGTAAACTTTCTCCTGATTCCTGATGGTGGGTTGAACAACAATTTGATTTACCACATTCAAATTTCCTTTTGGTTCTTCAGTCCATTACATATACACATCAGAGGACACCACAGAAATATTCTAGCCCGTCTTCAGTTTAAACTATTAATGTAATACTTTGACTCATACATCTCTCACACGATAAATGTTTTGTTAATATGATACAGTATTCAAGATGAGGATAAATCATGGCTGTAAAAAGAATTTGTTTTCCACTTCCAGAACCACCCTTTGAGCACCCACATAGAATATTGACCTATGACACAATGAAAGCCTAGTAAAATCTAACTTAATAAATGCAAGTCTATTAATAAACCCAGCCAAAATGTGGAATGAGGATGTTCACTTTCTCCTTAGTTTTTTCATTTTACCAGGGACAGAACAGGTGATTAAGGCTATGATAACTCTTCTGCTGGTCTCTATACCAGTTCATTTCACAAATGGGACACTGGGACTTTAAACACTCTTGGAATAATAGTCATCAACTGATCATTAGTGATTTAAATACAAAATTGAAGCAGTAGCAAACCACTGAAAAGCTCAAGCCACTATTCAAAGCTCAGTCTGTGTCCATTCTGATCTGAACCAAAAAAGACAGCTGGTTCTGGGACCAATTCAAGATAGTTTGGCCTAAAATGGTGCTGAAAGTAGCAGCTGGCTTGCTAACAAAGCATTTTTTTCACAGAAAGAATAAATTGTAGAAAATTTTCCAAAACTTCTGCATGCATTGCTAGAATAGCTGAATTGCTTTAAACCATTTCTACTATTAACAAACTTTCATTAGTTTCAGAAAACAACATACTTTCCAAAGTATTTAACAACCATATGTATATATGAAAGAGAGAAAAATATTTGTCCCTCCTTAGATACTTATTATCCAATCATAAACTGAATTTCCCTGAGTTCCTTTCTTGAGCAGTTTAATTTTTCTGCAAGAAAGGAAAATACTGGTGCCTGGTCACAAGATGGGATCTTGATAATAGCAGAAGTCAGCATTAAATCATCTGAAAGCAGTTCAAGTGACCCAGGTTCAACATATTCATTAAAGATTTATATAAAGCATCTGCATTAAAACCCTGAGCCAAAGGTTCCACTAAACTGGAAAAAACCCAAAATGTAAGTTTGAGAAAGTTACTGCAGAAAAGCAATTTGAATGATTGCTTAGGAACAGTGAATGTGGGTCCTTTCAGACTCCAGGTAACACCCTGAGCTGGGAATACCTGCAGTACTTGCAGCCTAGAATAAATGAAAAGAACCTGGTGTGGATTACAATTCAGGCAACTTGGATTAATTTTAAGAACATCTGTATTCATGCAAAATTATGACAACATAAATTTGTTACAAAAGAATTTACATGTATAATTTTGCCTATATAATATGTTGATTGCTTAAGAAGTCTGAAATGTTTTTAGCTCTTTGGGGAAAATCAGCAGTAACTTCTAGCTCAAGCTTCAACTTCTGCTTCAGGCCACTATAGGCTAATAAAGCATGTCCTGCAAATTACCCAGCCCACTGTGCATATGCTGAATCAAAGTCTGCACAGGAAAGCCTTAGTCCAGTAACAAGCTATCTCACCCACAGCAGAGATTTGGAGAGAACTTTGCACCCCATAGACCAGCTCAAATTGTGCTTTCAACCAGAAGAAAGCTCCTTTTCAGTCTAAGTAGGAGAAAAGTAAACTCAGTCTTACCCCTGGAAATTTTTCCACTAATACTGGGTTCCTTCTGCTCCCTAAAAGGCAAAAGAACTTAATCTGTGTTTAAAGAATGCAGAGTACAGAATTTTTGAGCAGCCTCTTGAGGCAGGTGCACTTTCCCACTAAATACGTACTGATCTAGCCAAAGAGAAGCCCCATCCTCTTGGGGCCCTGTGTCCTTCTCTCTGCCGTGGCTCAGTACAGCTAAACCCTTCTTTAGGAGGGTGTTGAGGTTTGGTTGTCACCATAACTCGAAGCAAGTTGTCTTCCTAGCCAAGGTCTAAAGAAGACACCCAACAGTCACACATTCAGTGATCACACACTCAGTGATCTTTTGAGCTCAGCTAAAGCTGAGTCAGCTTCCTCGATGAACTCCAGCCTACAAATGCCAACGCCCTTAGGAAATGGAGTACTGGTTTTGGTGCTGAAAGTAAGTTCTTTAAATTATATTCTGTGTGACTTCTGCACAGGGAAAAAGTCAGGTTTTGCTCCCTCAGTATAAACTCTTCTAAGTAGATGAGTCTCCAATTAGGGAAAGATAGAAATAATTCATTCTGTATCTAAACATGCGTGGACTTTGGATCACACTGATTGGAAATTAGTGCCTCAGATTTGTTTCTAGTTAAAGTAGGCTAACTAAATCCAACATTTCATGATGTTTATTCTTTCCAGATCTACATACAGTCAGCAAACAGCTACTTAAAAATTTCCAAGTAGCTCTGCTGTATTTGTGATTGCCTTCTGCAGCTCAGAACCATAAATGGTATAATACACCATTTTTCCTCTTTCCAGTTTTGTTTTTCTCTCTCTTTTTAGCAGATGTCAGATAAAGGGATTTTATCTTTCTGTTACTGTTGCTCATTTTTCAGCTGCATCTCTGATCTCATCACAATTAACTAGAGTGTTCCTCTGCCTCCACACAGCATAAACAAGGGGGCAGACCCAACAGGAGGGATACAAAGGAATCAAACAGCATTAAGCAACGAGCTATTTTAAATGTGTGAAGAGATAAGGTCTTACCTGCTACAGAAGTCTCATCTCAAGGGACTGCTAGTTAGAGGGGGGATGAAATCCTGCACCTCTAAAAGTTCACTCAGCAGACTGAGCCTACCATTAACTGCACCGTCATTGAAACACATGATTAGTGAGTGGCAGAGCCTGTGTAGTCACAGATCATCTCACCCCAGTTCCAGCCCACCTGCAATTCCACACTTCTCAGTTACAAACCATGCCTCCTGCAGGCACATCTCCATTGCAGGGGCAGCTTGAGGATTTTTTTTCACAGGACGATCTCTTTTCACAGTGTGACACAACTATCAAGTTGCCCTGCCTTCTTTGCCTACAATAAGAATGGCAGAAGCAAAAATTGGTCTCTGAATTGCAACTTAAGTGATGAGTTTTTCCCTCCATTATTTTTTTCATCTATAGTTTATTCAGAGAGAGGATCTGCAGAGATGAGGTTTGTGCATGGAGCTTATCCTTCAACCTCAGCTGCTTAAAAAGAGATGCCAAAGGTCATTGAATCACCCTTAACTTGCTACCTCACCTTAAGGCAAAAGGATTATCTATGGCTTAGCTGAACTCTAGGTAGGGAGCTGACACGGACTGCAAAAGATCCTGTGCAAATCCTGTGGGGACAGGTGGGTTCAGAAGCATTAAACTGCTAATCCAATAAAAAGGAAGGGACAACATTCATTACACAAGCAATCAAACAATATAATTAAGCTCATTTTAAAGCAATGACTAATTTGTGAAAGGATGTGAATTTGCATGACAAATGTACATTTGCCTTCCCACAACTACAAGTCTGAACTAATAGCTTGTTTCACACCTACTGTGTTATAGAGGACAAGAAAGAAGGGCTGTATTTATTGCTGCTCACACCCACACCAATTTATGGCCACAGTTCTTTTCCAACAGCATGAGCTATGTTCTGGTCCAGGATAGATAGCCAGAAGAAACATGAAGTCAAAATCAACCAGAACTGAATATAAACATGTGTTCACAAGTGTCTGATCAAATTTATGATTTTCAATAATATGTGCCTGGATTTAAGTCTGTTTTACAAGGAGAATGCAAAGTAAATACTGAATTGTTTAAACTATTTTTACTTTCCATGACCTCTAATATTGCTGCACTGCAAAATAAGGTCTCAAAATTAATTATTTCACCACACAGGAACCTGAAAGATTTTTACCTCCTTTCCAGGTCCTATATTTAAATGTCTATATACTTCATAATCTTTCCAGTGGCAAAAATAGTTATTTTCACCATAAATACCTTTACCTGTGATATTTGCATCTGTGTTATTACAATACAGAGAAACCAAGGAAGAGTAAAATTGCTTATAAGTACAGCTACAGAGAATAAATCCCATTCTGGAGGGATTTTGCAATGTGTTGGATCTTGGTTTTGTTCCGACTGGAAATTCTCCAAAGGAATGTTTTTCCATAGGAAAATGCTGATTCATCAAAACCAAAGCATTTAGCAGTAGAAAAGGCCAACTACAGTGGAAATCTATCTTCCAGTGGAAATATGCCCAGGCTTCTGCCAGCTTGCCTGAGGCACTGTGCTGCACAGCTGGGAAATCAAAGCATCCCAAAACTAAAAATAAGAGGTCTGACATGGAGATAAGATCATGCAAGGCTCATTAGCTCCTGTTGCCAGTGTCCTACATTTCCAAGGTTGCTCATTCTAACACAGTTCACCTGGAGGATTGCTGGGCTGGCACAGAAGGATTCAGGGTCCTGAAAATGTAGATGCCTATTATCTCCAGGGCCAGGATGTCCCACTGTTCCTGCCTGCTCTTCCCCCATTTGCCAGCCAGGATGATGGAGCTTTGTTCTATGAGAACACTTTAAAACCCACAAAGCTCATGTGAAGCACAAAACATATAGTTACCACTTCTTCTGACAAAAAAAAAAAAAATTCTCTAAACTTTCTATTGTCCTGAAAACCACTTCCAGCTCTGTAAAGCGTTACATGGAATTATGTCTTCTACAATACTCCTACTGAGACATTCAGAGCCATTCCCTTTACCATTAAATGAATAAAAGGGCCAGAGAGGCATCTTCTCCCCAATATTTGGTATTTTTGTCAAGTGAGGAAATTTTATTAAATATTAAATTAAAGAGTCATTAAAATACATTGTATTACAAGCATAGACCAGCCTACTCCAAACATTCCCCAAAAATATTCCCAAAATATATCTGGGAGCTGCAGGTGCTAAGACACCCTGAAATGGGCCATGAACTTGTCCCCCACAGCTCCCCCCATGCACAGAAGGACATTTATCCACCTCACTGCTCCTGGGAATGTCGATGCGCTCACCCGCACCCGCAGAAGCAAGAACAAGACTCCACTCGACGTTCCTGCTTGGAGCTCACAGCCTGGGTGACTTGTGGGATAAATCAGGGAAGTTCATGACAAGGCAGCTCCCAAATTCTAACTGACTCACTACTGTAGATACAGGCCCATGGCCAAGGGCTTGCACTGAAGGATGACCTCACCTCGCTAGTGACGACAGCAGCAGTGCCCATAGCTGGTGGAGAGATCTGATCTGCCAGCCAGACCCCAGGTGAGAGCTCACCTGGGCAGCAGACTGCCACACACAGCCTTCCCTGTCCCTCATCAGGTCTTCCCATGCATAAGCACTTCTCAGGGCACTAGGCCATCACAGGCTGCACTGTGGTCATTGCTCCCTGCTCCACAGGGAAGGACTGAACATTTCTCAGCACACCAAGAAATCCAGTTCTTTCTTCCCACTTTATTTAACTTGGACAATTCTGTTCAGAGCCAGAGCCAGCAGCAACAAGGGCTTGACTACAGGAGTGCCAAGTGGCTGATGCTCAACATAAGCCAGAGGATGCAAACTCCTTCAGGAGCAGGATTGCTGTTATGGGCATTGGAGTTCTTAAATCAGTGGCAACTTCAGATATTTCTGTAAGACAGGTGTTCAGTGCAGCTTTTGGAGGTGAGTTGACTGCTTGCTGTGTAAGTCATCTTGCAGGGAGCATGTGACTCTGCTGCCCCAAAGTCCAAACCAGCTGCCCACTAGCCCTGGCAGGCACAGGATAAGTTTAAACTTTCAAAATGAAACTTAAATTCAAATACCAATGAAAGAAGGCGCAGTATTGACTTGAATAACAGACATTTACTACAAAAATTGCTGGTTTTGTCTTTGTTTTATGATTAGATTGTGTTTTATCATTTGTATGCACTAAAAGATGTAACAATGGGAATTACTGTAATGGAGTTGCATATAGTTAATAATTCACCAGCCTGTATTTGGGAAAGTACCCCACAAATGCACAACTGAGCATACAGCTGAGATGTTGGCTAGAAAACACCAGCAAGCTCATTTTATATCTGAGAGTTACTACATGTAGTACCAAACTTACTCCAGGATCAACAACTTCTAATGTGGCATTCCAAATACATGGACCTTAATTGATGATTCCTCCTTTTCCTTTGCACCTCTTCCTTATGGCAGGCTTTCATGCTTGCCCTTTTCCAGTATTCTGGGCCCTTGTCTTTCCTCCCAGACCTCAAAGACATTCTCTTAAGGCTACCTCAGAAGGGCTAGAGCCCTTTGGAGTACTTTGGAGTACTTTGGAGCTTTTAAGACACTGAAAGTTCAGAGCCACAGGGTGGCCAGTATATGAAGAATCACAGTCTGACTGTAACAAAAAAATCTACCACTGCGAGGGCATGAATCCTTTCAAATCAAATCACACTCCACAAGGGATTCCTCCAGGAAAGCCTCCTCCTCTACACTCTTCACCATACTGTCTAGAGAATGAGGGAACCCTTATATTTTCTCAGCTGTAGTTATTCTCCATGAAACTCCTCAGTGGAAGCCAAAGGATAATGGGGATTATAGAGAAAAGGAACAGTTCAAAGATTCAGGAAATCTTAACGTAATTTTGTGCAGCCAGAACTGTGCAGTGAAAACAGATCTCTGCTTTCAGAAAACTATAGGACCTTTCATGAGAGTTACTTGCTACTGATCTCTACTAAGAACACTGTTGAGCACAAAATTCTGGGAGATGAAAGGGACAAGAGTCTAATAAAATTATGTAGGATTTCCACTGCTCTCTTCTAAACTGGTCTTATATCAGAAAGTTTGACCTTTGGGGAATTACTTCTTGGAACAACTCGTTCTGGAGCACACAGGGCAGAGGATGTTCTGACCCTTGTCCTAAAAACACTCGAGCCTGGTCTAGTGACAATTACCACCACAGAATCCATGCAATATCCTTGAAGAACAAATTTCTGGGGAGAGGGGCAACATATCAAAGGAATGTTCAATCTAGTAGAGTGACTAAATTCTAAAAAGAGGAATTTTTTCAAAACTCGACTTTGTTAAAGGTACCCTGAAATGAAAATATACAAATTGAGGTACTTAGCAATGATGTTGCTCTTGATTTGTTTGAATCAAAAATCTATTCTGAGAAAAGAGAAATCCAACCCACACCCCTCAGTAACCTTAAGTAAACTAGGAACAAGAAACAAATCCACTGAAATGAAGGCCAAAGTATTCCACATGACTCACAGTCAGTGATCAGAAGGACGTGACTATGATAAAATTAAAGAATGAAATTAAATTCCCTCTATTCCCATAAAGTCACAAGTGCTGGTATCTCCTCTGCTTGTTCTGCTAGGTTGTCCAGGATGTGGGAGAGTGGAGCTTGGTTTAACCAGTTAGAGAGTGACACAGAGAAGAATGGTCTAGCAGGTACTTTAAGGCACGCATGAACTTAAAAAGAATATAAAAATGAATTGATTATCAAAAAGTTTATGAACCATACCTCTAGTGTACAATTTGAAAATACATAGTGCTGTGTATAAGAAAACAGTTTGTTTTCTAAACAGTGAAATTTTGTGCAAAAAAAGTAAAGGACAGGAAGGTAATTTCTCAATAAATAAAGCTGTGTTATTGCTATCTGTTAGAAGGCTCCTTGTGTCTTCCTTTGGAGACACTGGGATGGTCCTACCCTTTGGGACAGGGACTCAAAGGTGTGACTACAACTACCTGTGCATAGACATGCACCTAGCACCAGTACTTACAAGCACAGCAGAAGGCAAAAAGCCACACTATCTTGCAAATTCATGCAGGATGTTTTGAGACATAGCTCCAGGTTTCTCAAGGCTCCAAGTGTCTCTGCTGAGTACAAGGTACATTGATGTCGTGAGATTCTTCCATAATCTTTTTCTACAACCTCTTCTTTTCTTTAAAGGGAATTCCCTACATCCAAAGGCTGCTCTAATAGCACACAGCTGTATAACATTGAATCCAATTTCCATAAAAACAGGGAAGGTGTGAGAAGCAGGGTTTGTGCTGTCCCATCTGGACTTGCCACTTGGACACCCTCTGCCCGTTGGACTGGGAGATGGATTTGGTTTTTCTCTGAAGTATGTAATAGGCTCACTGCACCTGGCTTTGCACCTGGCTGAGCTTTCACTTTGCCTTGACTTCTTCACTTGACCTTGTTCCCAGACTTGTCTGGTGATCACTGGACTCTTCTCTGGACCTGGGTATTCTCACTGGACCTGCTGCACCCCTGTTCAGGTGCTGTGGGACCAACCTTGTCAGAGAGGCTGCCTGCAACACTGTCACCCCCAGGTCCCTGACACACGTGACATTTCACCACAGGCATTCCAAGCACCTGCTGAGCAGTACCTGTGTACCAGCTCATGTGAGCAGCCCGGCACTGGGCATCTGTTAGATCAGTATTTTAAATTCACTGCTAAAAGTATCAATGTTGCAGTCACTTCATCTTGGGAAAACTAGGGAGAGCTGGGTTCATGTTGTGATGGAAAGTTTTTTTGGCTGACTTTGTGGGGGGTGGTTTCCATCCCTTTGTGGAGCCATGGTTTATTTTGTTTCTTGTTTTGTTTCTTGGTAGTTTGCCAGCATTCTCTGGGATAGATTATTCCTCAGCATTTTCTGAATCTCTTTCAGTACAGTCCAACACTTCCTCCTCCCAGCTCTCATACATGCAATGACTCAGCCCTGGCTCTCACTTTCCCTTTGTTGAACTTTGTGACAATTTTTTCAGCTGCAATTCTGTGTGGCCAGAAGAAGTATGTATAAAGTGTGCCAAAAAGGAATTTCAAACAACAGAAAGAAAAAGCAAGAAAGCTATTTGTTTCTCTTGCATTGGAATATATCTGCATTCTATGTCTCAAATCTATGCATATAGGGACACCCATATTTATCTGTGCAGGATGGGAGTGACACGTAAGATGCTCAGCAGTTGCTAAACCTGCAGAACGTTTTAACTCAGAAAAGTTTGGAGCAACAATTTCTTGTTTCATGGGCCTCATATCACATTATCATCAGAGGGCACTGACAAGACACATCTGAGATTTGAAAAAGTTAAGCTATGAGCTGCAGTGATGGACCTGTGGACATACAAAGTAGGTTAAGACACAAAGTCTCTTTGAATTACAGGCATAGAATGGGTTACAAACAAATCACCTGTTATTGTTTACTAAACTCAAGGATGATACAATTATTGTCTACAGCTTCACAGAGAAATACCACAGGGAGCCAGTGATGTCCCCAGTCCAAACTAAAAGATAGCATAGCTGGAGAAATTGTCAGCCACTCTAAGGTAACTTTCAATTTGCCTTTGAATGGCAGAAGCAGGTAATAATGTTCTTGTTCACATAAGCTTGATGCTATTTTTCTCAATTCTATTCCAGTTGAAACATACAAGGAAGGAAAAGTCTTAATTAACAGGGCACTGTGAGGGTCAGGGAAAGCAAAACAGGTACTGAATAAATGAAATAATCAATTCCTGACATTACCCAATCCCCAGTGAAAATCCACATTTAAAAAAAACCCTCTGTAAAGGGGTTTCTGCCCCATGAAACTGCAAAGCTATTGAAAGCTTGATGCACCAGTGCTTACAAACTTACAGAACAATTAATTCTTCTGTGAAAGGGGCCTGGAGCACAATTAAATTCCAAACTGAAGTCTTGATTCAGGCTTACTAGTCTAGCCTGAACTTTTTCCAAGTCTCAAAATTTAGTGAGAAACTTATCAATTAAGTAGAAGAATTTGATAAGCTGTGCACATATTTTTCCAGTCTTTCTCAGACTAGTTTTGTTATGGTTGTGCTCTGCTACAATATTTTATCCAGTTGCTGAATAACAATAACTTATATTGATCTCCCAGGCAAGGCTCTGTCTCTTTGGATTTCATGTGAACCCTCAAACACACAGACCAAGCCTTTGCCTTGGCATAAGAGCTGGAGGGCTTTTGTTTATCTAAGAATTGTTTGTACCATTGCTGCTGGCCAAGGGATGCACCTCTGCTGGATTCTTTTGGACTCAGCTCTTTTGTAAAACTTCACCAGTGTTCAGATTTCTAATTCAATGAAGACTTGTTATAAACAGCTCCTACTCTCACCATTTTTTCTAGGTCACAGTCAGGCACCTTCCCTGGGAGGGATGTGCTGTTGCCATGGCCTTTCCTTAGGATATCACTTATAAGACAGTGCAATCTCTGCGCTGACACAAACCTCCTGCATCCCTGGCCACAGCAGGACAGTGTGTGAAACCTGCATCCTCCAGGAAATAATGCTTCCAGTTATAGTAATGCTCCACTTGGCATCTCAAGCTAGAGATGGGACTGAGCTAAAACTGTGGTCAGATGCATGTGTTCTCTGAAGACCATGCCTCTTAGTATGCACATAAACAATTGCCAGGGTTACCACAATGTTTTTCTTCTATCTCCAAAACTGCTCCCAGCCTGACAGAATCCATTTCCGTGCCATGGTTTAGGCTGCTCAGCCTTGAAAACAAGAACTTTTTCATTAGTACAAATTTATCTGTCCTTCAGGTTAGCTGTAGGGAAGGGTGGGAAATGTGGAGGCGGGAGAGTCTTTCATCCACAATTTTACTGTCAAATAGTTGATAAACCAATAAATACGGATTCTGCTCCTGCCTGCTAACATTCAAAGAAGTTGAACTATTTAAGGTAAACTAACAAGGAGAAAAGTAGAGGCAACTCCCTCCCATTCTGGCAGCTAGTGAACAAACAAGCTCACACTGTCCTTGTTGTGACTAAATGGTATGGTTTCTGTCTCCTTCCTATCTACACTAATAATCTTGAGCGGAACAAAAAAAAGAGCTTCAAGAAACTATCATGTTTGTACCAAAATGCCTTGCTCTTGGTAAAGCATGTTGATTTTGATAAACAGAGTGATTTCAATAAACTTCAACATTATATAGAAGCTTTCTGATTTTCTTAAATTATGATTTATGGCACTCTATACAGTCATAGAACTGTAAACTATGGTTTAATATGGTTTAAGAAAGATAGATTTGTGTTTGTTAAGCTAGGAATGAGCTCATTCACACTAGACAGGATGCTCTAAACTTTGCCTGACTTTAGGAGTTTAATAATATATGAGACTCCTAAAATCCCGAGTACCCTGTGTGCAAGGGAAGCAGGGGAGAGGTTGGCCAACATAAGACCAGGAGAGCCAGATGAGCTGGCAAAGCCTGTTCTGCCTCACTGCCAACCCCAAGCTAATGGATGAGGCAGCAGGGGGAGAAGGAGGAAGATGACAGTGACTAAAGGAATGTGTTAATTATATAGAGTGCACAAAAAGAAGAGATGTTTGTGGTGTGACATCAGAGGTGCTGAAAGGACACAACACTCAGTGTGGGAACTTGACTTCACATAAAGAATTAGCTCTGACTCCCAGGTTACTCATTAGGAGCATTTTGGGTATACTATTATCTGCAGTTTTAAGGGACTTGGTTTCTTTGTTTTCTAAAACCTGTGATGTATCTTTACAATTTCTATTTGGTGATATGAAGGGAAAGCAGAAAAAGAAGGAACTAGATGTATATTAGACTATGAGTACAAAATGGTGCTACATCAGGGAAATTATTTTTCTTTATCTAGTGGAATAAATTACTGCCATTTAACGTGAAGCTAATTTTCTCCCAGTTTGGCATAAAAGATCAGAACTACAGCTTAGGTGACTATTCCAGGGCAGAGCAACATCATTTTTTAGGCACAACAAAAGAGGGAAAGACAATTATGTTTTATTCAGGCACAAAAAAGTTAGAAAATTAAATTCACTAAAAATTTACAATTTGCTGTATAAGATAAATAAATCACCAAGTAAAATAACACAAAGTCAAATCTATTATTCTTCTGGGGCAAAACTGAACCAACTTGACATTTTTACTGAGGAAAGGGGAGATTTTTGCAAAGAGTAGACTGTTTTTGTTCTACTCCACAGATTCCTGTAAGGAATCAGAAACTGCAAGATGTTTTCTCCAGTACAGCAGATAGCAGAACCTGTCCTGATGGGTTTTGATATTTGGATCATTAGCTTTACACTATTCTATTTCAGAAGCAACTAACAGCCTTTAAGACTTTCACAAAGGCAAAAGATCATTGGTGCATCATTCTGCTTTGTAAGGGGACAGCTCAATTTTTCACATATGTTTTAAATGTAATTCTTATCACATACAAGCTAGGAGACCACTTTCAGTGGTCTTTGAGTTATGAAAACTCAAAGAACAGTTGAAAATCTGAGTGGCAGTCTTTCTTTTCTGGTTCTGAAAGTGAGTTTTTAAAACTTGGCAGTAAAGAGAACATTCAAGTGGTTTTCTCAGCCTTACCAGATCACAAGAGTGTGATGCATCAAAGAAAGCCTTTCTCAGAGGCCTGTAGGGATATAAAGGGATATTGACTTCAGGTAATCTAGAGAGGCATCTTCCCATGTAATGTTTGTTGTAACTAATGGGAAGGATTTTGTGGCTACTGAAACAACCAAAGGCATTTTGCATTTATTTGCAAACCCTCCCTCAAGACAGACATTTATCTGATCTTAAGTTCCCCTCTCATTATCTCCTTCTCCACAGCAAGATCACAGAGTTCCCCAGCAGTAAACATTTGTTCTGAGGATGGGAATCCACCATCAACTTGCCTATGTTGAGTGACTTTGCTGACTGGAAAAGCCAGGAAAATTGGAATAAATCACTGTGATGACTTGCCATCCTCTTTTAGTGACAAAGAACCGCACATTTTACTTTGCTGTGTAGCTAACATGAGAACTGGCAGCAGAGTTGCAGAGGCCCTTGAAAACCCTCTGTAGATACACTGGGCCCCACTGCCATGGCCATGGTCAACAGAGAAGGCTGTAGAAACCACAGTAAGGAACTCTTCTGGAAATTTCAAGTTGCAGCAAATATGGGAGCCCCGGGAGCTCTTACTTCATTGCCAAAGCTGCAATTTAATGTTCAGACTGAATTCATTGCACTGTGCATTGGGGAGACAATGTGGTCTGGAGGTTACAGAGGAGGGCTGGGAACCACAAGTATCCTCTTGGGATTCTATCCAAAATGAGCTGCTCACTGCGTGACTTGAAGGAAGTCACTTAATCTGATTTCTGTATGCCTTAGTCAATTTAGATATAAAACTGGATAGAAAGCAGAACAAAGCTAAAATTTCCTGTTACTGCAGTTAGACCTTATCTATGCAGAATAAATAAGTCCTTTTGACATAATTCATTATGGAAAGGAATATCAGAGAAGAAAGGTGACCCAGAAACAGTCTGGTTTGTTTACAAGAAGCAAAATCAAGCACAAAGAGAAGTAGCATTTTCAAATATTGAAGAAATGTATAAAAACAGTACAACGAACACTATATTGCTCACAGTGCCTGCAGAGAGGGGCTTTTGGATAGGAAAAAATCTGAGAAGTCTCAGTGGCATTCTGTCATCCATTCATGAGAAAGGTGATACCTGAGCAATCAGATTGGTTTTGTTGGTGCTGAAATGAAGGAGTTCATTTGGAGTAAGTTGACCAACAGTTTGCAGTGTCCACTTGTGAGAAAGAAGCAGAGAATATCAAAGCTGCAGGTAGATGTCTTGCTGTCCTGATGATCTGTGGAAGAGGACAGAGTAGTCCTACAGGGTCACATTCCTACACAGTATCCAAAGGTATTCACAGCCAAGCAAAGTGGATCTCTGTATACACTGCTGCCAGTTTGAAAGTCTGATTTTCTTTCTGTAGCTGGAATCAGAGTATTAGAGGTCTGGCTTTATCACACTCAGGGTTTCTAGAAGCTGTTAATCTGTTTCAGCTCTGAACATAAATGATCATGAAAGAGAAGTGAACTCCTCAGGATGGAGAGTTAGATAACTATGATTTTAAGGTAAACAAACAAAACAACCAACCCTGGCTACCCACAAAGTGGATCCTGAAGCCTGGATTTGTATTTCAAAATATTCTGAAAGTTTAAAGGGTTTTGCATGGAAAACTACTGAAAGAGAGGTGTGGAGCTGTCATTCCAAATATTAATTCAAGAAGCAAAGAAAGCAGAGGAATTTTGTGCAGATCCCTGTTTGATACAGTAAGGATTCTGAACCCATCAAAGTACAGCAACAGTTCATCATCAGATGGAGATTTCAACCCCTGGATTTTCATATATGAAATTATATTTTATATACATGTATTTTAGCCCCATTTTCTTTCTCAGGAATACAGGCTCCTCTTTAGAGTAACATGGGCCTGCCTGTGAATAGAGAGCATAACAGTAAAGCTGTGGTGACTGGCAGAGATATGTTCCATTTGGAAAGTCTGCAGGAGCCCAGCCACCATCCAAGGAAATTTTACTCAAACAAAGAATCCTAGACAGAGCTTCAAACATACCAACTCATTCAGTTCATCTAACCCAATATTCTCCGAAAGCCACACCAGGATCCAACCAAATTAATGGCCATACATTGAGCCAAAAAAAAAAAAAGTCTTAGCTACAGCAGGATTTTCCCCTCTCACTTTAATATGCTACATACTGTCAACTAATATAAAAAACTGTATCATATATTTTAATTGCATTGTTACTATTTCTATGTTAATTGCTTTAAAGCATACTCTTTAATATTGCTTTTAAAAGTCACGTCAAATGAATACGATGGGAAAACATTCTGCAATAAGCATGCATTCTCCCTCTGCTCACAAATGGCTTATAAAATTCAACAGTAACATTTTGGCAATCAAAACTATTTACATAGGAGACAGATGACTAGGCATGGGAAAGCAGCTTTTGTTCACATCAAAGGACCACATACAAATTCTCACATGATACTCTCATTTTTAAAAATCCTCATTTTTATTTACAGAGAAAAGAGATTGAGCAACTTGTTAAAAACATGAATGGTGAGAAGTACAGTATGTTGAAAGAGGGAGAATGCTGCATTACTAGTATAGCATAAGGAAAAGTTGTCCTATTGCATCATATAGGAAAGTGTCTCAGAGTTCAACCTGGGGACACGAAAGCATGGCTCCTGCACCATCTGCACTCTGTAAATGTCCTGCAGCATAAAGGAATTTGCTAAGTGATATTTCTTTGACTACCTGGTTACATCTATCTCTTATAACTGCTGCCTCTCATCAATAACCTTTCTCATTACAAAAACCCCTCCAGTTTATATAAGGAATCCCCAGTTTATATAAGGAATAAAATTGGGCATAGAAACTTGCTTTTAAATGTTTGGGAAAAAGTATCCCAACAGGGTATGTTGTATTTAAGAAATTAATTCTGCAGCAGCACTGAGCACAAGCAGCTCTCAGCTCTAAAGTTACTACTTCACAGCATGGCAACCTCAGCTTGACTGAAGGATTTTTAGGAACCTGGTTTCAATTACATGTTGTATCACACAAGTGCTTTTGGTGCTGAATGAAAGAACCTATAACATACTACCTGACCATACAAAGACTGCACATGATACAAAACTTTACTACTTTTTTTCCCCCTCCCTTAATGGCTGCTGGGTTTTTTTGAGTGAATTTGGTCCTCCCAATTTCAACACAAATTCCACCAATTTCTAAACACCTAAATAATTTTTTCATGACAGCAGATTGTAGTTTGTTGTGCACAAATTGTGAACCACTGAGGTACGTTGGCAATCAGTGAGCAGTGACAGTTCAAAAACCCGTGGTATCTCAACAGTATGCTGCCATTTCTGCATGTTCATGCACATACACATTATGTAAACACAAGGTGTTTAACCCAGAAATGGGCACTGAAGGTCTTAGAGGCTCCATGCTTGCCTTCAGACTGCCCACAGTGTATACCCAAAATGTAAAAGGCTATTTTCCTTATGTAATGATGACTCTGGTCAACATACTCATTCCTTGGGCATGGTGGAGCTCTCTACAGTAAAGGCCAGAGTTAGTCTTCTCTGAAGCCAGACATCCCTCAAAAACAGTCAGAGACCATCTAGAAAATTCCCTCAGGAATGCAGGATCATCACAAGGCTCCTTCCCTCCTATTTTGACCACTTTTGTCATTATTCCTTTTTTAACACTGTTGCGTAGCAATGTGTGTTTAGCAAGCACAAACACAACCATGACACTTCACATCACAGACATTTCCCTTTAGGGAGAGGATGACAGGCACACTGTCATGTGCCAGATGGTAGTTATGTTATTTAACATTCCACTGGAAGACACTGAGATATTCCTACATATGGTAGGAGAAGCTTTGAAGGGAAGAGTTCCTACTCTGTGAAATGAAAGAGGCAGACACGATTACTTCCTGCAAGAACAATCATTTTTCCTTCCCTAGATCTGGTGTAGTCCCATGTGCTCTTTCCAGCTAACAGACCAGAGCACATCAGTCCTGGAGAGCTGACTTTAAGGGAGTGACAGCTCAGACTTCTTGCCCACTGAATTGGCAAATTCCCCGTGGCTGTTGTTTGCCTGGTGTGGATCTTTTCCAGCTAGTCAAGCACAGCCTGAGGCTACTGCACTCCAGACAGTGAAGAGTCTGCCTGATGACAGCAGCTCTAATCTCTGACCACCTGCTGTACACAGACCACAAAGCTACAGCTTACTCACTAACTCATTGGAAATAGTCATTTTTACCCATTATTTTACCAACTGTAAAACATCTCAAAATCAGTTTAAAATTAACCCGTGGCTTTAAATTCCACGTAGATGATTGTTTCAGACAATTTGACCTTCTCTGGTCAGGGATGAGTGACTTGTGGATGGGAGCAGCATTTCTAATACTACACATTAATTTAGAAGTAATTCAACCAAATTGTTTACCAACGGAAGAGATGTGTTTACTGTACAGTCAATACCACTTGATCTTAGAGAAGAACAGCTTGGTAGGAAGGAGATTAAATGACTCATTAAAAGTTGTAATATGCTTTTCTTTCTATTCCCAGGGAATAAAAATTTCTCTTATTTTATGAGTGAAACACAAAGTTCTGGACATGTATATTTCTTTCTTTGGTGCTAAAACTTTTTTTTTAGGTGCAGATTACTGATCTGGGAAATAAACTTTCTACGTTTATTGCATAGATATAGGCATCTGGAAACAGTCAAACAAGTATCTCAATTCCTGATAAACTAAATCCTCAAGAGTAGACCTTTTTCCCAGGTATAATTGCAGTTATAGAATACAGCTGTTGGTATAGAATCACTTTCATCAGATAGAAAATGCTGCTTTTATATGCAGGTCTCTTACTTGCAGAACAGTTTTGACTAGAAAAATGTTTGGAGAAGATGGGATGCTAAACTTGCTTTTTCCATATTGGTGGTGGCTGGAAGTTCCAAGGATTAACTAGACCATTGCACCACCTTATAAGGGACCATGTTTAACTTCTTCAGCAGACAGAGGAGATCTGAAATCCAAAGAAGCTTTCCCAAACATTTTAAAGTGTTCCACAGCTCCCTCAGCCCTTCCCTTAAGAGCCATGTCACTTTATTTAACTTAGAAAAACAAAGAGTTGAATGGTTAAGGAGGTGCAATATATGGTTTGAACTCAATTCAGAAGAACTGTGAACTGAACTGAATGGGTTGGATAAAAAAGGGAATAGTAACTCCATTTAACATCTCCACAACCACCAAGGAGGAACAATTATCTTAATTTAGTCCTTATTTCAGAAGTGTTTTCATTCGAGACCTCTGGTTCAAAAGGAAACATTTTAATTTTAATTTTGGCAAATAAAAAGCAATACATCCTAAATCTAATTGATCTGTATAAGAAATCTTTCTAGCTCTTGAACTTCAAAGACTGTCAGCACAAACCAGAATGCCCTTTACCTGTCTGAGATTGTCCTGCAACTGGTGCACAGTAAACAAACTTTTCTCAACCCTCAGCAGTTATTCACCACGAGGAAAGGAGCCTTTCCTCTAGCTTTAATAGAAACCTAATTTGTTCCTGTCTTTGCCTGGCCTGCATGGTCAATACTGTTGTCTTCCAAGACCAGCATTTGAGCAGTCTGGGCTCTTGCAAGTCAGGTTGAGAATTTTTAAGTCCAGACATAAAGCCTGATGCAGTGTGAAATTCAGTCCATTACTGAAAAAAAAAAACTTGCATTCAAATTCAGTGTTGAAGGATGAGTAGGTTCAAGATTCCTGTTTTCTCTAAAATGTCAAACCTCTCAAGTTTTGGCATGACAGCCTTCAGTAGTGCAGTGCTGCAGCCTGGTTCCACTGGCTTCCTCACAGGTGCAATAAGGCAGGTATGGAAGCAGAAAACATTTTCCTGGCTGAAATAGATAAGTTCATGACAAAGCAACCTACTCTTTACCTTTTATTAAAGGGTTGTGTGTAACAAATTACAATTCAAAGGTTCTCCTAAACAGAGTGCAAAGTTTCAAAATTTTAGCATAGTAAATACCATTTTTCACTCTCTTGCTCCGTGAAAACATTTTATGCAAGAGCTAACCAAAATAAAAAACCTGCAGCCAGGAAAACAAGTGTTAAATCATGCTGACAGTCTTGTCAATTTTACATATTTTCACTGGAAACAAAGGCACTAGCTACTTATTTAATTCTACTTTAAAATATGTTAGCATGCTAAATAAGAAGCGTGGCCTAAGATAAATAAGACGTAAATAATTACTAGGATAGCCTGGCATCATTTATTATTTTTATTGATTTATCTTTTTCCTGCCAGCTACTTAGATCTGTTGTTTCTTCAAGCACTTCTTTTCTTAATTTCTTCTTAAGAAGAAACACTTCTTTCTTGGGTAATTGCAAGGAGGGATTTGGAGAAATTTGCTGACAATCAGATACCAGTAGACCTTATGTGAAAATCTTTGCTCACTTCTGTCTTAAAATTAAAAAATAGCAAATATATATATATGTGTGTGTGTGTGTGTGTGTACTTGATCAAGAAACACAGAAGTCAAACCCTGCTACTGATTCAGAGCAGGACTCACAATTCTCCTGAGTGACAGTGGGTGTCTTGGAGCAACCAAGGTCCTGTGACACTTTCTGCAGTGCACAGAAAACCCTGAGGTTGTTTCCAATTCCAGCTTCACACTGAGTATGTGAATGACTTCAGTCATTCTAAACATGGATTTGGCCACAGTGCTGGTTATGGTTTTGGAATATACATCTCAGGGTTTTCCTCCATAGATTAAGCAAAAAGAAGCTGTTCCTCATGTGAAGAAGAGTTAAGCTGAGGAAATCCACTGTGGGATATCATGAATGCTAAAAGTTTCCGAGTGTTTAAAGGAAAACTGCATGTGTTCATGAGAGGGAGATTTATTGAATGTTACCAAATACATAGGAGCTCTGCTGGCTCAGGAAATCTCCAGGCTGGAAATGGGAGCCTGTGAGAGCATTCACAGGGAAATTGTGCTCATTAATTCTGCTCCCACATTCTCCCCTAGACAGGCACCCATTTTCAGTCACCATCAGAGAAGATGCTGGGCTGGGTAGGTCTTTGCAATGAAATGAAAGTTCTTATGTTATTGTTTCCTGTAGATTGGGATTTCTCCAATGCTGTTTCCTTGAGCTGTTGCTCATTGCTGTTATACCCTGTCTCAAGAGCTATTTTCCTCACAGAGGCTTCTGCATTGAACAGCTGGATGTGAGACGACCATTGGGTGTATAATGACAACAGCATATTATCAAACTGTTTTACAGACCTTTACACACTCTCCAACCATGAAATCATGAAAAGCAGTACCAGCAGAAACTACTCCTGATCTCTACTTCCAACAGTTTGTAAAACACAAAATTATTCACGTGCCTTTCCAGGCCTGCAGAGAATTCAGCTACCTAATAATGAAAAATTGAGCTGCACAATGTCTACCATAACAGCTAGACATGCTGTCCTGCACAGCACTTTAGTTCATTATGCAGTTTTCATTACAATCCCTGTAATTCTGTCTAAGTGTAGAAGCTCAGTCTAGTTATCCCTTGCAAAATAAACTGTTCCATTCATTTCCCAACAACAATTGTTTATTTCTTCTTCCTAATAACATCAGCTGCTTTCAGCTCTGTTGAGTAATGTAAATTAGTTATTCTACACTAGAAAGTGAGTGAACAAATTGGCCTTGCTCACAATAGCCTCTCAAGCAGCAACCATTTGCCAGAGATCATGAGATGAGCAGCTAATTGTGGCTTTCTAAAATGCCTTTCATATTCTCCACCACAGAAGTAGTATTCCTGCTTTATTTAGCTGACAAACACTAGCAGAACTGTCCCTGTGGAGGTGGGCTGAGCTTCAATGCAGTGATCTGAGCTTTCTCAAAAGCTCAGGTGTTTTGCAATCCTAGGTTTTGTTTTTTTTCCTTTGCAGACATTCAAGTCAGCTTCAAAACTTCAAACTTGATATGCAATATTTATCACATTTCAAGCCAAGCATTATGTTTCTGGAGCATTTTGAGATACTAGAATGTTAAGTGACATTTTCTAAGGATGAAAATGAATCTTTCTGGTGCTGGAGGTCAGTGTACTTTAAACACTTACAGAAACCACAGAGAATAGATGCTTCCATCCATGCTAAATGGTCTCTCTTGTTTGAAGCACTATTCCTTTATAGACTTTGCCTACAGCACCCACCTAAAGTAGAGGTCAAGCCCAGCCACGATGATAAAAGTGACCACAGAATGGTGCCGAGGATTAGAGAGGCCACAAAGACTGACAAGGCCAAGAAACTTTGGATACCTCTGTACTTACTGGATGAAAGCCATGGTGGCATAGTACAGAACTTTAAATAAGCTTAGAAATAACCTCAGAAAACACATGAAATGTGATTCTCAAGCACAGGATATAGCTCAAGCTGGATCACTGAAAAATTGCTCTTTGATGACCACGTTACTGTCAATTCTAATAACATTACAAGAGAGAAAACATGTCATAATTCCACCACAAGAATATAACATTTTCTAAAAGAAATTACAGAAAAATGGTGAATCTTAGTTAAAAGAAAATTTAAAACAGCAGCTACAAGAGCAGGGCAATTGCATGCAGCAGGGAGGCAATTCAAAGCATTACATAAAGACTCTCTGTTCACAGCCATCTGAGGGAAAAAACTCCAAAAGTAGCAATTAGAACAACAGTGTGGTTAAACTTCTGAGGAAGGACAGCTATAAGAGGATATATTTAAAAAATTAGAAAATGTGGAAGATATGGCTAGATGGAGAACACAGGAAAAGGAATTAATTATGTCAAATTAAAGGTAAAAGCACATTAAAAAAGAAATCTTTTCATTGTTGGCATAAAGTACAACTTGTTATAGGTATAAAGACTACCAATAAAAAAAACTTTTTCAAAAGTACTGGAAGCCAGGAGCCTGCCAGAAAGTTTGTGAAACCAACAGATCATAAAGACATAAACACTTAAGCAGATAAGCCCGTTTCAGAAACACTACGGAATTCTTTCCATTTGTGTGCAGCACAGGGAGGTCAGGCAGGTTCACCTGCTAAACCAGTCTGCCCAAGAAATCAGTCTGAGGAGCTGCCTCAAGCCAAAGTGTTCAAGAGGCAGCTTTTTCCCAGCTCTGTAACGTGAACTGCATAAATTGCCAAGAATAGGGAGTGGTCACCCAGGAGTTCTAAGGGACCCTAGCATAAAAATTTGCCAGGCTGTTACAGTGCACAGCTTGTCATGTACATCTTCCTCACTTGCAGAGGGGTGTAGTGGGCAAACACCTCCCAGATCTGCAAAATGGATCAAGGGGGTTCTTGCAAACAACAGACCAAAGAATTTAACTGCTGCTTATGTAAGCCAGTAAAACATTAGCTGTATGTCAGAATCAATAGATACTTGGATAAATATGATTTAGTGAGGAAGATTCAATGAGCCTTTCAAGCACAGTGATGCCTAGGAAAGCTATCAAATTCCTTGAGTATTGATCAGTGTATTAATAAAGTTACTCAGTGTACTAGGATTTCCCCCCAAAGATACTGACACAGGTTTCTGGATGGCCTTGACAACCACTACTCTTCTGTGGGCTCTGACTTTGCTCTAGGATAAAGCAGTGTCTTTAAAGAATTACTGAGTTCAAATGACAGAAACAAGATTTTAATTTTCATATTGAAATACATTTGAAGAGGGGTACTCCAGAAACCTATACTGGGACCTGTGCTACTCAACATTCTCTTAATCTGAAAAGGTCAAACAGGGACAGAAACAGAGCAAGAGAGTTTGCCAATCATAAAAACAGGGGAAAAAAACAGCAAAATGAAATCCCCATTCTGGACAGTAAAACCAAACTATGAAGGCTCAGAAGCTTCCCAGTATTTGATAATTAGATCATTAAATAAAAATAGAATTTGTTGTCAATAAAAAGAGAGCAATGCGCATGGGGAAAAGCAGCCTTAACTGTTCCTGTGTGGTGATGATCTGGTTTTGTCATTAGTATTCACATCTATTATCCAAATTTTGCTGCAGGTAACAACTAAAATAGCAGATAAATTGTCAGAAAGTAGCTAAAAATACCCAATCTAGTGATAGGAATTATTTTGACATGAAGAGGTAAGACAATGTGTTCTAGTCAAAACCCATTGTTCACATGTTACACAATATGTTTAATTCAATATTTTCTTTTACTGCTCCCTATCTCAAAAAGACAACAGAAGAATTAGAAAAGGAATTGGAGAGCATTTTGAGGAAAGGATTGCCTAACAAATGAGAGGGGGCATGTTGTTGTTTAGTTTTTTTTAAATTTTTTGTTGGTGTTGGCTTGGTAGGTTTTTTTTACTTCCACAGACATTCCTTTCCTTCTAGTCATCTGAGGACATCAGTCAAGGGAGAGTGGTTCTGGCAGTCCTTAAGCCATGCTTTCAGTTTTCTGGACTGTGCACACAGGGATGGCCAGGTCCACTGTCCTGGGTTTGGCCAAATACTCTTCCAGGGGGAATTGGGAGATATCAAGAAAGGAACTCCTCCTTTTCCCTTTTGTTAATGCAGTTTTATTATTTATCAGATTGTTAGGGGTGTTAAGGGTGACTGAGCAAACCGAAATATGAGTTCCAGCACAAGGCCTCTCTCTGACTCAATGCACTTTCAAACAAATAAATATGTCTCATCTACTAAGATATTAATAGACTCCAGTGGCATTGCATTTAAGTAGGTACTTACTGCTCTTTCACACAATCCAGGAGTTTGATTATTTAAAAAAAAAATCATAGGTAAGTTTGTACCAGCTACTTACGGCTAGGGCAGGCAGCCAGAATCTGTAGACTTGTGAAAACATCTCTTAACATCTCTCTGTGGTGGCTGCACTGCTGACTGTACCAAGACTCTGAGATTTTTTTTTCATGAGGGAGGTAAAGGGATGGATGTCTTCATGCATATAAAAAAAGACTTTCTGAGAGGTTCTCAGCACTATTGAAAGCATTCATCAGAGGTCTCCATCTTTATGCACAAATTGCACCTCACAGAGCACAGTGGCAAAAGCAGTTAGCACCATCTCTGTAGGAGCAGCTACCACCATCTCCAAACAAACCAGCTCCTGGAGCATTTTGGTGTAAATAAACAAAGCAGTGCCTGATACCAGGCAAAACAAAAACAAAAACAAAAAAAACCCAAACCAAACCAAGAGCAAGACAAAGAAATATAACCCCCCCGGAAAATCTTAGAACTCACAAGAGCACAGCCCACAAAAGCTCTAGTTTCCTGAAAGAGCTCAGAATTTCTAATTTATAAGCATCTTTGGACAAGAAACAAACAAGAAAATACTAAGTAGGGGAAAGGGAACACAGTCTTAATTTTGGAAAAGCACAGCAGAGAGCTTGTACTTTCCTCAAATAACTTGGCAGCAGGCTTTCTAGCTGTCCACAAGCAACTGCCCCGAGCCACATCACAGCCCAGCCTCACCAAATCCCACTTAGAGGAGTACCAATCCATGCAGTTCTTCCCAGCCCAAACACAGCCATTTGACCACCATCAAACTTAGCTGAGAAAAATCAGGTTTATTATGGTCCTCAGAGACTGTTACAGCTTCATTCCCACCCTGTGAGCTCTCTCATACAGGAGTTCAGTGCTCAGAAATCTGAGCAAAATCTCAGGTGCTTGCAGCCAACTCCTTTCTTCCCCAAGTCTCTCAGCAAACCCTCATCTCATCCAAGTCCAAGCAGGTACAGCAAACACCTGAGTGATAGGCAATTCCTCTTCAAATGAGTTTCTGTAAAGCATCACTTTTCCACACCACAAATAGAGCAAGTCAAAATGCACCAGTGCTTCTCAAGTGAATCCTTCTGTTAGATTGTGTTTTGACCTAATCTACAAATACCAACATAGCAGAGGCCTTTGGCCAGCTCTTCACAGGTTTATCTTCTGTCCAAACCTGATTACAGCCAGCTCTCACTGGCAAAGTGGGATTGCACATCAGTCACCACTCACATTGGTTGCAGAAGGTACCTGCTGTGCCTTTCACTCAGCCAAAATCAGGGAAAACCCCGTGAAGCAGCAGCAACAATACACCAGGAGCTGCAGCTCTTGAATTTGAGACAAATATAAAATGGAACTGCCTGACAAAAAAAGGACAAAACTATCTTTTCCCTTTGCCTTCAACATGCAGTGGGAAGATGGACAGAAGGAAGGAGAAGATGTCCATTTTTCCCTCAAAGCACACTGTATGCAAACCATGTCTCAGGGTACAGGAGAAGTTTCATGCCCTGCTAGGTTTCACCTTGCTAAGGAAAACAACCTGAAATTTAGATATTCTTTTTTAATAAGCATCATTCATTATAAAACCCTGTCAACTAATTGGAGAGGAAATCTCTCTTAGAGATACTGTATAAGTAAAACCTATACAAAGCAGAAACTTTTAGAGTTTGTTTTGCTTCCAAAAGAAGACTGAGATATTTGTAATTTCAGTTAGAACTCAGCAAGCAGAGCCTTTCACTGCTAAGTCAGTTAATTTCTGTGCTGGTGGTGCAGAAAGGAAGATCAGCTGTGCAGGAAGATCAGCTGCACCCAAAAGCTGCAATCTGAAGGCACAATCACAAACTGAGCTAGTTCACACAGACAAAGGGGTATTCCTTTTCCAAAGAATATTACCCAACAGGAATATGGGGTATCTGCCCAGGGGAACTTCATAAAGGACAGCAGTACTACAGGTTTCCTCGACCCAGTTCCAATGAATGTATCTAAGGGCTCCTGGGAGAGCTGCCACCAGCCTGGACAGGTGGCACAACCAGCACACTCACTAAACCTGCTCGCTGCTTTGCTGTGCTCCCATCAACATCATGCTGAGCATTCAAAATGTACAGAAAATTAAAACCATGTATTGAATTCTGTTTCCAAAGATAGCAGATCAAATTACTCATCTGTTTTTTACTTCCACAGCTGTTCACAAAGTGTCTAGCCAGAGAACAGATGAATGTTAAGCTACCAACTTAAACATTTTCCATATGGTATCCAATTATGCAGCTTGGAATCTTTTAGTTTGAAGCTGAATATTTGGATATTTTTAGGTCTTTTTAGGAATAGCACACAGGAAATAAAACCTAATTTCCTCAAAAGTCAGTCATTCAGTTAAAAAGCATAGTCACACTGTCATAAAATAGTCACCTGCTTCAGTGAATCTGCACAGTTAATGATCACTGATGTGTATGAAAACAGGACAAGTGGACTCTCAGAAGTCCTCTTTGTATTGCCTACTGCTATCAAATATATAAAAACACCATTACCATATGGAGATTGCAAAATTCCTGTGTTCACTCACACTTAAGTCTTTCTGTTCAAACTTTTCTCTGAGTTTTCCATTTTTAGATACCAAGGTGGACTTTTTTTTCTGAAAAGTCTGAGAAAACTTCTTTCAGCTGTTTCAGAAACATAGGAGTTAAAATCCTGTTTAAAAAAAACCCCAGTAACAACCAACAACAGCCCCCCCTCCTCCACCAAAACAAAACAAACCCCTTCCAACCACCCACAAAAATCCCCCTTTTAAATGACAGTGGATAAAACAGCAGCAGCATCAACAACTGAAATACCTCACACACCCTTCAGTTATTAGTTTAATTTTATGGTAAGCATTTGGCAAGTTTGTTGTGCTGGGCATCACACATAGAATACATGTCTCAGAGAATCTGCTGTTTGGGGATACAAATGGAAAATTCATCTGGCAGCATAAAATACACTGCAGGAGCAAGCTGGGAAGGAAACAGGTTGGCTGTGGAGCCACTGGATTAACAGAAATCCCACCAAGCTTAGTTTATTCACTGTATTAAGAAACCAAGAGGTGAGATGAGCTGCCTTCTTTTGTCCTGATGTGTGAGGAGGCCTGGCAGAGAACACTGAAAATGGCTTTTATTGGCTTGGCTTTATATACATCTACAGGAGCCAGACTTTCACAGGGCAGAAAGCTGGAGGAGGACAGATGCTTCCTTGGAATATACCAGGGAGATTCCCCAGCAACACTACACGTACAGGGTCAGGTCAAAGATCCCTCTAATCTGCTGCTTTTCCCCCGCAGCAGCTGGGATTCCTAGAGAAAGTAGCACAAGTCTACAATAATATTTCCCAAGTGTATCCTCCCAGCTCTGAACTTCCTCAGCCAGAGACTGTATCTACTGTTCAGGAGCCTTTTGTGGAACTTTTTCTTCTATTGATTTGTGTAATAATGGTTTGAAACATTTGGCCTTCAAAACATCCTGTGGCGAGGCATGCCATCATTTAATTATGTTTTTACGGAAAAAAAAGTAAGGGGGGGTTTGTTTGTCTTAGACTTGTCAGCTGGTTATTTCATTATGTACTTATAGACCCCGTGTCATGAGAAATATTGAATGTCTTCACTAGTCACCTTTTCCATATCTCTGACTTTATAGCCTGCCATGGTCTGCCTTTCCCACCCTCTGCCTCACATCATATCTTCCAAGTTTAAGAATTGGCACCATGTCCTACTTCTCCACAGAAACCTGTGAACACTATGAGAAGTCCAAAACTGCACAGACTAAGTGAGGCAAGAAAAAACTATGAAGATGCTTTCTCTTTTATTTTCCTGGTATTTTCCTAATTTTATTTTTCTGCCTTTTATATTATTGCCAACCACTGTGGAAAAATAGTACTTTACTCCTAACAATCTCTGTGAGGAATTTGGAGTGTGTGTTTTGGGGTTTTTTGCTTGTTTTGGGTTTATGTTTTTGTTTGGTTAGGGTTTTTAAGAAGTTCTAGTACTCTAACACAAGCCAGATGGAGAATTAGCTCTTTAATTATTGAGACATTACAAAAACATCATAGATGTGAGGCATGGCTTCTTTGTGTGAATCTCTCCTCTTCAGCATATCTGTATGACTACTAATTCTATTGTTTATTATAATTGCTTAATAGTTTTCTCCTGTAGAAAGTCATCCTTACCCATCTTAATCTTGCCAGATTCCCTTAAGAATCAGCATCAATTTGCCATCTGTTATTCCTTTGGCACCTAAGCTAATTTCCCTCATATATTATGCAGTTAGCAGCTCAGTAATTTCTGTTTGACTACCTTCAAAACACTAAATGCTGCACTGTTCAGCTTTGACAATTTGTTACTACTCATTTTTATGGATTTGTTCCAAAAACTTCAGACATCACAACACCTCTGAGAAATAGTTCAAGTCAGTTAGACCAAGTCACACCAACACACACATGTAAGAGTGGAGATTGCCCCACAGAAAAGGATCCTCAGAAGGGGCTGGGTGCCTCGGTGATGTATTATGCAATCAGAACACAACATTTACCTTAGAAGAGTAAATGCCAAATTTGGAAAGAGTCAGAGACCCGTACCTCCACCCACACCAACACTAATGTTGACACCATTTATAACTTGCCACAGGAAATTTCCAAGCTGACTGGCAAAACTTTTTTTTACTAGTTCTGTGTGCTATAAAAGTCTGAAGACTAAACATTACATTTAGCTGTAAGCAGTACCTCCTAGGATCACATTACTTGAGGCTAGGCAGAGTACAGAACATCAAGACTGAATGAATGCCTTCCAAAGATAGGCAAGCAACAAAGTGGTTTGTCCTCAGGGCCCTTTTTGTTTTGTAGAAGATTGCTAGCAAAGCCAAAGAAGACATGTTTTCAGGTTTAGGCTTATGTATGTAAGTCTTATAATATGAAAGCAAAGTTTCTTGAGGTTGTTTAATGAAGGTTATTTGAGAAAAAGGAAAAAAATAATAAATCCAGCTGTTCGCACATGCACCCTTCTTTTCCTTGGCCTCATTTTTTCCACTTTCCCCTACTTCACATTCAAGCTCCTTCTGCTTATAATCACATCTCAAGATTGTTTCTTTAGCTTAGTTGTAAGTTTTGGTTAGAAAGAACCAGCCCAAACAGAGCAACAGTTAAGCTTATTGCAGAGTCTTAATTAATGAAGTGTTCCTGTTATAGCTCCTGTTCCCCCAAAAGATCCTCCAGTTTCACACTCCAGCTTGGTGTTGTTGCTGCCATTTTAGACACATAGATGTTTTAGACACTTACTAAAACAGATGCCTTAGTTAGTTACTCTGGCAGCTATCACACCTCTGCTGGACAGGCACAGCCCTCAGCTCTCTCTTTGTATGAGACTAGGACAAAAACCATAAGGACAGCCTAGCCAACAAACCCTACTTAATTATCTAGAATCCAAAAGGAGAAATGGGATTCATCCCTTAATCTACATTCTTGTTCTCCTGACATCATAGGATCCCTGCACAAAGCAAAACCCCTTTCAAGTACTGCCCCTCTGCCCAACCCCATGACCTGTGCTGCCTAGTGTTTTAGAGGAAGGTGACAGGAAGGGCAGGAAAGACTGAGTTACCAGCATTGAATACCCCTTCTTAATGTCTCACCTTAAGGATCACAAGCAGAAAAGCAAAATGTAAATCCCCACACAAACAACCCCCAAAACTATCTTCATATGTAGAAAACCACACAATTTCACTAAATTTAGAAGTCTGAACCCTGTTGGGAACAACTTTTCACTTGGGTGAAATGACATTTGTTTGCTCACAGGGGAGACTGGAAAAAAGGAGGATTTCACATCCTCTGACTTATTTTGTCAGGTTGAATTTGATCTTACACACATCACCAGCTCAGACAGTGAACACCAAGAGCTCCAAGGGAAAGGAAACCAGACAGTCCATGAGAAGAAATAAGATCTTTTGAACATGAATATCACTGAATATCCCATCCTATCAGGCATGTGCATGTGCTAAAAGTGTTTACCATCCTCAGCCTGATGCAGTTTCTATCTACATGGCTTCTGGTGAAAGAGCACCATTCCTGCCTTAATTCATACACTCCCCCTGTCTTTCCCAGTGGGTTTCTAAAATCTAAGGCCCCAAATAATTGCTTTGTAGGAGATTTCACAAAACCCAGAGCTAAAGCTACAGCAACTCAGCACTAACCAACATCCCACCTGCCAGCCAAATCCCTCTCCTCCATCAGCAGGGCTGTAAAAGACAACAATGGGGAGCACAGAGTGCAACAGCCCAGCCAGGCTTGGTCCTTCTCACATCCCAGGCCTGGAGGCTCAAATTCAACACTGAATTGCAACATGAAGAGCTGCCCCCTTACAGCTGTGCAGGGACCAGCTGGCACTGAATGGGGGATCAGGTCGTCGTGTCAGTGATGTGCATTCCCATAACCTGCACAATGCACCTCCCTATCCCTTCCTTGGGAAATCTCTGGTCAGGCCAGGAACTGAGCAAGTGAGGGAAGATTTAAAACACTTTTCCATTTCCAAAAAAACCACGTCACCCAGCTCTTCATATTAGCACTAATACTCAGAACTTCGAATGTGTTAGTGTGCTCAATTCCCGTTGAATTGTTTACAGATCAGGCAATTAAATATCTACAATCCAATCTTGATTGACTTAGGTGATCTATATGTTTTCTTTAGATATTTAAACAAGTCTCTGAGTCATAATACAACAGAATAAAGACGGGAAAACACATTCGCAGAGACATCTCAAAAGGCAGCAGGAATTAACAATCTTAAAAGCAGCATCCATGCCAATGAAATAAGATAGCATTGCCTCTGCACACATTTAACACTTTGTTCTCATCCACTTTGAAAGATAAAGCTACTGGGGTTTTTGAGTTATTTTGTCTCAGACTTTCTGCTCAGCTAAGAAAGTCAGATAGGTATGAGCCACAAGAATCTTTAAATTCTAGCCATAAAATACAGCAGGTGCAGCTTTGTCTCAGGACACACAAATTGCACCACACAGGCTGGAAGGATATAGAGTCTATAAATACATATTCTACTCTGGGACTGCATGATTAGGCCATGTGGGTCATTATTAAGAATAAAATGAACTGAAGGATTTTGCACAGTCGGAGAAGAAGAAGAAATGGTAGAATCCCTAAGCAGGTTTAACAGACTGGAATTCAGATTTAGAGTGGTCTCTCAATACCACTTATTTATAGAGAACACTAGNGACCATTTAGGTAGGTTTAACAGACAATTTAGGTAGGTTTAACAGACTGGAATTCAGATTTAGAGTGCTTTGGGATTAAGCTGGAGTTTTAAGATTATAAATCCGTTTATAAGATCTGATAGGACTGAAGAAAATGCATGTTAGTGTTCTCTGGCACTGGAGAAAGCAAAGCACCAGGCAACAAGAAGAGGGTCGCTCTCTCAGCCTTATCCTCACATTTAACAGGTCTGGTCTCTCAATGCCACTTATTTATAGAGAACACTAGAGACATCTTAAGAGCCTGTGGGGCATCCCCAGCAATGTCCCTGACAAGTCAGCAAGGTCCTTTCCCTGTGAGCGCAGCGAGCCCGAGGTGCTCCAGGGAGCAGTGGATGTCTCAAGTGCCTGCTTTGCTCCTCATGCACAGTGAGGCCACCCCGAAGAACAGGCAGACTTGGTCTTTGTCAGAGCATGAAACCACTGGAGCCACTCTCAGCAGCCCCAGCAAATGGAATTCTTCAGGACTGCTGCACACGAGCACAGCAATTTCACACACACTGGCTTTGGGGCAAGTTTAGAAGTATTAAGCCAGTTCACCAGGGACCCACAGCATAAGCCTTGGGTTACTATTAGTAAATACACCACTGTGAGGAGCCCCTCCCCAGTCCTGCCTTGTGCTTACACAAGGCACAGCCAGTGCATTCTCCTTGCTTGGCACCATTTATACCCACAGAACAATGAACTGTTAGAGTTATCCAGAGTTTGGAGAGGTCATGGACACCTAAATTCAGACCACTGCTCACCTGAGAGCCTTCTCAGAGGCTCACACAGAGCCTATCTCAGCTTGCCATGGTTTGCAGTGGTACCAGGACCTACCAAGCATCTTCAAACAGACCCAGACACATGGAAGTTGTGCCCATGGGCAGACCTTAGCAGCACTTATTGCTATGATAGTATGAGAAAGCCAAAACTTTGTAAAAATAACCTCAACAGCAATTTCAGAGCCATTGTGTAGTTAAAATTCTTTAAATTTTGTCCTTAAGTAGACCTGAAGGATTTGACTGCAGTGATATAAACTTCCTTTATAGCAAAGATAGATACCCAAGCCCTTTATTTACCTGCACAGGTGACACACAAACCCAAACAATCCTTCTTCACTTTTAAACAATTATTTCAGTCACACTGAGGGCAATAAGTTTCAGCTACCCCTTATGCCTTGCATCTCTCAGAACTGACCCTTTCTGAAAGTGACACACACAGGGAACCACATCACTTTTTTGGAAGGAAATGGCTAGAAAGGAACTTAACAGTTTAGGTAACCTTCATAATACAGGTAAGGTAAAAATCAGTTCTTAGTTTGAACTCTTCCCACCTCTAAGGGTCTCTGTCTAAAAACCCCTAACCCACAGACCTACCAGTGGGTGAAATTCCAGCAGTGTCACAAACTGCTTTCTCTACAAGTGTGACCAGATTCTTTTCTCCCCATGACCTGTGTTTGGTTGCACCTGCCTTTCTGTACACCTGTGAAAGTCCAAACTGCTTGGAAGTCATGATTTACTCACATAATTATTCATTTGCAAAGCCAGTAACAGCTTGAAAGCCTCTAGCTGATCTGAGCAGTGTTTGCATAAACTACTTTCTTCTCATGGAGATAGAATTTTACTGCCTCACATCTGCTGAACCTGCAGCCTCTCTGAGAGTGACTCAAAATGTTATCATTCTGTGTTTCCATGCATATCAGCTCAAGGCTTTAAGCTACCAAGTTCTGCTCACTTTAGCTCTACAAGAGGAAGAATAAATGTATCTTTCGACTTTTGCAGAATACAAGGATATAAACTGCATTAGCAGAGAATAATCCCTTGAAATTCTAAGTGTGATTATCACACTATGATTATCCAAGAAATTTGAGCAGCTTATAACATCAGTAATGTAATATCTTGTTACAATTTTGTAAATATTTTAATAAGCTTTTTCTTGTACGTAGTTATTTTTCCCCAGGTAAAGTATGTGTGTAAAGCTTAGGAAGATAATAATGGCTGTTACCTGATAGACCAGAAAAGTCATGTAGCACAGTATCTCCAAGAATACCCTAGAATGGATGCATACAGAAAGGAATAAAATCAAGGGAGCACAGGATAATGCTTGCACAGAATAGTCTCTCAGCATCCTGACATATGTTGCTCAGCACCTTTTTCAGCAAGAGACCACAGCAGTGAGTTTCATAATTTCAAACCTTAATAAAGCTGTGATTACAAGAATAAAAACAGGGAATGTGCCTCTAGGAAAGTGGGATTGAGCCCAAAAATGAAGCAGTACCTGAAAATGAGAGAAAACTATGAATATAAGTCAGGTGGAGCACCAAGAGCTGCATAGGATGAATAGTTCCCAGACTGCAAAGTTCTGATGGCAGATCCCACTTCAGAGAGAAAAAAAATGCCAGCCAGGGCTGTGCTGCCATTACACAGAAAGGTACAGGGAACAGGGAGGTGACAACAGCAGCAGACAATTTACAGAATCCTGTAGCACACCTTGATGCCAGCTTACACCTGTATGAAACAGAAACTGCCTGCAGGGACTCGAGGGGGTGGCACCGTGCCCTCTCTCAGAGGCGAGGGCAGCACAGAGCATTCCTTTTACCCCCACAGACTGCTCCACTGCCATGGCAACATGAACAACAAATGAAAAGCAAGATAACATGAACTTTGAGCAGAATTTGCCATTTTCATAACTTCTGATTAAAAAAAAATGGCTTTGAGAATTTTTTGCAAATTTTTGCATTTTTTTGAGCCTCTTCTGTCAGTAATTTATTAGATTCTGAGATCTGAGCTTGCCTTCACATCGCTTTTCACAGGCAGATCCCCAGGTAACAATTATGCTTTGACAGGTTTTTTTCCAGGCAACTTTTCCCATACCTTTTATAAAAGCAGTGCCCAAATCCCAATCCTCTGGTGATAACTGTTCTTTCCAATTTTCCCCTCAAATTCCAGGTGGCAGCTGCTGCCATGAGACAGAAAGTCACACAAAAGCTCAGGAAGAAAGGGAACAGGAAGGACCCATTAGTATACTCCACAGCTTCCAAGGAACAGATACTTAAAAATAAAACCATACATTTCTTTCCACCTTCAGTTTGCCATGTCTCGGGGTTCTCTGCTCATTGTGCTCCAGAGGACTTTTGCCTCTAACACCTGCCAAAGCCAGTATGTAATAGGACTCAAGAAACTCATGCTCTGGGACAGAGCCAGTGTTCTCACAGATGTTGATGTTCCACATGAAACATCAGAACAAAGCAGCATCCTGAAATTGCCACCCTGGTTCTCAGATCACCCTGTCTGCTCTTTGATGTAACCTTCCCTGCTGTCAGAGGTTTTGTTCTTACACCACAGGACCACACACACATAGAGGAGTGGACACATGCGTGTACAAATGGGTATACAAAGGATATATCTGGAATCCAACTGCAGCACCTTTCACTGACTCTTCTGCTTAGAACATTTAATTGCCTTTTAAAGAGTTTTGAAATATTCATCCACAAACCTTCTGCCCAGGTTTAGTGATGATAGCAGGGATGGTCAGTGAAAGGGAACTCTTATCAATGAGTTTGCACACCTTTCTGCCTGGCTTTGCAGGAAAAAAAAACCAACATAAAAAGGAACCAACCAAACAACCAAATCACAAAAAATCCTCCACATCAATGTTTGGATTCAGTATCTGAAAGCTGGACCTAGCCTAGTGCAGTTGTGGCAGCAGGGTAATTGTGCCTGTGTTATTATCTGCTCCCTCTTTCACTGCACTTCAGCTGGAGCAAACCTCAGAGATGCGAGCGCACCACCACGGGAGGTTTAGCCAAACCCAGGACTGAAGCAGTGAGCCACACAGCTCAAGAGCATGAGCTGCAGAAGCACCAGGGTCTCAGTGCAGTGCCTCCCGTGCGCACACGTGCTCTGTGAACTGGGCACAGCTGGGATCCACACCCCAGAGCCCACCCCCACACCGCTGCGGGCTGGCTCAGCAAGCGCCTGGGACTAACAGCTGGACAGCACTCCAACGTGGTCACTCACCTCAGCTTTCAAACCCTGGCTTTGCCCCACCACACAGTGCCCTGTTTGCTTCACCACCTTCCTCTGGGCCCTTCTCCTCTCCCCAGTATGATACTGTGCAGCCAGACCCTACGGGAACGCAACAATCCCCTTCAAATATGCTTGTGAAGGCTCCATTCAGCCTCTGCAGCACCTGCCGTGGGGTGACTTTTCAGCTGTTTGCTGCATGGATCAGACTGGATGGGGGAGAAAGGTAGCAACACTCTGAGATGTTACTACACCACTACTAGCTGCCCCATTAGCTAACTGGAAAAAACTGTAGAGATGCAGCTGAAATTCAAGCTTTCTTATAGGTTATGCCCAGTATTTTCATCCTTCCTGACTCTGAAAGGAGTTCAATTTTTCCCACTGAAAACAGGTGTATAAAGGAATGAGCAGAGAATGTTGTGAGTTGTTCTGAACTGATCCAAAGGCCTGTGCTTATGGGTTTGTGTTTCATAGGGTTTTACCCCTGACATTCTGCCCACCGCACCTTCCCCAGTACTAGCAGCTACTAGGAAAGAGACAGGACATATTCTCATCAAAATCTAAGGTCTGTTTCCAGTTAAGGGTGCAGTAAAATAACATGTCGTCTATAAAATCAGATGGAAAAACCCAAAGAACAATTTGAAGATGGGCTGGTTTCTTCTCAGAAAAATAAATGTCAGCCTAGCTCCACTTTTTCTTCTATGCTTAGGACAGACTGAGGAGAAAAGAGGTCAGACAGTCCTTTCTGTCTCATGAGCTGAATATTTCCCTTATGCTTGCTCTGTGAAAGTCTGTTGTAGCTAGCAGCACCTTTAACAAGCACACTGAAGCAGTTAGATCCAATTATCTCTTTCAGGTTGTTTTTAAATATTAACACAGTTGCCAAAGACCGACCTATTATCCATTGCCTGCCCAACTCATGACACCCAAACCACATCCCAGATTACTTTGTCTCAGCTCTCTGTTTACCACATCTCCTCTCCCAGTCTGCAAGCTCTGGTGAATTGAGTTGCTTGCTTTGTACCCCCTCCTTTAGCAGCTGGCAAACGAGGCCCCACTTTGGCAGATTCGTGTGAATAACTGCTTTTAGTAAAAAAGATGATTTATAAATATAAGTAAGTTGATGTTTCCTCCCCAAAAACAGAATCAACATGGCTTTTACTTGAAACACAGTTGTTTCAACAAGGCATTTACTTTTTAAACAGCAAAAGAAATTATAGGATATTTAATTCCCTGATTAAATCCAAGAAGCAATGGATCCAGACTGATTTCTACCTATGCCCTGAAAGAATCCACATCTCTTATGGGAGCACTATGGCTGCCAGGCTACAGGATAAACAAATCTCACAGTGTCTTTATGTTCTTTTACAGTTTTATACCAGTTATAGTCAGAGCAGACTATATAGCAGAAATTTAATGTATTCTTGCCTCTGTGCATTTACTAACCACCATACTAGGGAGTATTTGTAATTTCTTTCTCTCTGGCTCAGGAAGTACATATTTTATACTGTAGGGACACAGGTCCAGTGGGACATACTGTGGGTGTACTGCCCTTTCTTCCTAACATACTCAAGAGTGCTGGCAATTCAGTGGGAATGGATTACCCAGCTCCACCCAAGCATGGACTGAAACTGTACGAGGGATTCCCACTTTCTGGGCAAATGACTTAGCTCCTGAGTTTAGTGAAAGGGAAAAATTAATCCACTCCCAGGAAAAAAAAATAAAAAGGAAATCCCAGGAGTAACTACTGAGAAAATTTGACCTGAATTCATAAATAGTTTTGGGATGACCTAAATACCATTTTCCCAACAAACTTACTATTCACCAGATTTTTTTTCCTTCTGACTTTGCAGGCCAGTTGGCTCATTTGAGGTCCCTCACTATAGGCATTAGACAACAAACAAGATTTTCTTTGTATACAGCTTGGATAGAAAGGAATTCACTATGGGATTCCTTAGTCCACACTTAAAAATCTGCAGTCTGGTTTTCTAGAGTGACCATCATCACAAAATTATTAGTGTGAGGAACACAGCAGACAAAATGGCCACAGCCATCCTCAAGAATGACATTCTCCCAAGTTAAATGTCACAAAATGCCTGACAGAATTGCCCTTTTCATAAGTCACTGGAAATATTAAAACTCCAGAGAAAAGCAGATGACACTGTACCAACATCAGATAAAAAGCAAAATGAAAGGGCAGCTAATTAGAGGTTTCACAAATATCAACAAGGCAAAGCTAGAGCAGACTTTAGTCCGTGGGGAGGAGATCCTTTCTGCTTACCCTGTGATTGAGACCGCAGCTGTGGTCACCACCACCACCATGAAGGACTGACCATGTCCCTCTGGCCCCTCCATGGGCACAGCCACCAGGCAGTCCAGTCCACCAGGCGTTCATGAATCCCTTCACAATCATTTTGTACCTTCACAAGGGAGCTCTGTGAAGGATGAGGAGATGTCAGAGCAGTTTGTATTAAAGATGCAGCCAAGATAAAGCACTCATTGGGTAAGCTTGGCACATTCTCACACATTCTGCTCAGCCTTGGGACGTGGATGCTCTCAGCTAATGGGGCCTGACAGGCTGAGCAACCAGAGACCTTACTCAGACTGGGATGTGTAATTAAACCATAAAGTGTATCCTGACACAGCTGCTGGGGACTAATCACAGGCCTTGGGGGATGAAAGAGAGTTAAGTTGTGAGCAGCAGCACCTGAGAGGTGTGATTAAGGAGGAAATCACAGGGTTTGTTGTTCCTCTGGTTAGCCTGGTGCTGATGGACCAGGGCAGGGCTATCAGCCCTCAGCCCCACGGGGAAGCCTCTGTCCCTGTCCCTGCCACCACCTTGAGCCACCACTGCTCCCAGGCTCCCACATGGCAAATGGCCTCACGGGGCTCTGTGGGACTCCAAGAGCTCAAGCTTGGGGTGCAACTCACAGAATTCTTTCAGAGCTCCCCTGTGGGGCTGCTGTGGGACTGCAAAAGCACTGGCTTAGGCTGTGCCCCACAGAGAGGGGCTGTGCCCCACTGGCTTGGGCTGTGCCCCACAGAGAGGGCTCAGAGATGCCCCATGGGGGCTGCGAGCCCTCTGCACCCCTCACCGAGCTGCACGCCACTTGCTGCCCTGGCTTGGAGGCAGGAATTCTCCTCATTTTAAGGCTTTCATCACCTGACAGCTTCTTCTGAGAGTCTATCAGTGTAATTAAGAGATTTTTGCAATAACTTCCAGTTGCTCCATGCATGGCCAGAGGGCTGCACAGAAACACTGTGTGAAGGCAATTGTGTGGCCATAGCTCGTGTCTGCCCCATCTCTGCATGTTTTCTTCACCCCTGACAGACTCAACCCCCACAGTAGGTGGAAGGGGGAGTTGGGGCATCCCAGGTCCCAGCTTGCCCCGTGTGGATCAGAGCTCTGTGTCAGGGCAGGCTGTTTCCTGTGCAGCTGATCCAGGGCACAGTGGGGAGAAAAATGCGAAACAAGCATCTGTGAAGGGCAGGTTAAAAGCAGGCTGCAGGTTAACCTGCCCTCAGGGATATCTGTGACTGAAGGTGAGAAATCTGGTGTGAATTGGACCAAAAACCCAACAGATTCAGAGTGAGGAGACCCCACTGACATGCCTGAAAACCTAGAGGATCCAGGGCCACTGGAGCTCTTTTGAGGCCTTTTTTAGGGGAACCCCACTGGCGCAAGGAGCCAAGAGCAAACCTGCAGCTTTATTGGGTTGAGAAGAAATATGGAAAGCTAAAGAAACAGGATTTATTTTAATACTTTAATTTTACTTCTACTGTGATATACAGAAAGTGACCCATGGTGCTGAGGAGGGCAGGGGAGCCCATGGAAACTGAGGTGCTGGGGGAAGGTGCTGGACCAAAGCTAATGGAGCAAATAATGATATGTGTGAGGATGAGCTGTTCTAACACATCTTCAGAGCTTCTTTTTTAAACCTTCACCAAAGAAACCCATTCTCTAAGTTGTGTTTTCACTGTTCCAGCTTTCCCCGTTCGGCTCTGTCTGGGCTTCAACATGCAGATCCCATGGTAGCAGGGGAGAGAGGCAACTTCAGCCAATTTTCAGTAATCAGGGGAGTGGTTGCCATAACTGTCCATGTACTGCTAACCTCACAATGCTTGGCATACTTATGAAGCCATTATTTCCCCACACAGAATATATCAGCTCTGACGAATCTTGTGAAAAAGATGAGAGGTAAAACAGACTGAGGGCTGTAGCTGACGTTAGAGCAGGGTGCTGTTTTCACTGTGTCACGGCTCAGCTGGTAACCTGCAGCCCAGTCTTTCCCTAGGGCTTGGTAGCACAGGCACTTTTATGGAGCCATGCTTAAATGGAACAGTTTGGCCTTCAGATGCAACAATAGCTTACGTGCAGGACTCCCTGAGAGCACAGGTCCCTGGAGAGGAGCGTGAGGACGTCTACAGGAATGAGCTGGCTGTGGCCTGAGGAGGCAGAGCAGATTCGTGTAATCCCTTATAGACCAAAGAGAGGAGTTAATCATTTTCCAGGCAGTGCTTCAAATTGGATCGCTAGGGATATCTGTGAGGATTCCAAAAGAAATGTTCCTGATGGTCATTAATGTGTTCCCAGTGACGTACGAGATGCACACGCGCACCAACAAAGCAGGAGTTAGCCTGGAAAAAACCCAGCTCATGTGAAAAGGTGCACTTACAGTAAATTTCATTGCGAGGGACTCATTCATTTCCAGCACAAATAATGACTCCCGCTGCCCTTCCACGTGTGCTCCCAGCAAGGGGTGAGGGAGAGGGATGCAGGGCATGTGTACAGCCCAGCTTCCACCCTTGAAAACTCCAAGGGGCCACGCTCTGTTTCCATAACACTTTTTACATGCTTACTTTTATGGGTCTCTTGATGACAATCTAAATCCTGCCTGTTCTTCAATAAACCATTAATCTTCCAGATAGAGTTCAGGGAAGTTGCTGTGTAGCAATAAAATGCACATTTTAAAACATTTCCAGAGCCCAGAGGGAACAAAAAGGAAAAAAAACAAAAAACAAAGTAAAAAAAGGGAGAGACATTGTTTCTGAAAGACAAATTCCTGGCTTGTAGGGGTTGGGGGGCATGTAGGGTTATCTCCCCAAATCCTTTCTGGAACCTGTCCCTGCTCTCACCACACCCCGATGCCACTTTGAGTGTAACATTTGTGAGAAGGTCCACCCTCCAACATCACTGTCAGCATAAGGAAAGGGGCTGCTGTCCCCTATACCTCCCATCCTCATGGCCCAGAAGTCTTTTGTGAACGGTGCCAGCTGGAACTGTGCTTTGGTGAGCAGATACCAGCTGGGGAGTGTCAGTGGTCATCACTGCCCCTGCTAGGCCTGCCTTGGAGGTCAGTGGGGAGAGGGCTCCACCATTCCCCACCAGCCAGCGACTTCAGCAGCTACCCCACATCACCCAGCTTACAGACTTGCTGCTGCTTTTGCACAATGAAGCATAGAATGTCTCCTCTTCTCTTCAAATGACTTCCTTTGGTGTGCTGAGGGAACCAGTCTCACAGAGCCAGTGGCACAAGAGCCATCAAGTCCCCACACCAAGGCTGGTCAGTGCTGCCCTGGCTTTGCATTTAAACTGGTGACCCACAGTAGAAGTTACGAATTCTGTGCCCCACTTTATAGCAGGATAAATGAACACAATCCCTTGTGCTTCCAGGCCCCTATAAAATTGATGGCAACCATATGTCAGTGTGTGTAGCTGGTAGGAAAGCACGTACTGCCCTACTCAAAAGAGATGGTAGCAGTCAGCCTTAAAGAGTGCCAAGGAATAGAAAAAATAAGCTTCAACCTGACTTAAGGGCCTTAAGCTATGTCTTTCATGCAGTAAGGAAAAAGAAGGCAAGGATTGGCCTGAAAAAATAATTTCACTGGGCTATGGTCCTGTAGAAAAATGGTAGAAAAGGGAGAAAAAGTGAACACATCAAGAACACAAATACAGATATAAGTACAATTATTGGACTATCCCAGTTCAAACTGACACAGCTCTCAACAGAAAAATGGGGGAAAATTCACTGTCTGTCTAGACATCATAAATAAAATAATACAAGGACTCAGAGAGTCTAGTACTATTACTCTCAACTCCTGGGTTTCTGGTATTTCCCTGGCACACATGTATCTCACAAATATGCCTATGCAGGACACTTTTAGTCCCAGAGCTCTGTCTATTCTATATGAATGTTTTGTACTCTTCACATGAATATAATGTTCTTGTTGTTCCCAATGATAGTACTTCACAAGACAAACTAAAGGTCATGGAAGAGAAGTTGTGGAAAAAATTCTTTTTACTGACAGAAGAAATCCTGGGATCTATTGAATGTTCTTCATGAGTTTTATTACAAAACTAATGCATAATGCACTGTGTAAATGTCTACACAAACAGTAAGTAAAGTACCTATAGATCACCTGAAGCAATAAAAGCCTTGAGCAGCCACCTCTAAGGCAGCATTTTCCTTGCCACTGCAGCATGATGAAGGTCAGCCCTTTCAGCAGCCATTTGCACGTCTCTGCAGAAGTGAGCTGCATGATTATTTTAGTCTGGTCTTGAATTCTTGATGAATATAGGAGAAAAAAAATCTTTACAGTGAGCATCCATCTGAGATACACATCCTGGCCAAAGAGCAGTTAATTAGATATGACTGAAGTTAATAATGTTTAACACTGATCAGAAAGACCCTGAGAAACAGAAAGTGACAGGGCCCTTGCTGCTGTTTCCTGCAGTGGAAGCACAATGAGCTGTTTCTCAGTAAACATGGGTAGGTGCTACCATCACATCACCCACTGGCCTCAGTGTCACTCAAGGGTGAGTGAAGATAACATTCACCCTTGTAACCAAAGTGAACAGCATCCTGTGGTGTAAAATCCTGTGCAGCTGATGAAAATTAACCCATATGCACTCAAGTCACATCCCCCGAATTTTCCCAGTGCTCTCATGCAGTGATGAGTGAGGAAAGTCAGATCTGGAGAAATGTCCCAGTGGTGCTTGGGCTTTCAGCAGTCCCAGCACTGCTCTGTGCTTCTGCAAGTGTCAAGAGAGCTCCCTGTTTCCCAGTGCAGTGGCAGCACAGTGCTGGCAGCTGGAAAGCAATTACTGACACTCAGTGGCTGCTGCTGCTGACAGCACTGGCAGTTGCAATGGGTCATTGTGTAGCATCAGCTATTTATAAGGAAAATGATGGGATGGGTCTCCCATTAAGGCTTTGAAAGAGGCACCACGGGGGCTCTCCTGTGTTGTGGTCAAGCCAGCCTGTGTGCTGCTGTATCACTCCATACCTATTGTTAAAAAATAGTAGCAGCATCAGTTTTGCCCTTCCTCTCTCTTCTCTTACAGGAAATCTTGTTTGATCAGTGTATCCTGATCTGAGGAAAGAGAAGAAGGATGTACATCCTTGGAGTGCACAGTTTATATTTCCCCCCGAGGAGAAGGAAAGAGCGAGCTTTTGTGCTTTGGCTAGGGTGGGATTCAAAACCACTTGCATGTCTCACATCCTCTCACCTGCAGTGTTTAGCTGATGTTTTCATTTCTGGGATGAGACACAGCTGCCCCAGGGATGGCTAGGCTGGGGACCAGCCCCACAGCAGGCTGCTCCAGGTCCAGCATTCATAGGTAAGCTGCAGGGCCTGGAGGCATCACACGATATTTCCATCTAAACAGCTGGAGTTCACACAGAGGAAATTCCTTAATTCTTTAATTGCTTCCTTCTGTAAGGACAAACAAGTCTTCTGCTTTTTCTCACTTTCCATCAGAGTTCAGCACTCTGAAATTCTCAGCATACTTATCTTCACATCAGCCTTAGGCAGGGAAGGTGTGCTTTTCTTTGAAGTTTATAAATGGGAGTCTTAGCCAAAGCAAGAAATTTTCCAAAGTACCACAGTGAACCTGGAGCTGAAGGGGGAACTGAATTTAGTCTTCCATATCCCAGAACTACTGCCCTGCTCTCCAGCTCTCAACAAAGCAAAAAACCCTGTTACATGGCTTCTGTGGGCCTGAAGAGGCATGAGCTGAAATATTCCAAGTACTAGAAATTGGCATTTGTTGCCAGTGACTACTGTTGCATCTAGTAATATTAAGGAGGGCAAAAAAATTTATTGTTCCTAAGTGGGCAAGTGTTTTGTATTTATACCATATCTTTAATCTAAAATTAACAAGCATTTCATATCTATCAGAAACATCTCATATTTTCACAGACAGCAATATAAGTAGCATCACAGGATAATCAAGAGAAGCATGGGCCAGTTGAACAGGTTGCTGAGGGATAGAGCTGGGAACAGAGTCTGTAATGCATCATCCAATTGCCTTTATTATCCTTTTTTAGTCACTTATTTGTATGGCAAAAGCCTCACTCTAACCTGGCCTAACACAAACTAGAACCCTACCCAAACCAAACTAAACCAAACCAAACTATGAAAAACTGGTGCTCATTGATTTTTTTATTATTTTCCATTTTCTTGCCTGGTTGAGCTGGTTACACAAGTGTGAATGCACTAAGAAGGTGCAGCTATTTTTGACCATGCACAGTAGGACCTGCAGAGGTGTGTGAAAATGGAAAAAATACAAAAGTAAATCGAATCAAATACACACAGGCAAATACGATCAGTGCATGAAAACCAATAGCCTAAACAATTTTACTAACTTTTTTGCCTCTTAGGTCCAACTGTTAACTCAGGAAGAAATCATCTTCCCACTAGGACAACTTCTAAAAAGATTATAACATGACCATGGTAAGTCAACAAACACAGGAGAGTATGGTCCAACTTTGCCACAATTACACCTGGCACATCCAACTATTCTGTGCTGCACTCACTTTGAGCATCTCTGAGAATGCTCATTTTTCATGTGGTAAGGACTCCTTTTCCTCTGAAATTTTTAGATGAAAATTAAAGGCAGATGGTTTTACCTCTTGGCTGAAATGGCTGAGATAAAAGCAGGGTCTTCCCTGGGGACCCGTGTACCCCTTGTCCTCAAGCAGTACACATATCCTTGTCCAGCATCATGCACTGAGGGCCTAGAAACAGAAATGACAGTCAGAATTTACCCATTTCCTCCCTTTTCAACTCTTTGAGAAACGATTAGGTTATTTGAGTGAATGTGGGCACTTGTCTGAGAAAGGGACAGATCCAGGGAACCCACTGTGAGAGGGCCAAGCTAAGGAGGGAAGCTCTGCAATGAGCTGTAGCACATGAGGTTCCTGGCCTTACCACCATGAGTGAGCTGGGCTCTGGTCCTGGGAAAGTGGATTCTCTCGTTAACCTTCCTTCTCTGGTTAACTCTCCCTGGGCTAGAGCACAGCCATGCTGGGAGAGCTTGGGAGATCCTGTGCTGGGGAAGAGACAGGTTCTGCTTTCCCCCTCCATTTACTCAGCAGGCTCAGTCATTGAATGAGTAACCTCACAGCTGTGTCTGAGCAAGATGCACTGGTAGCATTTAGGACAGGTCCTATCACAGATCCCAGCGTGGCAACCTTGAGAGCTGGCATTTCTATTTACTGTAGGTCCTGCAGCCAGCCCGTGTCCACAGGCCACATGTGGCCATCTTCTCCTTTTCTCTCAAAGGGGGTATGTGTTCACTGCTGCAGCAAATGTATGAGGTATAGCACTGCCAAGAAATGGGAGCCTAATTGCTGTGTTCTTTTAAAGAAGAATGCATTTGTAAAAAAAATCACCTCCATTCAGTCAAATTACAGTCAATTATCATGGCATTCAAGCCAAGATCTATTATCTCTGAATCTGACTTAATTCAGTTACTGAAGCACACTGGAAATGTCATTCATTTTGGAAAAAACAATATTATTATCTTTTACTCCTTAGAAGTCAAAAGGATTTTGAAACAAGATTAATGGGAGCAATTTTATTTCCTTCTATCTGTAGATAGAAGATTAGCAGCACTGTAAATTTTGAAGATTAGCAACACTTCTTTTATTTTGGAATAATAGCTACCTGGCAGTCTAGGGTCACTGGGCGGTCTTCAAGGCATCATTGCATTCACTTGCACATACATCTAACTTTTATAGCTAAAATAAGTTTTTGCTTCTTTTTTTTTATGCCCTGGTGTCATCAAAATACTGATTTGGACAAAGAAAAACACCTTAGGACAAAGGCAAATACATTCAAAACTATCTACATGCTTTCTCCAGCCCCACAACCCAAGGACAGCTCCATCACAGTCTGCAAGAAGGTGGCCACATTTTTGTGTTTAGTAGCTCTTTTCAGTGTAAATAAGCCCCGAAGCAGGCGGCGTTTCCCTTTACAGCAGCTCAATTTAAAACAAGAAACTGCTGGAATAAGCTACCTTTTTGATCCATGCAGCAGAGCTGCAATTTACATTTTGCTCTGCTTTTCCTCCTTATCACCAGTGCTGTCAGAAGTTTCTTGATTCATTTTTGTGGCAGTGGAAACACCGCGGCCCGAGCCAGGCGCGGGTAGGTGTGGCAGGCGCAGCGTTTCGGACTGACCCGCTGTGCCAGGACACCGCGGCCGTCCCCGGACAGCGCGCCGCTGCAGGCAAACACTGCCTTGCCCAGGGGCAGCTTCAGGCCCACAGAAGCTTCTGACCAGGCCCCAGAATTATTTAATTCTCAGTGAATTGAAGTGAGTGAAGAGAGCAGAGCACAGGAGAGCCTGTCCTGTGGGAAAGAGAGCAGATAAAACTTTTTAGCTGTCTGATTTTTGAAACAACCTCAAATTACCCCATGCAGGCAGGTCTTAACCAGTGCTGGTGAATCTGTACATGTAACCCAACAGATTTAAGGAAGTCCAAAGTTGCCTCTAAACATTTATCCCCTTCTTAGGGAGGCAGATTCTGAAAACCTCCTCTCTACGTAATACTGGGAATAACAGAGCAGCAGTGAGACCCAGGGTCAAAGCCTGTGACAAAGCCAGCTGTGTGCCGTGGCCAAGCAGTGGAAATCCAGTGGGATCAGAGATCTGTGTCAGATGCTTGTCCATAACCTCAACCCAAGCCCACTCAATTTGCTACAATGCAAATCTGACTCTGAAACTCAAAATGCAAACATGTCCAGAGGCTGAATAAGCAACACAAGTTTCCACAGCAGTTTTGCCAGCCTCCCCAGCACCCCCGGGTCTTTGCAGAAGGGTATCCCTGTGGCCCTGCTTGCACACACTCACAACCTTATTGTGCTGCCCAACAGCCAACAGGGACCGAGGGTGGATTTGGCTCAGCCCACAATGCTGCAGTACTGTAAAGCTCAAGGAATCATTTCAAAAAGAGGCTAAGAAAAGGATCCTGCAGGAATTGTGCCCAGTCTCGTTACTGGAAATCTATTTGACGTAGTGAACAAACATGGAGACTTTTCCAGGAAATGTGTTTCTTTATTTAAATAAAATTAGTGCCAGTAGAAACAATAAACTTTAAATACATGAGACAATTATATACAACTCGATGTTAGGAATTATATACATCAGTTTTTACAGATACAAATACACTTATACCAAAAGTAAAGGACGAAGGAGAAAGCAATGGAAAATGTGACAACTTGCACATGTCAGTCTCATTTGGAAAGTTTCAGGATTCAAGTGATTCCAGGCAAAGTGCCAAACTTAATTTGGCTCCTTTCAAACTTAAAACAGCCTCTTTTAGAGTAAATCTACCAAAAAGCTTTATATGGTCTGATCCAAAGTTCAGTGAAGTCCATGGAAAAACTCCCGCTGCCTTCGGTGTGCCCCAGTCAGGCCCTTTCCGAGCACAATGGAGCCTTTGTTCTGCTGTGCTTAGAGACAGCGAGCCCTCATCCCTGCATCCCATTAACCCTCTGAGCTTCCCCAGCGGCAGCGGCACAGCACACCCTGGCTTCAGCTCATTTCTGCTCTTCAGCATTCATGTTTTTCGAGCTGTCTCTCAATCTCTAATGCCAGTGGATAAATCACAGAGCTATTTTAGTGCAGGAAATACGTGGAGACATTTTGCAAATATTTTGCTGTGCAATGCTTTAGATTCAGGCTCTTCAGCCCTCATGCTTCAAAACTAATCAAAACACTGTAATAAGTTATAATAAAATATAAGGTATGATTGAAATATTAATTTTCTTCTTTGTATTAATTTTTACTTCTTTTAAAAGTGCAATAATTTAGCAACAAATTACATGAGCATTTGAAAAATGTCACAGTACCATTAAATTGGGGGAGGGGGAAGTCTGTGGTGGTTTTAAAAACTAGTTACTAATAGCTTTATAGAAATGCATGTGTCACATGCAAGCTGATTAAAAAAGATGTAACACAATGCTTACCTACACTGGCTTAAATAGAGCAGAAAGTCTAGATTCTTTAATAATGTAAATGGGTACAATTTTACTGACCTCAAATAGAGAATTTAACTCCAACAGAGAAGCACAAAATCTTGCGCCAGTCCCTGACTCAGCTGATGATTTCAGTGGGGACAGGAATTCACCCTTGCTAGGTTAAATTCCAGACAGAATTCCTCCTGTTTTTCAAGGGGGTGTAACAGAGCAGCATCTGTTTGAGCCTTTCTACATCTTACAGCCTCTAACAAAGATCTTTTAACATCTCATTTAACTTACAGATCGTTGCCTTTAGTGACCAAATGTACATACCTTAAAAAACTACAAAAGGAAAGAACTAAACCACCTTTCCTGTTGGTAATTCAGTCACAGGTGGGATTGCAGCAGAAGATGGTGAACCTGACCCAGCCAGTGCAGGTATAACTTAAGCAAAGACACGGATAAGTGTCATGGGTCTGGAGCCAGGCTTTACAAACTGCACAGGAACTCAGTGCCTCTTTTTTTGTGCCTTGTCTTTCATCCTTTCTGTACCTAAAGCCAGTCTCCAGCCATGCTGCAATCTCCCTTCAAGTACGGCACCAACAAATTTTAAGCTTTTGAGGCCTCATTGAGCAAATGTGCTGCTGGCTGTGGTTTGTTGTAAGAAAAACACAGTAAGAGTATATCTAGTCTATCACAGCTTTGTGTGAATGAGCATAACCCATCATCTTTAAGAACCAGGCACTTGCATGAGGGTAGCTTCCCCAAACATTTCCCAGATATTTACAGAATTCTGAAATATGCAGAGACATGCCAGTAATAATTACCTCGTTAGAAAATATATGTATATTCACCATGTTCTCAGCATTCATTGTAAGAAATAATAATGGAAAAATTAAAATTAAGCAACCCAATTATGTGCAAGTTACACTTTGAAGTTGGGTACCAGTGCTTCCTTGTCCTGCCAGCTCTCAGGAACACCTTGGGCCCAGGAGCACAGATACCTGTTCAGAGTTCATTGCAGAGCAGAAAAGTAGAGCCACAAGTTCTTAGTGGGAGCTCCACTCACGCTTTGGCAGCTGATCAGGGGAGCCCTGCAAGTGCTAGGAGTTCTTCTGGATGTTTTCCACAGAACCCTCGCTGCTCTCGTTGAGGGGCGTTTCTGACACTTCCCCGAGTTCAGTATCCAGCACTTCCTCCTGGATGGTGAAGTGCACGTCTGGGGAGGAGGACTCGGAGCTCACGCTGCTGCCTTCCATGGAGCAGATGGCGCAGGACAGGGACGGCACCATGCTCTCCTGCAGCATGTTCAGCATCGTGGGGATCTGCACGGATTTCAGCCCTGCTACGGCTGGCAGAGGCTTTACAGCTTCCCCCCATTCTCTCTCCTCATCTTTGTAGAGCAGAAGCAAATTGGATGACTTCTCTTTTCTTTTGGATTTCATGTAGCCAAGCATTATTCCTATCAGGAAGATCCCGTAGAAAGACATGACAATCAGAATGTAAAAATACTCGTTGCTGTTGTTCTTCTCCGTGCTGGGGGATTCAGCATCAAGCATAGCTTGGGTCACATTTGCATGGTCCATCTTCAGCATGGAAAGTGTTCTACCACAGCCAAAGCCTAGAGGAGAATGTAAATGGATATGTAAGATCAAACTTCAGAGCAAAGGTGTAAAAGAAACACCTGGAAAAAGGTTACCCCAAACTCTTCCTTATTCCTTGTAGTTGTAAGCTTGCAAACCCCACACTTGATTGAAGCTCTCAGTATATTATACCTCTGCATTAGTATTGTAAGTGAATGAACTCTTATTCAGATACAGAAAACATTAAAGGAAAGAAAACACAATGTTAAATTATCTTGGGTTAAATGCTGAATTATAAAACCCCCAATCCATATGATTAAAGAAAGAAAACTATATAGAAATTCTCTGCTAGGCACTTAAACATAGTTTTGTGCTACTTGATCATGTTTCCATGGTGGAGGAAAGTTAGAAGTATTATTTTGTTCAGTGATGCAGGAAAAAAAATAATCAAAAAGCAACTTACGCCAGTATGCAAATAATTCCTCCTTTTGCAAAGCTCAAGAGACCTTTCCTCTACCAAATGCCGGGTGTTCTGAAAACTTTCCTCTGCTGCAGTTGGAATAAATAGCTCTCAAGAAATGTTTCATCACGTGTTTTAGAGGCACAGTTTATAATAGTTTTGTGTTGGAGTCAACAGATGAACTTGAAGGATTGCAGTTCAACCCACTGAACTCTTAACAGCTGTGAAAAGAAAAAGAGTTGGGAATTCAGATTTTACTCTTTCCTAACCAGTTCCACACTGACTCTTTCAGCTTGTGAATCTGCTCCTTTGACATCCCAGTTGCTAAATCTGACCTCTTACCCTGAGAGCTGCTACACAGAATGGAAAACCTGCAGATAGTGTTTCTGTGCTTGTCATAACTTATAGAAAAATACACATGTGAATTTTATATTAGACACTACCAAGTTATTTACATGTCTGCTATGCACAATCTTCCCTAAAGAGACAGAGGACGAAACAAGTTCTTTTCTTTGGTCAGGACTAGTGACAAAGCTTTAGAACGTGTGTGCAGAACAAAGTGGTGACTTTCAACTCGTGCTGCAGCTCCACTTTGCTGCAAGGTGAGGGGCTGGGGAGAGCTGGGCAGAGTCTTGAGTGAGTTTTGGATGGATGCGTGCTGGTGCTGCCTAACTTTGGGCACCAAAGCAGCAGCTGTGGGATCTATGTTCTCCACATAATCAGTGGAAAGGTGCACACTCCTCCAGGGAGCATTTTGGAGCTCCTGAAGTTTGCAGCTGCCTTCTGCCTCCATATAAGCAGCTAAGAGTTAATGCTGTGTGCATGATATTATGCCTGAATAGAGGCCAGGGCCACTGAGTTAATGATGATTTAAGCACAAAAGGATGTTACCAGTTCCTGGGCAGAGGGATGCTCTCTGAGCCACTGCTGCAGGCTGCTGGGCAGAGCAGACACCTCACAGCCCACTGGGGAGTTAGGATGCAGCCTGGGTTGCAGGGCCCACAGAGTTCCCAGTCATCAGTGGTACAGGAGGCTCTGAGACCCCTTTCCAACACGTAAGCAACAGCCCAGGCCATGGGAAGAAGGAGGCCCAGCTTGCACCTTAGGGATTTCATTTCCTTATCCTCTCCTTCCCCGTTCTTCACACACAAAGCCCAATTAGTCAGGGCCCACATGTGAATGTCACCCCTTCTGCAAAGCTTCAAGGATGTTTATGTAACAGAACACTCCACTTCCAGAAAGCAGTAGACTGGTGCTGGAGTTTCCCAACGGTAGGTCTGGGTTTTTTTCCGTGCAGTCACTTGTGGATTCTTTGCATAGACAGCAAATTCTTTTCCAAACTCTGCCCTTACAATCCCTCTGAGGTAAAGGCAGATAGGATTAACTTCTCTTCACATGTAGGAAAAGGCAAGAGGGAGAAGTTAAGCAACTTTAGATGTAGTTGAGCATTTGAGAAAAGATAGAATTGCATCTGTGTTTGGAACCAGCATTTTCCATCATTTCTCTGAACGACTACAGAAAGAAAGGAAAAAATTACATTAGCCAGATTGCCCTCTCTGCACCTTAAAATAGAGGATCCTCCCTTTAGGATGTTGGTTTTATCTCCCTGTGCATTCCCATGTGATAGCTCAGGAGCTGTTGATGTTGGGCTAACGTCTACTGGGATTTCATCTGACAAAATCTGTCTGCAGCACCAGCTTGCCAAGTCTGAATTCTTCTTCCCTGTTCCCGACAAATTACCAAGCAGGCAACAAGAACACATGTAGCTTTCAACTGTAGGCTAAAGCAGAACCCAGAGCAAGCCTCTGGATTTTCTAGTTAATTTTAGGGAATATTTACTTCACAACTTTCTCAGTTCCATGTGATATCTGCCCTCCCCATTCAGCTCTGGAAATTTGGGGGTTGAAAAATTAAAGACAACATGTCAGATTTTAGCAACACCTTCTCATGCAGGACTTTCACAGACTTGTGAGGAAGTGCCTTGCATTGTTGGGTCAATGAAAATTGGCTCAGCACAAGCAGAATCCTTTCCCTCTGCCCATGAAACCTTCTTGGAAGTTGTTTGATCCTGGGAACAAGACCAGCCAAAGCCTGTCATCAGTGTCACCACTCACCTGGACACAAAGGCACATCCAGAGGCACGGACACCCCACGGCTCCCAGCAGTGAGCCAGCAGAGCAGGGGCAGACCAGCTCTTCTGTAGGCACCTGCATGTGCAAATAGAATCCTTTATTTGTTTCAAATCCTCATATTCTTCATGTAGGTGAAGTTCTGTGCAAAAGTACCAAGAACTGGAGCACCCAACAGGAACACGGGAAGACTGCTCAGGTACATCCAAAGATTTATGCCATTCCCCAGAAGTTTAATTGAAAGATGACTGGATTGCATAATTCTGCAGGGTTATTGACGAAAACTCTTTGCAACTATGTTTACTTTGGCTAGCTGATGACATCTCTTCTCCATCTGTTAGCCCATGGTTCTTAAAAATAGTTTAATTTTAAAAAGGCCTGCAAGGAATTCCTGAGCCTTCTATAGACATGAAGAGGAGGGATAGCAAGACACTGGGGAATAACCACCTGAAAAACATATGCTGCTTGCTTACTGATGCCATCAGTCAGCTTTCTCAAGCTGTACTCTGTAGAAACTATATTTTTTGTATAAAATCAAGACCTAGAAAATTAAGAATCAGGGTTTTAGTTTTGTGTTTCAAAATTATATTTGCCGCAAATTATATTGTAAAGCCATTGATCACAGCAGAAAGCTTACCTAATTTGATATAATCTATTTCCAAAGTTAAGCTTACCAGCTACTTCTTTTTTGATGTCTCTTTCTTCCTAACAGATCAATTCTTTTTCCCCAAACTTCAGAGAATTTTCCCTGAAATTTCACTTACACATCTCTTATGCTTTCAGCAATTGCCTCTCACATGCTCCTCTTCACCTTCTTTGCCCCCATCCCAAACAAGGCTATAACGTTTAAGAATAATCCTTGTGCTGTTGCTACCACCTTCCATATTCCCCCTTTGGAAAACATTCAGGCCAATAAAGCAGAGCAACAGCCAGGCACTCCAACAATGAAAAGGTCACAACATAGTTGTTGATGCCAGATTTTTTTTCTCAAGGTCCTTGTCTCCTAGAGAGCCTTTTGTGGCAGCAACCTCCGTCACCAAAGGACGCAAACGTTGAGGCTTGAGGCATCCCACGGGGCAGGAATGCACAACATGGCTTAAGGGATCATATAATGTGAGCCCTTTCTCCAAATAAAAATTTGAGGACAGTCAGAAAACTGAACAAAGACAGAATCTATTATGAAGACAACATGAAACCTCCTTAGAGACCCAGATGACTCTGCAGGCTGCCATGGAAAATATATGCCTAACCCTTCATTATGGGTATAATCCGTGTTCTGATGCTGCATTTATCTTTCTTGCCCCAGTTAGTGAGTTAATAAGACTAAGGACACCAAACAACTGCTAAAGGGCCAGCTCCTGTGGGAAGCTGAGCCTGTTTGATGCGTGTTTGCTAACAGTGTCACTCTAAAGAGTATCCAAGCATGTGCTTTTTTAGAGTTATCATCTGAAAAAAAAAAAGAAACAGGAAGCACAGAGGAGTTGGGTTTTTTCTTCCTGCACATGCACATTTAATGGAAGTAATGTTTGGTAATTTACTGCTAGGGGAAAAGGGAGGGAGAGTTTTGCCATGCAAGTATGAACTTATTTTTGATTTAGACCTTCCAGACACTACAGTTGGCAAAGGACAACCCACCGATGGTGATCAAAAAGATAATCAATATATTTCACTCACACATATTATTTCAATTAAAGTAAAGCTGGAGCTGCTTTTGACACCATAAAGGAGGACATGATAAAATAGATGTTTGTGGTCCTGATCTGGTCTTGCATTTAAGGACCTGCCATGCTGAGAGGTACACACTGACTTTCAGTCCTGCTGCAAAACACACACCTCACTGAGGACCTGAGCCAAAGCCCCCTAAAGTTACTGCCAGTGCCTCTCCTAAAACAAACATCAGCACCTGCCCCTTTCAAGTTCTGTGCAACTCAGTGAAGCCTGTGAGTGTGTTGGAATAAAAGCTGGTTCAAAAGCAGCAATACACTCATTCCCAGAGCAGGCAGTGAGGGGCAGAAGTAGCACAAGCCACATGCCTCCTCACTGTTAAGTGTACTAACAGTTTGGAATTTATGAGCTTTACTACGTGCTCTTAACGCTTCTATGCCTCCTCATCTCAGCCACTTAAGTGAAATTAATCTAATAATACCTACAGATTTCTTGTGCTGGGAGGCACAGCATGGTGACACATTAGCAGATCACCACCCAAAAAAGCAACAACCACTGTGTCCACAAGCACAAGGGCTGGGTTGGCATTTGAGCCACTCACACCTGGCATTAGGTGCAGTGTCATTTCCCATCACTCTCCCTTATTTTTCACACGGCAGAAATAGACGACGTTCTTCATAAGCTTGACACAAGCAATTTCTAGGGGAAGATGGCAATTTCCTCAGTGTCATCCATAATATACTGTGTTGCCATCTGGATGCCAAATAGGAGTAATGGTCTGATCTGTTATTAAATATCAAAACTGTAGTAAAAATGCTACAGCTCTGCCTTGTTACCTTACACCCTTCACTGGGGAAAACATGCAAATATAACTCCAGAAGAAGCATTCATCGGCCTTCTCTCCAACTTCAGAGTTTAGTTTGCTTTAATTCAAATTTTATTTAACCTTCATAGCAGATCCATATTCATGAAACTTGAAATTTCTCAGGCCTTCTCTGCACACAGGGCAACAAAAAAAAATTTTAATAAATAGAAGCAAACAGAGGGTTTAGCAGCATCTCACAGCCAAGGTGACCATCTACACTCACAGTCTCAGCTCTAGCAGTGGCAAGAGATTTCCCAGAAGCCACGTCTGGGGTGTGCAATTGCTCTCCAAGCAAACAGCAAAGATCTGTAAAGGCAAATTGGTTTCAGATCCTGAGAGACGACAAGCAACAGAAAACCTCAATGATATCAGTAATAACAGTTCAGACTAAATTTAGCATTTACTGTAAGGCATGTCTTGTGAGAGTCTTGGAGTTTTGGAGAGGCATTCCTTTTCAATCTTTAAACTGAATTTCAGAAAGCTAGGAGTAACTGGAAACAGAGTGCAAACAGGTAACTCATGACAGCAATGACAAGAAATTACATTTAAAAAATACAAACTTTTCAGTGGTTAATGTAAGAATCTGAATTCAAAGTCATCACAGCCTCAGTTCTGTTTCCTGTAGCTAAGAGAGGCTACAAAGTTATTTTATCAACATAGATTTCCATGCAATAAAATGAAACCTATACTTTGCATTACCTTACCCTTTTCCTTTGGTGTGGCGCTGTGAATGTAGTGATGCTTGATTTGAAAAGACTTTTTTTTCCTTTTTCCTTTACTTTTTCTTCTGCCAAATAAAATTATCTGTTGGATGCACTACCTTTAAAAACAAAATGGACTCAAAGCTTACTTTGCTTTTGGAGTCAAAGAGTAGATTCAGCTGCTCTGCATGGCTCAACTGTGTTCAACATTTTTTGCTTCTATTTGGATCCAAAACAGCAACCAAAATACTAAATTCTGGATGCCACCAAAAAAAAAAAAAAAAAAAGTCAGGAGGCTTTAAATGTGATTAGTAGTGTTTAGGAGAAATTCACCGACAAATCCAAACACACAATTCTTTCTCTTCAGCAGAGAGACTTCTTGCTCTCCCAGCACGGAAAGGTCATTATTTAGGTCCATTCATTCTCCCTGAACAGCTTCTAGCTCTAATCTGCTCAGAATTAGCACTTTGATTTACATTAGTGAAGACTTTTCAACAAAAAATTTTAGATAAAGGGTTATATATCAATATTTATAGGGCTTTTGAAAAATTCTTCTGCGTGCAGCATGAAGATCTCAGTTTTTTCTCTTTTTTTGGTTAATTTTAAGACTTTCTACAACAAGAGAAATTCAACAATGCCAGTAATTGCTAAGCATAAGAAATAAAGGGGACGAAACCACTGAAAATATTCAAGTGCTCAACTTGAACCCTTACCTGACTACAGATCATAAATTAAAGACTGCTGGAAAAGTTAAGAGATTCTTGCCCAGCCTAAGGTAGAAAGCTTATGGAGACACTGATAAACATCTAGCTGTCCAGTTAAACACAGCCAGAGATCAAATAGGAAAGCATGCATTCATTCCTTGAGCCAGGAAATATTTTGTTAGAATGGGTTCACATCAGCTGGGACCCTGCTGCCTTTTGGAGTAGAGGCAGCCACACATTACCTGTAGCCACTTAACGCAAGTTCATGTCTCACCCCAGGTCATCTCTTCCTCCTCCTCAGTTCTGTGGGCTATGGAGAAGCCCTGCATGGCATGGTCATTTTGCTTGGAGCTTTTCAGAAGAAATGATATTTGGAAGCCAAGGAGAGCAGGGGAGCAGGATCCTCTCTCATGAAACAGACAGGGCAAGGTTCACACATGCAGTGACTTCACTTGCCCAGGTTCAGAGGTGTAACTGTTCTCAAAGTTGATCACACTTCAAGGAATTTGAGAAGGAAAACAGACAAAAATTTAAGCATGAGGAAAACCACAGACTGAAATCAAGGAGACAGCTCTTGCTTAGTCCTACTAAACCACAGCACTGCGGGTTTAATTTTCATACATCAAGAAACAGCAAAGAGGCCAACATTTAACAATGCAAGTTCTGCCTCAGACATGCCCAGAGCTCCCACTGAATCCAGCAGGATTTTAGTGAGTGTTAGGAATACAACTGCTAATGCAAGGCAGGACACCAGTCTGGCTTCCAGCATGGTCTGTGTCTATTTTTCTGCCCTAAGATTAAAGTACCTGCCAGTACTAAGGGGTACTTCACATCAAGTTCTAACACTGCTCTTGAAAATATAGCATTCAAAAGAGATTGGAAATGGAAAGGGAGATCATCATGGCAATTACTACAAAAACAATTCTACTCCTTTAGGAACTCACACCATATAGTAAAGACTACAACCTAAGTGTCACAGTGATCTTCCACCCTCCCGAGGACAGAAAACACATGCAGGGGGAGATTCACTCTCCTCTCCCAGAAATAGGTGTAGGGCAGAGATGAAAGGAACAGAGAGTGCTATCACAGTAGCACACATCCAGCCCAGCCAAAGTGAAAGCACTTGCAAGGCCTTAGAGGAAAAATCCTCATTTTTTTCATTGTTGTTTCTTCCAATCCCACAAAATTAGTTCACAAAGAAAGCAGCAGCCCATCCTTGTTTCACAGCCATATCAGTATAACATCCCAGGTCACTGTGACCTTCAGTGCTTGTGAGATTTTCATTTTCACATGAATGCCAGATGCTGAGCACTCTCCCTCTGATAGTCACTTTTCTACAGCATCAGGCACTCTGCATCATGTACGTTTGTAGCACTCCCTCTGAGTTTTGGTTGTGAAACCACCACATTTAACTGTAGCTGTTACAGCAAACATCCATTAATTTCAGCTCTCAAACCCTGTTGACCCGAATCTTCATGGGATTTCAAATAGGGCTTAGATTACATCACTGCTGTTCTCTACAGCAGTCCCCTTTCAAGCTGAAGCAACTAAGATAGCACTTCAGTTTGATCTATTGCATCTTGGCATCTGTTGACTGTATTCACTTTTTAGAGCATTCACTTTTTTAAATACTCAGAACAGCTATTTGTATTCTTATTCCAAAAGTCTGCTTTGGGAACACAACAAAAGGAACAAAATAGCAATCTGGGGTGTAAAGAGCAACAATAAGATGGACCCCAGGTATAGAGCAAAGAGGACAGAAAGTAAACAAAAGAGGCAGCAACAGCACATGTATCCCCTCCAAAGGGAGGGATTCTGCAAGGCAGAGGAGGGAAAACAGTAAGCTGTGATTGCTGAAACCTGAGGCTAAGATTTGTTCCTGTGTTTCAGTATTTTGGTATTAGTCCCCACAGTCACAGCTGTGAGTGTACAGGAAAAGGGTCCCTAAATGCACAATGTAGAGAATGGGTTGTAAGCAATGCAGGATCATGCCTGCTCTAACACAACAGGATTTCTTTCTTCTTAACTGTTAGGAAAACTTTATTTCCTTCAGTTAACACAAGTGCTCCTAATCCAGCCTTGTGTGCACAACTGATGGAGTTTGAATAATCTAATCCTCCACTCCCAGGACCTTGGCTAATGTAACAGCCCCCAGAACCCTCCCATACCTCCTGCACGAAAGATGTTTGGAAAGAGTTCCAAGAGACCTGGAAAAGCCCGAGGAGAAACCCTCCTGACATCTCCCTCATCTTTGCTGTGAGTGGCCACCCTGCAGATCAGGCACACCCAGGGGGTTGCACGTGGCATCAAACTGAACAAAGTGTGCAAAGCACTGCCAAATTCCATGCTGGGTCTGTGCCCACACCACCCATGGAAAACTGCCCCTGTGCCACGTGGGGAGCAGAAACAGAGGAGGGAGCACACATCAACAGTGCAACAAGGCTGATCAAAGGAATCCAAACTAAATTCCCAAATGGATTATTAAAAAATGATACCAAAGAAAAGAAATTTAGCAACATAAAAATGCCTACTCTAGGCAGGGTGCAAATGATAAAAAAAAACCCAGAAGGGATTTATTTTTCAAATGCAATCCGTTGTATCTCAGTCGGCAGACATGAAAAAATTTTGTTAAAGCAAAGATAACTATTGTTTTGATGGAATTGTGCTTTTAAAACTTAGGGGAAAACACTCTCTTCCTCTCTTGGCTGCTTGTAACATGTGAATAATCAGCCCAAAGTAAACAACATGTGGTCTTGTGTGGTCTTTTCATATGAGGTTGGTATTTCACTTGAAACTAGGAAGTGACAGGAAGTGGGGAGTTCTGTGCAGATTCAGGAGACCTTGTGGTTTCCCAACCAGCTCTGGAAATGCAGTGTGTTTGAAGAAAAAAAATTCATTCCTGTTGCAGATGGGAGATGCAAAAAAATTACATCTAAACACATAGAATGAATAAATTTCTTTGAGTCACGCAACTGAAGAATTTTGTGTAGCCTTATTTACAACATTTCCTGACTCTTTCATGAGCGTTTCAATGCTCCAGCATCACTGAGTACCAATCAATTCTTAACCTGAAGTGTTAAAGGAGTTCCAGAAAGCAACGTAACTGCTGCATTATTTGCAATATAGTTCTTGATGTGTGGTGGTTGCTCACATCAATCAAGTAGATACTTGGGGAAGAGAAACAGTGCTCTGGCAGACAGAAGGGCTCAGCAGGGTCTGTGCTCCCCTTGCTGTTGCACTGCAGGCAAGGAGTCCATTAGCTGCTTTCTTCAGCCAGGCTCCTGAAAGAATGATGGGTGTTTAACATCCTGCTACCCATTTTCACACCAGCATGGGGTGTGGAACGTTTTTGTTGGTTTTCTGAACGCCAAAGCTGCTTGCTCACCCAGCCCCAGCATGCCCTGGCTCCTCCCACCATGGTAGGGGATGCACACAAAGCATCAACTCAGAGAGTTTTCCAGCTGCCTGCGCCCTTTCCCTACCCCAAAACCTCTGTCCCACATGACCTGTCCATATCCCCGTCAGTCCAGCCCTCCCTCTGGATGGTTTTGACCTCCACCCTGCCCAGCCGTTCAATCCAGCTCAGCCAAAGCCCAGGAGAGGTTTGCTCCCTCCAGGCATGTCACAGGATTTGGGTGGCTCCCTGTGTCCCATGGGCACGGCTTCATGCTCTGTGGAGCATAAAGGCAAGAGGACACAGCCTACTCTCCTACACAAAATCCTTCCACTGAGAACTGAAAATGCAAACTGGAAGCCACTGCTTTGAATACTGGGACTCGTGGTCCTTGCCTTCATTTCTGGGCTTACCACCTTCTGAGTTAAACATCCCGCCACCTTCTCCCTCTGTGACTCTTGTCCCTCGCCTTTGATTTCTCCCAAGTTCTCATTTCCACCATCAGTCCTTCAAAAAACAGGTTGCCAAAGCATCTCCTTAAAGCCCCTCTAAAATCAACCTACTATCTTGTAGGGTGGGAAGTGAGATAGAAAAAAGATTTTAAATAACACTAAAATACTATGAAAAATACTCATGTGCGCTCAGTACCACATCCTTATACTTACCCATACCTTCTGTGTCTTTTCTCTGACATTACTGGCTATAAACACAACGTACCATATCAAACCAAATTGCTGTGTTTGTGCTGGGGCAGGACTGTGTTTTTCTGGAGCAAAATACCTCACGTTTTTCTGAGCCCCTGATAGCAATCACACCCCATATGTTAGTGAAGCACTCTCGGCTGGGACAGCTCTGCAGGGTTCCAAGTGCTTTCCCAGCACCTCCCTTCAAGAAAGAGCTGCCCAAACCAGTTCCTTCCTTCTCCCCAAAGACAACCTCCCTTTGCCAGATTTCCCTGGGGGTGCAGCTCAGCACCTTGCTCCCCACACCACCAGCACTGGGGCTGGTGCAAGGCACATCCCAGGAACGCTTCCAGCCATAGTGTCTGTGCTTCCAGCTCCTAACTCTCCTCCTTTTGCTGAAAGTTCACCCATGCTTTAGTCAGATTATTTTAAATAGTTGCTCATTCAAAAGCAGAGAGGGGTGCATCTGTTCTGGAAGGTTCCCTGCTCAGGTCCTCGTTGCCTGGTTGCCTGGTATATCCTATTAGGATTGGAGCGCAGACCAAGAAAATACTAATCTGAATTCATTTGCATCTGTAAATAACAGATTTAAATGAAAGAGTGAATGCAGATTTAACAGCGTTAGGATTAGCTAGCAGCATAAGCAAAAAAAGAATCATGAAAGAAAACTCACAAAAAAAAAATTTAAAAGCCAGTTCTTTGGGATTAAAGAGTTTTGACAATTAAGCTTTATGATTTGCTGCTGAACCAACCAAGTCAAAATATGTAATTATTTTTTTCTAAATGCAAGAACTAACAAGAAAAACAAAATAAACTCCAATCAATTTTGGTCTATTATAAAGTCTTTTTAATTTTTTTTTTTAATATCAGGATCTGAAGATTACTACAGATCATAACTAAAATATAAACATCACAAGATTACCAGTGATGAGCTATGCCAGGGTGCAAGTTTGAGATGACAAGGGCAGAACCAACTTGTTCTGGACTCCTTCATGATGTGGGCATGAATAAAACAAAATTAATCTCTTCCAGTTATGTGAAGGATGAAAAGCAGCTGCAGAGTCACTCAAACAGGCACAGATCAGAAATCCCTGAGAACAGCACAGCATTTACCTCCAGGACCAGCAGGCTCTGCCCTGCCCTGCCTCTTCTGCAGTGACTCCTGCAGCTCTCTCAGAAGGCAGGGCTGAGCTGATAGACATCACAGGATCCCAAGAGTTCCTGGTAGGAAGCTCACAGCCCCCCGTGCAGCCAGAGGGGTGCTCTGTCACAGACACCCACCACACCTCATTTGAAGGAAAGAAGTATCTCTTTTATTACAGGCACTCAACCAGCACAGGCACAGTCTGGGAACTGCTCAATTCCCCAGGACACAGCAAACCCACACAGAGATCACTCCCCACTGAAGTCACTGGGTTGGTTTGTTTTTCTGTAAGGTGAATCATACTCTGCCCTTTGGGTTTAATACCTACATCCTTTTCTAGAAAAGATTCCTACCAACTCAGCTCTGTAAATTGCCTCATAACCTGGTATTCCACTGACAAAAACAACAATAGTCACCTCTTCACTGTGCCCCAGAACACCACATTTGTGTTCCTACAAACCTGCCCCTTTGCAGCCACCTCCAGGTCTCACAGTTTAATGTTTGCTGCTCTCTGGTTCATCTCTGCCATTAGCTCCCTCTCAAACACATCTCACATGGACTCTCTTTGGTATTCAACAAACCACAACAGGTTCCCTGCGGGTGGGAGTTGTGATAGATCCTGTCTCATCGTTGGATATCTCAGTTTAGGTCATCACTAAAACACAAAGTTGTCTTTTTAGGTTTTTTTGGGTTTGGCTCATGTCTTTTTATCCTGTCCCCC
>VZSE01011877.1:2253513-2263933 GCA_013398275.1 Promerops cafer
CCCCCCCCCCCCCCCCCCCCCCCCTTACTTGTTTCAGGGTCTGATGAAACTCAAAAAGGAAAGAAAAGAAAATGAAACGCAGACATTAATTTGGGTACCCAGTGCTGAGACACTTCCAATAAATTGCCCCTTGCCTTGCTGTAATTTAGCTCAGGAAAGCAGCCATTTGCTAAATTAAAGATATTGGAAGTCTTATGAGTAAAGTGAGCCTAGGCGTTGCCCCCTAATTTGTTAGCACTTTCATTTAATTTCTCTTATTTTGCCCAACCCTTCATTTCAGAACTGGTCAAGTTACAACCACGTAGGTTCACCATCACATGGGAAAATCCAGGTGCCAGGCCAGTGCCACGGACTGCAGCAGCAGCTTAAGGGCAGTGACTCGGGCAGGAGCGGGCTGCCCATCCCCAGCCCGGCCTTCCCCCGCAGCCCGAGTTGCCATGGCTACGAGCGATGCTCAGGAGCCGCAGGGAGATGAGATTGCCATGGCACCGAGGCAAGAGAGGCTACCCGGGGCAGGGGACACACTCCCAATTCTAGATGACATCGTTTTAATTAATAAGGGAACCTAATGTACACACAGGTAATGCAGATTGCTGGGGGCGTTTCTGTTGGACTAAATTTAGGAGAGGTTCTAATCCAGCTTTAAAAACAAGTGGCAAAACTGCACGAGTTTTTTAACAAATCACAGACAAAATGTATTGGATTTCTATTGTTATAACAATAAAGGGGGGGGGCAATTAATATGAAATAAACATAAGTCAAAACCAAATGAGGACCCCTCACATCGACATGAACTCCATACTACTTTCTAAAGATGAAAGGTGGAGGCTTCCTTCCCAGGAGGCAGATACAGTGCAAGGAAAACTGAGCAAGCACCAATCTTCTCTGTACCAAGATTTTTAATACTGGAAATTTGTCCACGACTGTGGGTGTTCAAAACTCAGTCTCTGTGACTCACAGGCACTCTTAAGCAGGACCCTGTTATCAACTCCCCCCATTTAATCAGATACCTTGCAGCACTGAGGTGCTCACCTCACACGCTTGAGCTGTTGCCAAGACACCATTCACACTTCTGACTCCCCATTAACATCAGCTAATAATCTTCTGCCGTGGGCTTTCAAAGCACTCCAGAAGGATCCAAGGCTGCTGTAAAAAAACAGGGCAAGAGAAAAACACTTCCTGCTCTTGCAAGCAGTCAAATTAAGTTTAGCCCATGGCATTCGCATGCCTCAGATAACCAGGAAACCAGAAAAATAAAATCCTAACTCCATTTCTTTGATCATTTGGGGATCTGAGTTGTGAATTTTGAATTACAACTTGCTAGGAGTTGGCAGGAGCAATTAAACTTTAAAAAGCAGACATGACCACAGGTTCCCCTGTTTCCACCCGTTTCTCCCTCGGGTGCTAACAAGCTCTCTCTCTCTCTCTGCTTACATCCATAGCTGGATCCCTCCTCCTTCCCTGGAAGCCCACAGCACAACCCCTACATTTCTCAGCTGCTTTCCCATTTTGCTCAAAACACAGACGATTTGAGCAGAGGTTCAGACAGGGGCACAGAAACTGTTCATCCTGAACAAAGCTTTTGGGATCAGCATCTGGGGCTGGAGCTGGGGAAAGCCCTGCTGCAGAGGCCGGCCAGCACTGCTGCTCCTCAGCACTGGCACGGTCAGGGAGATGGAAAAATTCCAGCCAGCCTCATCTCACCCCATTATTTTGCTCTGACTGAAACAAATGTTATCTTTGACCTTACTCTCCTCCTAGGATGCACTCACAGCACTTGTGAAATGCTGCTGCTTCTGCAACACTGGATCCGCAGTGGGGAACTCAGTCCCGTAGGTCTGAGTCTGAGCAAGACGTTCAGCAACCACCACATTTCCAGGGCTCTGTGTCCCAGGCCTTCCCCTGGGAACACTCAGCCCGTGCCCTCAGCCCTCGCACGAGGGGAGCGGCGGCACTGGGAGATGAATGCCAAGGCTGCTGCAGGAGGCCAACAGAGCATAAACGTCCAGCCCCTACTGCAGCAACCAGACTATTCTTACCCTCAGGTGGGCTTGTGTCAGATCTTATTTCAGCTGAACTTGATATTAGCCTTCAGAACAGGTACAATAAAGAAATCCTTACATCTATGAAAAAAATATTGCAGACAAATAAAAGAGGGGTAAGAATCCCAAACCAACACATTTTGTTGAGGTCGGTGTGATGATAGCTGGGTGTGAGAAGTGGAGATTTCTGACTTGCACCCTTCGTTCTGTCGCTGGACACGTCACTTGCTCCAGGACTGAGAGGAAAACACGACTGGGTCACTGCCCGGCAGGAGGATGACCTCCAGGGAGGTCAGGGGCTCTCCCCTACAGCAGGAAAACTACAAAGGATGGATTCAGAAGAGATAAAGATTTTTTTATTTTGCTTTGCTATTGTGAAATAGACAGTCAAAATCTTTTCAAAATAAATAAAGCAGGCCTGGGAAGATAATTCTTTACAATAATGAAAGGTATTGCTTTTTTCTTGATCCAAAATGTGAGGGAATCAGGTCAGAACCATGGGTCTTTGCTCTTGTGGGAGATTCCCAAATTCACAGGAAAACAAATGTCATTGCTGCTCACCAAGTCATCTATTGCACGCAACTGCTATCGTAACTGAGTCACTGACAGGCTACAAACATTTCCCACAATTTTCCTGTAAGGTTGTGGGTTTTTTTGTCTAGTGACTGAAAAGAAAAAAACCAAGTCAGCTCCAGCACAAAAATCCTGAGTTACATATCAAATATTACTTAAATTATATTTATATGGCATAAGCGTCTATTGCCATCCTTCACACCTACTGTCAGCTGAGTTTTCTTACACTGCAGTTTCAGGGAATGAATGCACTCAGACTGTACCCCAAGATACCATACAGCTGCCTTTTAAGACTACCACATGGACCAGCAGAGAAACACCAGCAGAGATTTTTTTGCTTTGATACTACCAATACCAACATTTCAGTTCATTGGCCGAGGAAATAAAAAAAGTTCAAGTAGATCATCCAACCTCACACTGAGTTACTGATTCCCTCAGTGCTGCAGGAGCATTCATCCCCAGAGTGGCTGCAGTGACAAGGGGCTCTGTGACACTTGTTTGCTGATGTCCCCAGCACCCCACACTGGTTGGGGATCCCATGACTAAGGTGGGTGGCCTGTACAGTTGCAGGGGAGCCAGGCTGCTCCAGCTCCCACCTCTGTAAACACCTCCAGAAGTGATGCCTGGTCACACCAAAAAACTCCTGTAGACAGCTTGAGGTATAAATTCCATAATAAAACAGATGAAGAGAAGGGATAATGAAGAGGATTAAAGTTTCAATATACTTTAGAAAAAATTTTGACAAGACTTCTGTCAACTTAGTTAATACAGAAAATCTTTTGCTGCAGCTAACACATGCTTCTGATTTTAAAAAATATTTATAAATTAGGAGTAAGATATCAGATGTGGAGATTATACAAGCATTTGAGATGCATCAGTCTTGAAAGCTATTTCTCTCTGAAAACTATGAGAAAGGTCTTGGCAGGGAAAAAAAAAAAAAGGGTGAAAAGATACTAATTGCTTATTAAGGGGAGCTGGGAAAAAACCAGAGCAGGACTGTAGAACGGTGGAAGCTGGGCATGATTTTCTGCAGCTTCTGCTGAAGGTTACCACAGCAGTGTCCTTCCTTGTATAAAGCCAGCGTTTACGAGGAATCACCTTAATTCAGAGGCTGCTGTGGGGAGGAAAAGCCGCGTTTGCCCGGCTGGGCTTGTGCAAGCCCTGCCATGGGAAAGCGCGGCTCTGCTCGGCTCCCCCGGCCCCGCCGCACCAGCGGCTCTCGCGCGGCCGCACGCCGGGAAAGCGCCGCAGCAGGAGCGCTCCGAGCGGCACCGCCACTGCCACCGCTCCCCGTGATACCGCCAGTACCACCGCTCCCCGTGATACCGCCAGTACCACCGCTCCCCGTGATACCGCCACTGGTCCCCGTGACACCGCCACTGCCACCGCTCCCCGTGATACCGCCACTGCCACCGCTCCCCGTGATACCGCCACTGGTCCCCGCAATACCGCCACTGGTCCCCGTGATACTGCCAGTGCTCCCCGTGATACCGCCAGTGCCACTGTTCCCCGCGGCACCGCCCGCGCTCCCCGTGATACCGCCACTGCCACCGCTCCCCGCGGCACCGCCACCGCTCCGGGCAGACAAGGGAATACCCGGAGACTTAGATGCAGGGAGAAAAGAGCATGGAAGAGAAGGAACCAAACTCTTAAAAGAGGTCTTAAACAAAAAGCTGAAAGAAGCCAAGGAGTTGGCTGTAATCTCAGCCCTAAGAGGGAAAGAAAATGTGGAATGGTGTCGGCATGTGCTCCTAAAGAGACTTCCTAGGGCTTTGTTGCACTGAACCAGCACAGGATTCTTCAAATCACATTGGGCTAGAAATTTCTATCACAAAAAAGCTGTTCTGAGTACTACTGGAGCTTTCTTGAAAAAGTAAATAAACAAAGACAAACAGATGGAAATAATTATAATTCAAATACTTGGAATTGTTGGAGTGCAGCTTTCAACTATCCCAAATTAGTCTGGGCCCTAAAAACCCATCCAAAGTTTTTCTAGCTAAAGCTAGAAAAGAGAAAAAAAAAAAAAAAAAAAAAAAAACCCCTNAATCACTCCTGGCATAAACAGGTGGGAGGTTCCTGGGCTCTGGCCCACTCCAGCACACAATCCACAGAGCCCTGGGGGACAGCCTGGCACCCCTGGCATCCCCCCACCTTCAAATAGACAAGCCCTTGGAGTGGGACACCCAGGGAGGGGTCCAGCAGTACAGGTGATTGACCAGGTGTTTACTGTGGCACACAAGGGCCGGGATGATGGTTTAGCTGCTGTCAGCAAAGAGAGGGGCAGCCAGTGCCCCCCAGCACAGAGGGGGATGGAGAAGGGGTGAAGGGGCAGCATCCTGGCACCAGGAGTGCATCCTGTGCCCAGGTAAACTGTCAGACATCACATGGCAATTCAGCACCTTGTTTAATTTTAACTATGGAATATTTAGACTAAAGGAAAAAGAAAATGTCAGAATAATGTGAATTCTTTTCTTTTTCCTTTTTTTCTTTTTTTTTTTTTCTTTTTTTTTTAAATCAGGTTTTCCATTTCCCACTGAACTGGGGCTGCTACAAACCAGCAAGAGTGGCTATTCACAAATCCTCAAGCCAGAGGCTGAGGACAGCAAAGCTTTGCTTTCATGGCAGGCATTTCTCAAATGGAATTCTTTCTCTCCACCAAATTAGCTCACCCTTCCACCAGGACCACAAAGACAGGGTGGGTACACACCTGCACAGTGCCCTGAGCACAGGCTGCTGCAGATGACAGTTGGCAGTCACAGCCTCACTGTGGAACAAATCCTATCTAGAAATCTCTAGATCTATCTAGACTTACAGAGAGCATCATGCCTCCTGGTGAAGCAATCCATTTTATCTACATCTTTTTGTAAATTCTGTAAAACAATTTAAAAAGACAAAACATCGGTTATGGAAAAAAAGCACACCAGAAAGATCTTGTCAGCCCATGGTATAATGAAAAGTTACTGGTAGAAAATAAAACTCATAGAAGGAAATGGAAAAATGGTTTAAAAACAAGTAACCCTTAGCAGCACTGGGGAAAGTCCCAAATCTCATCTATTTATGAAAACATTAGGAAAATTACTGCAAAACACAAAGGGGAACACTCCCATCAGCAACACACTGCCCTCAACCAGACCTGTCACCTGCCAGTCCTGGAACACCTCAGATAATCCATTACTAAGCACACAGAGGAGTAACTATATGGGAGATACTTCCAAAGAAATGTTTCAGAAGTTTATCAAGGCTTCAAATAAAAACAAAATAAATTTCTGAGACAAATTTTAGCACATTTTACTTATAACATCCTTGGAGAGACATCAAACAGTTCAGCAGGAACCACCTCCCCCTGTAGCTCCATGGTGGTCTGCACCAGGAAGGGACAACCCAAAACAACCTTCTGGCCCTAAATCTGCCCTGTTGCAGGTCACCTACACGATGTTTGTCCGTGCCTGTCAGCCCAGGGGAGTGCAGAGGCACAGGCAGATATCCCACTGGAGCTGCACTCAATCAGTAACTCATCAACCCATTTTGATACAGAAATTACTCTTGAAAAGTCTCCCTTTTTTGATTCTCCTATTGTTTTACTGCTCTTATGCAACCTTGTCAAGAAGGGGAGAAAAGAGGATGTGATGCTGAACAGGCCAGATTGCCCACTGGCATTCTCAGCCTTCCTGCTGGTTATGTTACGCTGCTTTAGCTGGAACAGACCAAGTCCTGAATTGCAACAAAATTAGGCAAAATCACTTCATTTCCAAGAAACCTGGCAGAAATACCAAGTAAATGTGTGTGAGATCCAGAGAACTGATGAAACATAAAATGCTTAATGAGTTTCAGTAAATAGCTTCCTTAAAAGTTGTTGAACATCCACAACCTATCTTCCAACTACACTACGTAACAGAACTACACTTTCCAAATCATTCTTCACTAAGCTCTATGCTTAAAATCTTAAAACAACTATACAAATATGGTACTAGAAAATGTACCAAAAATAGAGAGTTTGCTGAAAAATTCCTGGTTCAAATCTTATTTAAAAAAAAACTGAACTGTATCTGACCAGCATTATTAAGATAAAACTGTAACTCAAAGCCTGTGTTAATAGTTAAGCATCCAGGATGTTATACCAGGTCAGGATACAATGAATTTTATGGGAATTTGATAGACAGTTTCTTTTGCTATTAAAAATTTTATATTTCAAAATGATGCTTCTTTCTCCCTTAACCTCTCTAGGAGCCTAAAGTAGCAGAAACTCGATGTAAATTTACTTTATGTAAGGAAACTTACTCAATGTAGGAGTCTACGTCAAAGTTCAGAGGAATGAAGGTCACCAGCCATGAGGGTCATTTCCAGACACTACTGTGATTGCACATCAATGGGAAGCCATATAAACTTTTCCACTGAAGTTTAACTCTTATATTCATAAAGTTGTCTCTCAATTATCTGCAAATAATTACCAAAACAAAAACCAAACAACCTACCCAACCTTGCTACCAATAGAAGGCATTACAGTTCCAGAGAAAGAAAAAAACACACACCTGTAATAAAGTGGGGAAGGGTGGAATATATGGAAATTCAGGGGCTAGGGGTTCAAATATGGTATTGGGTTTTTCCTGCTGTTGCACTTGGCAATGCTGAGTACAGCTGAAGTCTGAGATAAAACATCTTTTTGACATTTCATGCATGACAGGCTGCACTGTCCTTTTGGGTACCTGTGCTCCCAAGAAACTGAACCCACCCAACTCCCAACAGGGAAACAGGGTTTGCTTTTCTGCAACCACCTTGTGCTGGGGAGCAGGCAGCAGCTTGGGGATGCCCATCCAGGACCACCTGCAGGTGGAAGTGCCCCGATGGCCAGCCCTGTGCAAGGTCTCTGCGCTGGGCAGGGAGGCAGCTAAAGCCAAGCACTGGTTTGCACATAAAGCAGGAATGAAGTGCTGAAGCCAGTCTATACAAGGAAATCTGGGATTCAAATCATAGAGACATTACTTGCTAAAAGCCACAGGTATCTATTGTAATTGTAGCTAGAGTAAATACTTGCCAACACACTCTGTAACTTTCAGCCACCCACACCTGCTGTCCCTCCAGCCACTGCAGCTGCATCCGTGCCAGACAGCCACAGGCAGGCACAGGCCCATGGCCACCAGCTCTGCCCTCAGGTCCAGCTCCAGCTATCCACGTGCAGAAGCTGCCCTGCCTGGGAACATTCCCTAATTTCCCATTTATCACTGGCACCTTTCATCCCAAAGTAGAAACTTTTCACCCACTGGCTCCGCAGCACAAAGCAAAGGCACGTCTGTCACCTGTTCCCTGGCTGGCCGAGGGCAGACAAATCCACTTTACATCAGCTCTAGGGAAAGCCAGGCTTACCTCTGCACACCTCTCCCCTTTGCTCTGCAGGAGCACTGGAAAGGGAGGGCGGTGCCAGCCCCGCTCCGTCACCAGCACGGCCACTGCCGGCACCCGCCAGCAGCTCCCGGGACAGCAGGGAAGGACAGGAACTGCTCCCGACAGGGCACAGGCCTAGCACCTCCTTTAACCTTCAGTGCCAGGAGAGAAATTCTACACACACAGAAATAACACAGTTTTAAAAAATATTATTCCCAATTATTACAATTGGTTTTTTAAAAATTACTCACCTTTCCTACTGTTTGGGTACTCCCTTTCGCTGATGTCACCTCTGGATTTTTTTGTAGACAATAGCAACTACAATGTTTTTATTTGTATTTTTATTTTATCTATTTTCAATCCCCCCCCCCATGCCTCTAATGGATACATTAACATATTTTCTGATATAGTTACATTCATCCTTCCTGAAATCAGTAGCTATAATACATAACCTATTATAATAGTTCTGAACTTGTTTATTTCTCTTTACTAAAGAGACCCCTAACAGCATTTCATTAGCTATAAATGTCTAACAAAAAAAGAAAAATAAAAAGTCAGTTAAAGTGAATCATATTGTGCTAAATGACTTGAAATAAGTTTTCAGTCTTAAAACCCCCCTCAGTATTTTTGAAAGAAAAAAATAAACAGCTACTTTGGATATAACTGAATCTAGAGGAAGCTGCAGCCTTCTCATGGCTGGTTAAAGGGATAAACAAAAATACCAGCTATACAGCAAGGGAGGTTTGGCATTTTGTCAGCACTACGACCCTGGGCATTCAGGGAACCTGAAAAGAGACACAAAAAAGGGAAAAAGAGGCTTCTGTTGAGATGCCTCCAGGCTGGACTGTTACCAGCAATGGTTTGTGAGCTCGTAATCAAAACTTGAAATTTAAGTGCTTAAGATCTCTTAAGAAGTCCAATTGCAAGCATCTAATATCTGACCCTTCACACACACACTTAAGGAAAATTACACACTAAATACAAGTGCTAGCATACTTGGATAGGAAAAAACATGTCTAAGCCTACAGCTTTACATCAGATATTACCCACAGCCAGTGCTTTTAAAACCAGGTAAATGGCAGATCATATGCAAATAAAAATGGACCAAACATGATTGATTTTCCTGCAGCAAAAATCCAGGCTAACCTGGTAATTCCTGCTCCTCCATTCAGTCCAAAATGGTCATACATATTTGAAACATTTGACAATAACAAACATATTTCTCTATTATCAACTCTGTACCACTGAAAAAACTGGATGTACAGGAGGGCCCAACTTGTGAAATTAATTTTATTTTTGAAACATGATATCCAATTACAAATAAATAATTCATACAATATAACTCAATTAGGATATACAATGTTCAGGCAGTTCATAGTAACAACCAAGATCACATTGAAAATGAGTTTACATTAAATAACCCATTACAACAATATACAATTGGTCATTCAATTAACATTTCAGCCTGGTCCAAGGTGTAGGCAAGTTGAAAATTGTTCCTCTTACCAGTAAAGAAACAGATGCACGCTATTTTATACTGAGCCCAAAGTAGTTAATACACCACAGTAATAAAAATTAAAAATGCTGCATTGCATCACCTAAATGTAGTTTTAGTACAGAATAAAAAGTTTGTGAATTTTAGCGGGACAAAGGTTATTGCAAAGGAGTTTTATGTCCTATAGCAATTTCTGCATAAGCTGACGAGCTTTACAGGGTGTTCCTAATGTATAGTTTTGATTCCATACCCTTCTCTGCACCCTGTCTGTAAAGCAGTGGGATGTAGGTACCTGTTATGTTCTTAGCTCCAGCCACACAGTGCTTTTCACTTCCATTTCAGCAGAATCCTTCCCTGCTCAGCTGCAGCTCCCCTTTGAGGTGTGCTCCTGCCTCGGTGAGACCTGCAGCAGCCAACTCACACTGTCTTTTCTGACATGCACCGTTTGAGTTTCTCACCTGACCCAGAAACACTATGCTCTGTAAAGAACACTTACATCTAGATTGAATGATAGCCTAAAGTCCTGACATTTTCTTAAATAATTGTGAAACCTAAAGGCTATTCACAGCATCCCTGGAATTTCTTGGTCAACAATTTTAATAATGAAATACCTAGACTTTAACAAGAGAGTAAGTAGTTACAATTTTCAATGATTCAGAGACCTGATAAGTTTTTATTTACAGAAGTTTTGTTAAAAATCCCCCTCTTTTGGGGGCCCTTCAGGTGAGGTATATGCCCCTTGCTCTTAGTTTGAACTCGGATTGTTTAAAGTTCCAGCTCTTTCCATTACAGAACCCCCCACGTGACAGAGACCACTCCTCCCAAACACACAATTCTCAGCTCCTGGACAGCTGCCCACAGCCTTTGGGCAGCACAGTGCATTCTAGCAGGTACTTCTGCTCCTGGTACACTGGGCATGGGGAGACACACA
>VZSE01011878.1:0-38463 GCA_013398275.1 Promerops cafer
TCCCAATGACACCAACCAACACCCGTTTCAATCCCAAAGTTTCACTGATTGCACCTTGCTCCAGTGGTGCTGCACAGAGAGAAGTACACCAAAGACAACTTGAGTTGAAAAAGGAAATGTATTACAGCTTGTTGTACTGGTGCTTCTTACATACAATTAACAAGTTCTGTTACAAGGTTACTACAGATATCTGCTGACTATATGGAAAGATACAACTAGATAAAACTATCATTTGCAGTTCACACCACCTAATGTCTGACAAAGTGATGCCTGTATGTCATGTTTGGATAGACAGACACAGATACGTGTTTGCATAGACAGAGACAAACATCAATCACCCTCTGTAAATACCCACAGAGCTTGAACAAAACTGTACAATACCATGCATGTTTACATAGAAATTCATACTGAGATGAACATAAGTCTGTGGTGTCTAAATGTATTGGCATCTGTATAAAAATAGCTACATACAGCGCAAATTGATAAAGAGCTACACAAATACCAAAGTACCCATCAATACTTCTGTACCCCTGTAATGAAAGACATAGAACTGTACAGTTATGCAACTTGGTATCTACTGAAAAAGAACTGGAGAGAGGGACATAACTATATAGAGGCACAATGCTAACCTGGAACATATAGGGGTAGGACAAGATACAGAGGGAACGTGGCCGGCCCATCTCCCCCCCTGCTCTGCCTATGTCCCTCGGTCCCACTCAGAGCAGCTCTTCTGGAAACGTCGAGCAGACAGAGATCTATAGGAAGTCAAGGGAGCACTGAGTCACTTGCGGCACCCCCTCAGCCCCGCCATTGCCTCAGCACACCCACAGCCTCCCCAGTCCCTTCCAAGCCTCCTAGCCCATCAGCCCCCCCAGTGCTGCCATCCCCCTGAGTGTCCCCTGAGCCCGCCAGCCCTTTCAGCCCAGGCCTCTTCCCTGCCCCCTCAGCCTCCGCCGCCATCGCTCTCAGCTCCCCCAGCGCTCCGCCGCTTGCCCTCAGCCCCCGCCGCCTCACCGTCCCCTCAGAGCCGCAGGCACCAGCAGCACCTCCCCAGCAGCAGCAGCAGGGTGCCTTCAGAGGCGCTGTCCCCTGGGGCAGCCCGGTGCCCTCCGCCTTACCGGCCCTTCCGCGGCTCCCCGGTGCCTGCAGCCCCGCGGCCCCTGAGGGGGACGGTGCCTGGTGCCACCGGCGCTTCCCACCGCTCCCGTCAGGGGCGGGCAGCCGGGACCTGGGGCTGAAAGTGCTGCTCGGCCCGGCCTGGCTGCCAGCCCGCACCCCAGCACGGCCACAGGGGACAGGGGTGGCACAGCCGGCAAGGCAAGAGGGCACAGGGGCAGCAGTGGGGAAGAGGGGAAAAAGCAGTACCTCCCTCTCCCAATAGCAAGAGACCTCCTTAGCCGTGGAGCTAGAACTTTTGAAATAGAGGCCTCGAGACTAAAACCTTATCTCAAAAGTGCAGCTCAAAAGACAGCTACACCGAGCAGTGGAGGGAGAGGCATTGCAGCTGCCCCATCTTCTCGGCCGCTTTCTCCCGCGCAGAGCAGTGCTCCTGCAGAGGAACAGCACGTGGCCGTGTTGGAAGCTAAGGGCTCAGAGGAGCTCTTGCCAAGCCCTGGCCAGCAGCAGCCCTTGGCCCTTGCCAGCACCTTGGGTTGACTTCGGGCAGTGTTGAGAGAAAGGCGGGCAGCAGAGCCTGGGGCATCTGTAGGCTGCTTCAGCCTCCCGTGTTGTTGGCGTCTTCTGTTATCCCTCTTCCTCGTCTTCCTCCTCTTCCTCTTGGGCTGGTATTCTCCGTCTCCAGCCCAGGCCTCTTCCCACCGTAGTTTCCTGCTGGGTTCCTCTGCCTGGGGATAGCTGTTATGCCTGGATGCACACGGTTGGATTAGATGATGCGCGGTCAGTGGCTGGATGTGCCAAGGCCACCGCCTTCCCGAGAGCATCTGCCCAGTAGGGAAGGGAGGATAGCTCAGACATCATGGCGTGCTGAGTGTGACGGAATATGTCAATGAAATAATAGAGGGAGGAGGAGTTCTTCGTGTGGAGTTCCAATGGCTTTATTAGAGGCGCATCAAAGGGGTCCAGGGACAGAAGAACCAGAAACTGTGGAGGGTCTAAGGTTTTAAGAGGGACAGGGGAGGTGGAGTCACGGGTCTGAGGGCCAATTGTCTAAGGGTACAAGGGTGGAGCAAAGGTGGGATCAAAGGGCTACATCGGACTGGGATGTAGGGGAGCAGATATAACTATTATAGAACCAGTGGGAGAATAAAGAACATAGAACTCTCTGGAACTGGGGAAGAAGTGGGGAGTGATGATTGAAGGGTGATGTAACTTGGATTGGGGAAGGTTCAGGAACAAGGAGTGGATATCGAGGAGTGGCATAATTATAAATGATTGACATAGCAACATAGAGCCACAGGGAGGTGTTTTAAGGGTCTGTTCTTTTCATACTGTGGCCTCTTCCCACAGCACCCACTCTCCTGCGCCATGGGATGCAACAAGATGGGCAAAGCCCAGAGGCACAAGCTGAGTCCCTTCTTGTTGCAGCGCCTTTTACCTGCTCAACTTGGGAAGGCTTGTCAGGGCTTCAGCCTTAGCCAAGGCCTCCATGGAGCTCTTGGTCTCTTTGCTTGGAGGCGAATCTGGAGGCGCCTAAAGCAGAAATTCTGGAGCTGAGAGGTGGCAAGAGACAGCTTGGAGGAGTAAAGCAGCAAATACCATATTGCCCCCTTAGCTCCACAGAGCAGATGTTGCTTTGCCATCAGCCCCCTCTCACACAGTCCAGCTGTCCCTAAAGAGGCTGGAGGGAACTGGTATAAACTGGCATCTGAGCAGGAGCTCCCTCAAGTTGACAATTCCTCCCCTCCTGCTCTCATTTGCAAGTCTTTTGTCCATTGATGAGGCATGTACCTAAAGCATTGGAGAAGCAACTTGTCCAGTTTGCACTAGCATGTGTCAGTGTGGTGGCTAGAAGGAAGGAAGGAAGCAAGCAAGCAAGCAAGCAAGCAAGACAGGCACAAGGGTCAAGAGATGGGCTGTCAGCAGGAGGCACAGCAGCTCCTTGGCCTCCTGAAAAACTGTGTGCCTCTTCGGGACGCCTTATGCCTGGCTTTGTGCTGCTGACATACCTCTGCCTTTTGGGCCTCCAGCACCGTGGCCTCTATGCCCCCTTCTTGACGTATTTCTGCCAGCGAGGGAGATGGGGCATGGGGAGAGTGTTCTGCCTGGAGCTCCTCGTCTGTCCTGCCTGCAGGGCCGCTTTGCTCTTCCCGGCACAGTTCTACAAAGCAAAAGCATGTGCAGCCGAGCAATGCCTTGGAGGACAAGAATACAGAAAGCAAAACTCACAGGGAAGTCCTATGCCACTTGTCTTCTTGATGTGCACATTTCTGGGAGCCCAAGTGCCAGGCTGGGACAAGCCTCCCTTCCTGCTCCTACCTCTGCATATCTGTGTGGGTGCTGGTGACACCTACAGGCCAACAGTCTCCTCCCCAAAGATGTAGTTCGTGTTCTCCAGCATGAAGTCCACCAGCACCTTCACCTGTACATGGGAAAGTCTTGCTCTCAGCCTGGGGGCCTGAGACTGTGCCACGCAGCGCTTGCCATCACTGCTGAGCCCTGCCTCTGTACAGAAGGAGGTGGCTGTGCGGCAGCTATTGCAGGCAGCTCCTGCACCAGCCTGGGCTGAAGAGAGGCAGCCGCCAGGCACAGGCACCTCTGGGCAGCCAAGCTGGCTTTGGCCAGCAGGGCTGCAGCCAGCTGCTGAGGACAGCATTATCTTGTCATTCTTGGCCAGCATGGCCTTCAGCTCCAGCTGCTCGTCTTGTGGTGGGCTCAGCAGGTTTGGCCCCAGGCAGATGGCCAGGTTGCTGCAGGTCATGCGGCTGGTGGACACATGCTGGTCAGTATGCCGCAGCAGTGCTAGCAGCTGCTCAAGGAGGAGCAGGTTGGCAGCTGACAACTTCTTGGCCATGCTGAGGGAACAGGAGGGTAATGTTCATCAGCAGGCCCATGTTGTCCATGGCCATCCCAGAGCTGGCCCCAGGCAGGGGGCAGCCAGCAGCTGTGCTGCGTGGCTTTGTGGGCATTCTCAGCCTGTGGTCAGAGGCTTGCAAGAGGCAAGTGCAGCACTGCTGCCCAGCTCCAGATTTGCCCCGAGCCCACGCAAAGGAAGGCTCCCAGGGCATTGCCCTGCAATGGGACTGCCAGACAGCAAGAGGGAGCTGCCCAAGAACAGAGCCTCTTCAGGAGAGTGTCCCCTTTCAAGTGAGTGACAGGCTTCCAGCAGTGCCTGCTGCAGAGCGGGTAGCTGCTGCCCACACTTATTTTTTCAGCTGAGAAATCTTGTCCTCCCTGTTGGCCATCTGCCTGGCTACCATCCAGTCCTCACAGAGGTCTGTGATGAGGAGCTTGGCAGGGATGCTTCTCAGGAAGTCCTTCAAGGCCAAGGGCTGCTGGTGAGCCTTGGAGCATGGTGGCTCAGGCAGGAGCCTTTGCAGCGGTAGGAGGGCTCACATTGAGGATGACAGCCAGCAGCAGTGCCGGCTGGCTTGCCATGTCCACAGGCAGGCCGTGGTCTAGGGCCTGCTGCAGCTTCTGAACTGCGCTAGCGCTCTTGGCTTTGCAGAAGATGCCTTCAGTTGTGGGCCCTTACTGGGGCAGGACTGCCAGCAGTTCTGGCAGGAGGGCAGGGGGACGTGTGTGAGGAGCTGCCCTGGTGCAAGAGCAGTGGCCAGGCCAGAGCTCTGCCCTGGCCTGGGCTCCCTGCCTCCTGCTGCCAAGAGGCTGGCAGCAGAAGGCTGAGCCAGGGCTGAAGAGCCCCAGTGGCCCTTGGCTGGGGGACATGTGTGGGGACCCTGGCTGCACAGCAGCTGGACACAGGGATGGGCAGCCCCTGTGTGGGCTGCTGTACCTGCATGGCCGGGGCAGCGTGCTGTCCTCTGTGCAGACAGTGCCAGGGGCTGCCTGAAGAGCGCCCTGCTGCAGCCGGAGCCCTCATGGCCTGGGGCCCAGGCAGCCCCTGCTGGGCCCCGCCGCAGAGCAAAGAGCCAGGGCAGCCCCCTCCTCCTCATCCTGCTGCTGCTGCTGCTGCCACTGGTCCCTCCCTCTGCAGAGGAAAAGAGAACTAAAGCCTGTCACTGGAGACTGCCAGGCCAGAGCTGTCACTGTTGCAGGCTGCCCTGCCCTGCGCTGCCCCAGCCTGCCCTGCCCTGCCCTAGCCTGCCCTGTCTGCCTTAGGCATGGTGTGGAGGAGCCATGTGGCACTCCAGGCAGGCACCAGCTGGCAGCTGGAAGTGTGGCTGCTCGGAGGCTCCTGAGGGCTGGCATGGCGCTGAGACAAGCTGCCCCAGCCGTGGCCCTGCCTTTCTCCAAGCTGTGGGCATCAGCCCACATCTACCCTCTGGGTGCCACCTCTGCATGGCCACAACTCAGGGGACAAGTGATTGCAGCTCGGCCAGTGCAGAACCTTGCCTTTCCTTCCCAAACTCACCTGGGCAGCGGCCAAGTCATCCTCCCTCGTCAGATGGGGCCATGGCAGGCCCTTGCTCGGGATCAGCATGCAAGAAGCCAGCTGCGCTCACCTGGCAGCACAAAGGGCCAACAGCCAGCTGCCACCCAGCCCCAGCAGCCTGAGTGTGGCACACAGCTGGCCTCTCTGCCCCATGCAGCAGCGGTCCTGCCAGCGGCAGCAGCAAGGATGTGCCGGCGCTGCTGCTGGCTCCCCAAAGGCTCTGCTTGCCCAGTGGCAGCAGGGCCCCTTGCTACCCTGTACACAAGGTCAGTGTGCTAGGCAAGGCTCCCCAGAAGCCGAGCACAGCCAGAGGCCACAGTGGGTGGAAAGGCAGCCACTTCTCATCTCTTGCAAATCTTCCACCAGCCGCTCCAGCTTGCAGGCACTCAGTGGCCCCCGCTGCGCGAGAGAGAAGCAGTGCAAGAAGGTGAGCAGCCGTGCCTCTGGGGCTGGGCTCGCGGAGCAGTGCTCAGGCACAGAGCCCCCAGCAGAGGGACATTGACTGCACGGCGGCCGTTGAACTGCAGTCAGGGCTTTGATGCTTGGCAGGCGGCTGACTCGCGTTCCCTGTGTCCTGTGCAGTGGCCAAAGGGATGGGCTGCAGGGATAAGCTGTTGCTGCTGCAGCAGGGGGATACTCCCACAGCACAGTACAGCTCCTCATCAGGGGAGAGCTGCCCCTGCGGCTGTGGGCAGCTGTCGGGCATAGCTGCCTGATGAGGCGCTGCACGTGGCTTGGGGCTCACCCAAGTATCCCCCTGCCACAGCAGCAACAGCTTACCCCTGCAGCCCACCCACTGCTGCTCCTTCAGTGCCTGGGAGCTGCAGGAAGAGAAGAGATGAGATGACACAAGATGGGACCAGATGAGACGAGAAGAGAAGAGAACCAGCATTAGGCCCTGCTGTCCCCAGTCCCTGGGGAGCAGCAAGGCGTGACCTCATGGCCCCATCCCATGCCCAGGGACCTGAAGCCCCATGGTGGGGTCAGGACAGAGGTGCTGCACAAGCTCGGGCTCCCTGTCAGCTGCCAGAACAGTGGCTTTTGCCCTTGCCTTTTGGCAAGCCAAAGCTGACCAGGCTAACAGGCCACTCTCTGCTCCTGCTCTGCACAGAGACAGGGGCCACTGCACGGCTGCCCAAGGCCTCCTGCTTGCCATGGCTGGCAAGTTCTTGTGCCCCTCCATGATACATGGCACCATGTCTCACCCAAAAGTGTCAATGAGGGAGTCACTGGGCCAGAAGAGGATGATGGAGGTGGCATCCTCATCGCTGCCTTCCTGCCGCTGCTCTTGTTGTGTCTGCAGCGCTGCCTCCTTCCCAGTGCTCAGCACCCACGGCTGAAGGAGGAGAAGGTGCCTCTTGCTGGCCTTTGGGCCACGGCTCAGAGCCACAGCCGCGCTCAGCACTGCCTCATCGCTGCTGAGAACCTTCCTGCAGAGCAGAGGGCGGCGGCTGTGAGAAAGGCAGCCCCTTCTGCTGTGCACCCAGCTGTGGCCGCATGTCCCCAGGCTGTGGGGGAGCCTACCTGGAGCCGAAGCAGCTCGTGGCCTGGCCCATCCTGCCTGGCACAGGAGGATCCTGGTCTTGCCGCAAAGATGCGGGTTACTCGCTCTTGGCGAGGACACCAAGCGTGGTGGTGGGGCTGGAATGACGCCACTGCTTGCTCAGAGATTTGCTTTCTTGTGCTTTTGGAGTCACACACCAGACAGCTCTGGGCTGAAGCTGTTGCTTCTCAGAGGATGCTGAGTCCAACTTACCAGTGGTCCGAGGCCAAAGGACCCTGGCCCAGGCACGGGTGGGGCACCAGGGTAGGGCACCGGGGACAGGACTTCCTGCCAGGATGGCCACTGCCTCCTTTGCACATGGGAGCCCAGTGCTGGAGACACCCAAGGTTCACCTCCCTCCACATGCTGCCGAGGCTTTGCCTCCTGCAGCCCTACTCGCACTCAGCTGCCTGGGTCCCAAGGGCTCTTTGACATCTCCCAATTGCTCAGCCTGGCCTCCAGCGGCAGCTGCATTTACAGCTGCCTCTTCCCCAGCCTCTAGTGCTGCAAGGGCTTCTTCCTGCTCCTCCTCCCCTGCTGCACAACTTGCCTCTTCCCTTGTATGTTCACCTCCAGGACTTTCAAAGTCCAGTTCTTTCTAACAACTGAAAGAAATTGTGCCATGCGATACTGGTAAATAGCTTTTTCACATCAGTCAAAAGACTATAGCTGCAATTTTTAGCTTTTCATATTGATGGATTAGGCATTTACTTGTATTGTTAAATGTAAATATGACTCTATAATTCAGTTTATATTTCCTATATGTAAAGATTGTATCAGGAAATTCTAGCATAAGCTATTATTTCATAGTGTTCTTTAAAATATTGGTTTTCAGCTCTTGCATACATCAGCTAGATGTGGGGGCTTTCACAAACTTTTTATTTTGATTAATTTCTGGAATGAATTGTCCTTTGTCTGAATTCCTTGGAAAAGCTGTTGCTTTAGCTGAGAAGTTGAAAAGTTGAAGTGGGATATGGCATTTTATTAATGGATGGAGAGGAGGGATGGGGTCGTCCGTGAGGATGTATTGGATAGTCTGCTACTTGAATATGATGTAAAACTATAGAATGAACGGTGGATAATGTGCTGGGTTTGGCTGGGATATAGTTAATTTTCCTCACAGTAGCTGGTATGGGGCTGTAGTTTGAATTTGTGCTGAAAACTATGTTAACTCATGGATATTTAATTATCACTGAGCCAAAGGTTTTTATGCCCTTCACCCCACGGGTAAGCAGGCTTGGGGTACACAAGCAGTTGTGAGGGAGCATAGCCAGGCCCACTGACACTGACCACAGGGATATTCCAGACCACAGGGAGTCATGCTCACCATGTAAGGCTGAAAGGTGCAGAAAAACAAGGGAATGTGTGGTGTGATAGTTTGTATTCCCGAGTCACTGTTACGTGTGATTGAACCCTGGTTTCCCAGGAACAGGTGAACACCTGCATGTCCATGGGAAGCTGTGGATGTTGTTTACCTTTCCTTGTGTACGTGGCTTTCACTTTATCTGTTATATTATCTTTACCTCAACTCACAAGTTTTCTGACTTCTACTTCTCTGATTCTCCCCCATCTGAGGCTTAAACTGGCTAGTCCTGATTCAAGGACTGCAGAACACACTGACTCACTATGCTACTTTTTTCTCTATGGCTTCTGGGAATTTCACAGCAATGGCAAAATATCTTTGTCTTTCTGAAATATGACTTGGAGTTATGCTTTCAAGTGAATCTTGTCTGTTTTGGCAGATGGGGCCAATCTTGTGCAATTCTGTGAATGAAATTGAACAAGAAAAACAGCAAGAGCTATTAAATTCCCCAAAGCAATGGATAATCAAGGTCTATCATGCTCCCTGATGGAGCTTACAAGAACATCAGCGTGGCTTGCAATTGCTCATCAATTGCTAGGGTCATTTCCCAATCGGTGTTTGAGTTAGCAGTTCCCTTTTAGCATGGTTGTTATCCTCCTTGCACTTGGAAATTTTGTTCCATCTGAGTACTCTGCTGCATGAACTTGGTTGAAGTTTAAGCCAATAAGAAAGTGTATTTTGGCCATCAGAGTAGTAAAAAGGGGTTACAAAAGAATTAAATTACAGATTCGGATTCATTTCAGGTAGTGATTACAGGAGCACACAAGCTGAAAGGCAGTAACAACAAATAATTTGAGAGAGAGAAAGGGAATTTTAAAAAGCCTGAGAGCCCTGGGTCTGCCAGCTTTATGAAATTAAAGCACTTGGAAGGAAATGATATTGCATAGTGTGTTATGACTGCTGCTAGCTTAGTCAACCATCACAAGGGAGCTGCTCCCACAAGGGAGGAAAGTATCTGTTTTTGAATAGACTTTTTCAAACTGTGTGTTATTATGAGGAAAAAATAGAATGTCTCTAACTCTACTGTTACTTAGAGACTATTATTAGTAATATCAGCCAAATCATTGTCCTCTGCCCAGCCTCCTGGAACAAAAAAAAATTTATTATACAGATGTAACATATCTAGTGGTGTGCATATGGCTGCATATATTTGAGCCTGCTCCATAATGCTGACACCTCAAGCTTGGCAGATCAGACAGAGAGATCATTCACAGGGAAGGAAAGTATGCCACCATATGACTCCAAAGAACAGGAATGCTATACCTTTCTATTCTTATTCCTGCTTCTTTCTTCACAAAGAAGAAAGGCTATATTGTTTTTTTTTCTTTTCAAAGCCATACGTATTTTGGCTAGCTCTCCTGCATTTGTCTAACCACACCAAGGAAAGCAACTTCAGCTGATGTTGAATGTCACAGAGATTACAAGTTCATAACCAAGAAATTGAACACAAGAGTTTTTGAATGGTCATTGCCAAATTCATATCGATCTAGTTATTTAAATGCAGGTTACAAACAAATAGTTTTGACTACTGTGCCTGCATCTCTGTTATGTTTTCAATTTTCCTGTGTTTTCCCATTTTTGACCATGCTTTCCTCCAGTGCTCTCATGTAGAAGATCTACACTAATGATCAGGAAGCTTACTAATTTAGTCCTCTGTGGAAGCAATGAAATGGACTTTAAAAGTCACAGCATGAACCATGGATTTCAAAATGGTCTCTGTACAAGCTGTAGGGGTCCATTTGTGCACATCTCACAAGTGGACTCTACCTCAGAAAACTGAAATTATTCTTAATGACAGAGGGAGGAGATGAAAGTTATGTCTGCTGTGCTTTGTGGCTTTGACTTCTGAGGAAGTAGGAACATAAATTATTTTATCTAGTATCCTAAAGATGAGAGAGAAGGATCAGGTATGTTCAGACTTATGTTCTACACGCACAATGCATTTTGTGGCTGGTTTGCTTTAAAACTCTAACTTCTGGTAATGCAAGGTACAGGAGCCAAATGGGCATCAGTGGCTTTCAAAATGTCCATCTGCTGCTGCAAAATCTACATGAATTGTTACATAGCAACCTGTATTTCCTCTTGCAGTTGGAATCCCTGGGTTACTGTTGTTTGCTCTGTGAGTGTGTTGTCCTTGATAGAGACAGGGTAAATCCTGCTGTGATGCCAAAGCTTTGCCCAGTAGATGTTAGAGCTCACTGTAAAATGTGCTTGTATAAATGCTATTTTGCAGATGGTTATGACATAGAAAATGTGGCTGTACCTGAATGAAACATCACTTCTCTCCTCCCCATTCTCCACTCAAAGTGAACCACTGATTAGCATCTACCTTTTCATTTATGGAGTTTAACCACTTCGTATGAAATAACTAAATGGTTACAACTCAGGCAACTACAGCTTTGATTAAAAAGATCTGAAATGTTTTATTGGGCATATGATAAGGAGAAATATTTCAGTTTATAGTACATATAGAGAGTGTTTTTAAGTGGCAGTATATGTTGTCAGAACCAATTTTCCAATAACTGTAATGTAGTGCAGAGTAATAGCTGATTACAGGCTTTTACAGAGGTGTTTTCCTAAACAGCCATTTTAATAGTGTGAAACCTGACATTAATACACGGTTTTCATAGAAAAACGATAGTGCTTTACTTGTAAGTACCATACTGATCTTTAATTTTTTCCCTTTCCATTTTGTCATTTTTTGACAACTGGCAAATATTATACATATAGAGGTACAGTTATTTTTCTTACTCAAGAACTGCAATGAGGAACCGACTAAGATTAATAAAGCTGTTTGTTAATACAAAGAAGCTAAATGGTGATTTCTTGATATTGTTACATACTAAAATTTTTCAGACTTACAATTCCATCCAGAGAATGGAGAAGGGCTGTTGCTGACACACTTCCTCTCTCTCTCAATGAGATCACAATAGTGTGTAAAGCAATTTGCCTTTCCTTCTAAATGATTCTCTTCTGGTAAAGAAGGTGATTTTAAAGTAAAGGGATTGTATTCTCAGCTGTGGCTTACGCTTACTGAGAATTTGCAAATTTTGGGGAAGCAGTCAGAATTAAGTTAAGCTATTTCTCATGACATTACTTATTTTATGGTTTCCAAATTCCTTTCTGAAAAGTCTCAGTGATTTTTCAGTTTAAACTTAAAAAATACTAACTTAGATAATACTGAAAGCTTTTATTTGAGTATTTTATTCATGTTCTACTATTATCATTAAGTATTATTTATACTTATAAAGCTAATATGACTGATTTGTTTATTAGATCAATATAAATAAAGACTTTTCTAATGTAGATAAATTAAACTATTTCTATGAAACCTTTGGACTTAAAGGAAACTATTTTTTAACAGAAAAGGGCTCAGCAAAAATGTTTTTCCAGCATCTATTTTATGCAACTTTTAAATATATTGTTTTACTACTAGAAGGATCTCTGACCTTCCTTATTTTTCAAATGCTTTTTATATTATATTGCCCTTGAGCAGTAGACATTTTAGATAAACTTGACAGCATGGAAATGTCAACAAATTGCAATCTTGTCTGACAAAGCAGCAGCATATTAATATTCATGTATCATTAATTTTCATTTAGAATATGAATAGACTTGTTTGTAGAAATAGCTAAGAACTAAAGCTAAAATATTCTTTAATTTAACTTCCTTTTCTATTCTGATCTATTTGATGAACTCTAGTAGCATAAATGTTTTCCCTTTGTTATTATCATAACATTACATATTTGTATGTGTCCAAAGACTACTTTAGTGTAGGAGACAGAGCTCTGAAAGGACATAGGAGAGAGAGAAGTATCTATAGGTCTGTAAAATTTATTTATTTTCATAGATGTTGAATGGGTAATGTTATTTTTCTGTTTCAAAAAAACTCCCAAAATACATCAGTGAGGTTCATTAAGTGACATGCTTTTTTAATTGAGGGAGTAATTGAACATAGAAAACAATGCTGCTTTGTTACACTGGTACAAATGAGAATGTCAAAAAAGTAAAAGTGGTAAAATAGAGACTAGATCAATTTCTGAAATAGGGGCTTAATGGCACCTGTCAAGCACGTTGCTTCCCTCATGTCAAGGCTTCCCTAATTCAGTGATTGAAAGAAGAATGCATTAGAGGAATTTCATGTTATGTATATCATCTTGTCTTTTTTGTTCCCTGAATATCCACTGCCAGTAATTTATCAATATCATCATCTGGATGGGTAGCTCAAGTTAAAAGTATGAAAAATCTTAGGACTTAGAAACTGAAAAGAGTTTATGATAAGAGAAACATCTAGTTGAATAACTCTTGAATCACAAAGCAATTTGAACCAATTTATGTTGGCACAGGTTGCCCAGAGAAGTTGTTGATGTCCAGTCTGTGGAAGTGTTCAAGGCTAGGCTGGATGGAGCTCTGAGCAACCTGATGTAGTGGAAGGTGTTGGAATTAGGTGATCTTTTAGGTCCCTTTGAACCTAAACCTTTCTATGATTTTATGATTCTATGATATTTGTGTGGGTTTTGTAATCAATATATTGCTATTTCAACTTGAACACCTTTCCCAAACTGAAGAAACATCAGAAGTGTCTTTTTAGGAAGGTAGTCACAGATTACAGTTATCTGTGTGCATCAACAGGAAAACTCAACCTTATTAAGAAGATTTTGTCTTTGGTGAACACAAAATAAAACTAACCAGCACTAAAGTCTCAGGGTGTTTTGATTTGTTCTGAGAAAGAAAATTCCAGCATCTTGGGAAACTGAAGGGCCAATGAAATAATGGCATAAAAAGCTGAGGAGAAAGAAATTGTAGAATTGAGAGTAATAAGAATATTTTTATGGTCCGACTTCACTAGATTTCTTTTCTTGAAATACCTAGTGAACAGTGGCAAAACAGAACTTTGTAAATCTTTTCTTAATATTACAGTATGAGAAATAACTGCTATCCTGACAATCTTCCATAACCAAAGAAATGGATAAACAAACAAAACTTTACAAGACTAAACTTCTCTGGCCTGAGAGTTCTGCTTCTGTTGAAATTGGGGAAAGGAGTGGAAGACTATGGCTGAGACTGTAACTCTCATGATGTCTTCTAAGAAGCAGAAGAGAACAGAACTCAGGCTAGAATTGAACACTTCAGTGTAAAAACAGCATCCAGAATTATCATATGTTAGTAATCTCACAAATACACCTGCATATATGTGGACTTAGTACATAAAAACCCAATACAGTCAATATATTTTAAAATAATTATTCTGAATACCTGTAAGTTTTAATTTTGTAAGTAGATAGTATGAGGATAATATGAGGATTTAGTTAAAATAACATCAATTAATTTCTATTCAAAATATGAAACAAAGGCAGAATTATGCTTTCCTTTCAGTTAAAAGAAATGATTAGCTATTCCTCCTCACAAAGCAAACATTAGTTGACTAGCTAGCTTACTGCTTTGTGTAGTACTGCAGCATTTAAGGTTTCTATACTTTTCAAACAAAACAGCTGTGTTACTAGTGATTTGTACTTTTACGGAATTTGGGAGGGATGCTTTTGTATAGTTCTGGTATAGTAAAACTTTAATGTCAGATTTACTGATAGCTATGAGTAAAAGAGAAGAACTGCCCCAAATCAATTTCTGATTTACACTTTGTGGTGAAAGTAAGAAAATGAGTTCTGAACGCTCTGAGGGGGATTCTTTTTTCTCAAATCTTTATTAGAAGGATTACTGGACATGTTTAAAAAGGACAGATAGGTGAAAGCCAAAACTTTATAGAGAGCCAAATAACTAATTTTTACAATTTATTTTAAGGAAGACTAGTTTTGTAAAACTTTTTAAAACTTTCAAACAGTTAGTAGCTATCCTGTGATGCGAGTATGAAAGTTGTTATGTAATCTATCTTTATGAATGTAAATAGTATCAGAATCCTATACTTGAGGAGCTATATTCTAATCGTAAATAGGGCTAAAAAATTCCGTGGATCAAGGCATATCTGAATGCTTTTCTAACCAATTGTTCTTAAACAAAAAGCAAACAGAAAACCAGGCACCAATCTGCCCCCGCTCCCTCCTTCACCCTTTTCCCCCCGCCACCACACGACAGGGATAAAAACCCAAAACAACCAACCAACCAACCAAAGTAATTCAGACAAAAAAAAACAAACCAACAACTTGGTAGCTGCCTGCATTGCATTTTAAATCTCTAGCAGAATGTCAAGGTAAATCTCAATTCTAAATGATTCTGAATGTGTGTTAGCAAAGAAGATGTAGCTAGAAATCTTCCTTTGCAAGTGTGATTCACAGTTTGGGAATTTCAGTACTCAGCTCAGAGCTGTTTGATTCTGCTTCTAAACAGGAGAGTAAGGCATAGTATTTCTCCCAGGCAACCAGTTCCATTATTGTCAGAGAGCTATTTTTCTTTTTCTTTAGCATAGTAGGGCATTATTAGACTAATTAGTTTTACCAATAGGATTTGTCAGTATTCTAGGCAATTATTTTGGGTAGCAATTTCCCCTCCCTGAAGGTTTCATGGCATTCAGCGTAGTGAGATAATACAGTACATTTTTGTCTCTCAAATTTCAGGGCTCTGTCAACCTGGCAACCACTATGAATTGGCATAAAAGATCCATGCAAGTGTCAAACAATTTTTGCTTTGGGGGATGGAAAACAAGATTTTTGTTGTGGTAATTTGATGTGTTATTTAAATGGTTGTCCAGAAATAAGGATGGATTTACTAAAAAGAATTCTTTCTGGATAAAACAAGCAGGGAATAAATTTCTTGGCACCTCATTTGGAGATTCTTCTTTGGTGCCTTTTCACCATTCCTTTTTCAATGAGAATCAAGACAAATGAACTAAATCCAATGCACTGTCTAAAGGTCACTACGTTTGCATCTCTGCTGGTTCACACCTCTTGCTGCTTGGCTATGTATCTGGCAAAGCTAATGACTGACCTCAGGTACAGATTTATGAAAAGGCAATTGTCCAGCACTGTTTTCTTTCTTTGGTTTAGCTATCTGTTCCTGTGGTGATTTCCACATGGTGTGTAAAAAGGAAGATCACACAATTTTTCACCATCTTATCTAACAGCCTAAATACGTGGGGATCAAAACTGTATTCTGTTTTAACAGATTCACTCCATATTAAAGAAAAAAGAATATTAGTGATGTCATCTAAAGATCACTCAATGCAGAAAAAGTTGCTGCCTTGAGGAAATTGGAAAACAATGCTTCAATGGCAGTATTAAGTTTTGTAACAAACAGACAAATATCTCAGTCACTGGCATACAATTCAACATCAAATAGATGGATGAGTAATGATACTCTGCCTCTGGAGAACAAACAAGATGAAATATCCAAAGTTTATTTTTTTTTCGAAGGGGCTAGAAACATCTGTCAGCTTCTTGACACAAAGAATACCTGCTACAAACACTTAGGAAAAATCTCATAACCTCAAAAAATTAAAACAGAGCAGCTGAAACTGATGTATCAGAAAGGAGAACCTATCTTAACTGAAGTAAAAGATAGCACAAGGATAACTTTACGACATTTCAACCAAAAGGGTACAGAACCGTCAGTGACAGAAAAAACACATCCCTCAGTTCAGAAAAGTACACGTTAATTTGTTTGTACACAGATGCACAGACTTTATTGAGTTAATGTGAATTTTAAGAAAGGAGGACATCTGGGGCAGTGATAGAGGCACAGCCCTTCAGCAGCTGCCTTACCATCTGACAGACATGCTGGTTGTAAGTTGCCAGTTGTCCATGAAACCTGCCAAGAAGACAGACGCCACCATGGGGTAGCACACATCAGAAATCCCTGCCCTAGGTGAAAAACAGTTTAGCATAATGTTGTATTAGTTAAAAAAGTGTGACTCCTCCTTATAGATGAAAACTCAGGATTATATTAAGAAGCTAAATAACTAGTAGAATTTGAAGATAAAGTCCTAAGTTGTAGGTGCAATGATGTGTTTCATGAGGCTTTCAAGGAGCTCTGGATTTTTTGGTACTCTTTCTTGGAAAACTCGCAGTCTGTCTAGATTGTTTGGCTAGATTTTAATTTAAATTATTGATCTATGGATTTTAATGAGAATATTTTTAATTAAGGTGTTAGGAGATTGGAAAATTGAGAGTAAATCATAGAGAAGTTTGTAAATATTCAGAAGTATTCGGAGGAAGGTAGATGAGAGGTTGGATCTATTAAAATTGATTTCTACAATTTCACACAGAGATCCTACATACAGCATATGTGTTTTTATATTTTACATGTATATATAGGGATACATGAGTTAAGAATGGTAAGGATTAGGTCTGCTAAGAATCAATACTTCCTGACAAGAGTGAAGAAAATTCTGTGATTTCCCTCCTGTATTGTGGTCTCTAAATTCCATCAATCAAACGTACTAAACAGCACCAAGTGGAGCTGAGAATAAAATTATTCTCCAGATTTCCAGACTAGGTTTCTTCTTCAGGTTTAGCAAGGAAGTCAGGAGAATTTATTTGTTTCCCAACCCTGCCCCACCCCTTTCCCCCGCATGCACAAACTGTTTGACTCTCTGTCAAAGAGTTATGCATTTAAAATTATTCTGGCAAAATTCTTGTCTCCTGTTTTTATCTCCTTCCAGGTCCACAGTGACTCCCTGTGAGGTTGTGGTGAGGAGAAAAAGGGGATATATGGAGAATTGGAATTGGGCCATAAACAGCATCAAACAACTCTCTTTTCACGTTCTTCTAAGGTTCAGGCTTCTGTGATGTACTGAAAGTGCTCTGATGGCCCACTAAAAAACTACAAAACTTCCTTCGGCAATTAGGAGAGACAGCTTTAAAAAAGCAGATTCTGACCAGACTGAACTGTAGGGGGGAAGCCAGGAAGAAAATGCTTATCAGGCTACCTAGATTAGGAGAATTCACTTCCCCTTTCTAGACACTAGTGATAAAGCAGTCTCTGTCAGCCACTGACAGTTGCAGAATCTGATCAAAGATGAGTTGCTGAGTGATGTCCTGCCAAATACAATATTAAAAAAATTTGTTCGGCAGGTTTCTTAATCAGGTTGTCCATTTCTACATGTGAGCAGAAGGCACATATTTCTCTTGGAAAAAATTAAAAGATACTGGTGATAAAGATGTGGATATAATGAGATACATGGGGCAGATCTATACTTTTTCTAATATAATATCAAAAAATAATATAATTGTGGATCAGGAGGTAGAAACAGAATGTGAGAATGTACTGGCATGAAGAGCTTGCACTGAAAAAATTTTGGACTTGTGGTGTTGTGGTACCAACGATCAGAACATTCAAGAGGGATATCCAAAAGCCTTTCTGCCTGATTTTTGGAATACAGAAAACAGTCTTGTTGGTGGAACTGCAGTGGAACTGCAAGGCCTTTCCTTAGTGAAAGGATGGAGAGCTTACTGCTCCTGAGGCAATTCTGCTCTCTTTTATGGTCAGCAGTATATTATTTTTGCATTGCTATTACAAAATAATAATTGTTATAATATTAAGGTTATGGTGATATAACTTCTCTGAATTTAGGATGATACTCAAAAGTTATGTTCAGATATTTTTTCTGGTTCCTGATATGGTAACAATGTGTGACTTCATCACCAGAGGGAAAGAATTTCCACAGAATTTAAAGCTCCCTGAAGAAAAGTTAAAATTTTGTGATATTGATGTGTTTTTTCCATACCAGAAAATTAAATGTGGAAAGTGCTAAACTCTACAGAGTGTTCATGTCCTAAAATAAATACAGAGGAAATTTTCAAAGAATTTGAAACCTCCCACTATAGTGGATAATGCTGGAGGTTCTGCATGGTCCTGCACCTTGTCTCACTCTTTTAGGGTGCTGGAAGTCCAGCTAGGAGTCTGGAGAGTCCAGGATATAACAGTCAGCTTCTTTTCATCTTCCTGGTAATGTGTAATCAGGGTAAGGTATATCATGAGGCATGAACACAAAACAGATCAGAAAAAATAGTTCCAGTGTTTCATTTCTAGCCAAAGCAAATGATCTTGAGGTCCTAGATTGCTGTTCTGAGATAAGAATTTCCTTCATTCAGATTCAGATGAGAGAGAACACTTCTGGCCTTGAAAGTACTGCAGCAGTGCCCCTTTTATGCCTCAAGCTTGAATGAATTTTTCAGTGCATTTTTAATAGTAGATTTTCACTCTAGATGAACTAGATCATGTTTAACACAGGTGTTCCTCTAGTTATGTTCAACAGAAGTGTGTGTGCTTTGCTGATTCTGTAGCAATTGTTACAGCAGTTCACACAAACATCCCCTGTGTGGGGTGGCACACCAGAAAGTGAGTGCTGGGTCAGATCCTCTCCTGTGCTGAAATGTGCCTTAGGCACTCATCTGTGTCACTGGCAAATGGTTCTTCTTTGATAGTTCAGGTTCACTATGGATGTCAAATCATAAGACAGAGGAGCCGACGGATATTTTTTGTTTTGTTTGTGTTCAATTCTGCCTTTCTCCCCGCTCCTGCAGGATACCTCCACTTTGTGGCAGCTGAGCCATCATGGTATGATGGAATTCACAGCTGATTGATAAGATAGATTCCAGCCTGTGCATACAATCTCCAGGATCTCATCTGCAATAAGCTGTAGAATAATCAAAAAGAAAACAAGCTTGTAGGTTTGGAATGTTGGGGTTTCTTTCAGTTCCTTGGGGTTTTTTTAAGAAGTGAATTTTTTTCACATATACCTGCTCACCTAATATCTCATCAGGAACTTACTCTGAACTGCAGTGGAGTTTGAGAGGACTGATCATTTTTTAATCACCTATCGTTCTGCCTTCCCACTTTCTCATACATGATTGATTTTACCCTACAATTAACCTATTCTAGTGGTCCGTTAGAGTTCAGAGATTTAGTCCTCTTCCTCTTTTCTTATTTTTGTAGGAGAAGTCTTCTAGTGCACCTTTTCCAGCCCTTAGTTCACCATGTTCAAAGGACTGGAAACATTAGGAGAAAATGTTTCAAATTTCTGCATGAAAGAAGCCCAAGGTACAGGCCTGGGGCTAAATATTGGCTTCACAGACTTTAATAGGAATGAAAAATATGCATTTATCCTGAATTTAAGTCACTTACTAATAGCACATAACTTTGAAATGTTGTGAATATTGAATACAAGGACACTTCAGCCTGTATTTCAAATATAAATGTCTTTATGAAGGTCTAGGAAATAGGTATTCTGTACCTGAGTTTGTCCAAAGAAATCCATAATTGATGAAAATTTCCTTTCAGCTAGAAGTTTAGTAGACTTTTTTATGAGTAAAATAGTGTGTTTAAAATTCACAGATGACATCCACAATTGGCCATTCCATGGAATATGATGTCATTCTTCAGTACTCTGGCTTAGAGTTCTCTCACTTGCATACCCTATCAGTGAAGAACTTCATGGATAAATTGACTTGAGGATATTCTTTTATTTGTTCTTTTCACTTTTATTCAGCTATAAAAATCTGGGGGTTTTTTTTGTTTGTTTTTTTTTTTATTCCAGATCAAACAGCTCATTCTGAGTACACAGAGCTTTTTCAGGACAAGATACTGCAAAAGGCAAAATTCCACGTCTTGACTGAGTAAGAAAACAAGATAAAGCTGTTGATTATGTTTGTGGTAAGAAGTGCATGAGCAGGAATATCTCCCATGGTTGTACATTATGTCTTGAAAATAAAATTTCCTCTATTTATGAATTTCAAACCCTTGTGACAAAAGAAATTGTTTTGAGAACAAAACTCTTTTCCTCCCCCAAGTGGCTTAAAGTGCTCAATTTTAACGTGCAAGACTTGCCAGACTGACTGCCTTCACTTAGATGTTCACATTCATAATGGTTTCTTCTTTGTATGGGGCTGTTAGGATTAAAATCAAACCTAGTTTGCATTTCCAACTCATTAAATCAGGAGTAGCCATGTCACAGCCTTATTTGAGGATGACAGCTTCTGGAAGACTCATGGCCTTTCAAAATGCTTTTTTTAGTTTTGCCAATAACACTGAATTCCTGAGCTGGATCTACTGCCAGTAGAAAAGAAATGGCAATCAATAAGATATGAGAGAGACAATATAAAGGAGGAAATATGTTTTGTCCTTCACATAGTTGGATTCTGAAACCATTTCTTTATCATCATACTGTGAAAGTATGTTTCATCTCTTCCTATGATCTTTTAGTGATTTTTCATTCTTTGTACAACAACTTAGAAAACACCTTTTTTTTTTTTTACCACGTCTGTAATTTTATTGTCTTTTAACTAATACATTCTATTAGGTCTGTGTTGATTCTGTTGGCATGATTTTCATCAGTGTGAGTAGCTCCTTAAGACTTAAAAATTAAAATCGACGTTTTGTGGTACTTGCAAGAATAATTTCTAAAATTAGCCTGTTTGTATCAATGCGTGTCTCTTCTGGAGGGTGAGTTTCTGTATTTTGCCAGCTTGGTGGGTTCTGTATGCTTTCAGGCTGTTCCCTTGTACAGTGTTTTCCCCATTAATGCTGATGTGAAGCGGGATAATGCTTTTCTTTTAATATTGATTCGTACAGCCTTTTAAGCTTCTCCACAGGAAATGTGCTGAGCATTTCACCTGCCTCCATTTGTGTGGTTTGTACAGAAGCTCAAAACAATTCAGTGGTCTGCTCAGTGCCAGTTTCTGTGTCTGTGTGTGCTTTGGGGGTTTGTGCCTGTTCAGCTGGCATAGCAGAAGAAGCGCTGAGCATTTACCATTTCACAAATGGTAAACATTTTCCCCTTTGCTTTGTTTTAATTATGTGCCATTCCCATATCTGCCTTGCTTTCCTGATCTGCCATGTTTATTACTTTTGCTTCTATGTCTTCCCTGTTCAGGTCAGGACTCATCTCTCTCATGCTGTGCAGAATAACCTAGACTGGGAGGTCAGGTGGTTCCCTTCTGAGGCTGTTTTTTTGTCAACAGGGGTTTTACACTGTGTTTTCTGTAGTTGTCTGGAACCCTGTGCATTCCTACTGTTCTCAATGACTTGTGCCTGACAGCATTAATTTGATGGTTGGCACCTTTTTTCTCTTATTTAAAGCTTGTAGTACTGATATTGTGTAAATATTTTGGTTATAGCTGAGCCATACATATTATTTAATGTGTCTGTGCAGTACTCCTTACTATTTTTTTTATTTTCTCTGCCAAAAAAGTAGAATCAGACACATCAAAATTCTAAGTTTTGAATTTTACTCCAAATTCATGTGTTTTGAAAAACTCCGTTTTTTTTTTTTTTTTTTCCCACAATATATCTTAAATGTTTCTGGTTTGTCTCAGGTCATTTGCCCTACTAGAGCTTACTGAAGAAAGGCGAGAAAGCTATAAATATGATTATAAATATGATTTTTTTACACATTTCTAAGGTGTGTGTGCCAATTTTGCAAAAAGCATCCACAAAACAGTATTTCCAAGCATCTCAGCTGGTAATGGTCACCTGTCCTTTCAGACAGAGTGTTAAACAGCTGACACTGCTCTTGATCTGTTGTCTTCGACTGAATTTGTAATACTGAGACATCAAAGCAAGTACATTGCATTTCCATGGCTTAACATGTCCTATTGGCTACAGAAATTGGTGGGCCTTATCTCTTTCAGACCAATGAAGAGCCTCTGTTTCTGTCAACCTTTGACATAAACATTAGGGACAGTAGATAATTTCTTTGCCCCCTCATACCTGGAATATATGTCACATACACGTCATTATAGCCATTAATGTTGCTGGCCATCTGTCTTCTTCACATCTTACAAATTTATTCACTACCAGCCTTGTCCATCTGTCAAAATTTTTAGAAATAATTTCAGTTGAGGAATCCATTCATGGTACAGTCTTCATTTTAAGTACCTGCCAAGTCATTAGCCTAACATTAAGTTTTGACTCCATAAAGCCTAATTAAGTGATTTGTAGTTTCTCAAACATAGCTTCAGATGAGGTTCCTCTAACACAACTGCTTTATTGAAGTTCTAGTTGAATAATTATCTCCCATCAAAATCTCATATCCTGCTGTCTGTGGTCTTGCTGTTGTGTAATCTCTGATGAGGATTTAAAGGTGAGCTGTCAGAAAGCATTGCCCAGCACACTTTAAGGTGTTCTTAAAGTTTAGTGTAGGTTAAATAGGTTAGTTTAAGACATACTATCAGGTTGAATTGCATACAAAGGAGAAACAGGGATCAGTGTAGCTACAGATAAATCCTCTGCAAGTATTTATTAGTGCCAAAGCATAAGATTATCTTTGGATATTTCAAATTATTATCAATCTTCTTATTATCAATCATTAAGGGTGCTACATATAGAGTAATTTGACAGCTGTGGGTAGAAAGGTGCCAGAACAGTTCCTGGAAAATAGCAGGGTAAAAAAGGTTAACTGCCACTGTTTGAGTTAGGCACATGACAAGGTTTGACATCTAATGATACTGTTTGTTGAAAGAAATTGGGAAATAGCAAGACAAGGTACTCTGCACATGCAGAGATGTAATTATAGGACCTATTTGTCTAGAACCTACAGAATTAAATCTGTGTTTAGCTTAAAAAGGGGACAAAAGTTATGGCAATGACTGGTGGAAGCAAGTTAAGTAGATATTTGACCAACTAGAAACTGTCAAAATTGAGGGAAGATATTCTGAATATTTTGGGCCTGGTGAGAAAAGCAACTGGTTACTTCAGTAGCTAAGGGAGAGGTAGAGTCAAAAATGACCTTCCATTAGTCCTACTCACATGTTGCAGACTTCAGGTTTCCCTTGGGAGTAAGGAACAGAGCAGACTGTAACTGCACCCTTGCTGTGTTCAGTGTTGGTCACAAGAATATATGAGAAGGGAGATGAAGTCGTGTAATGCAAGAAGCTTCCAGAGAAAAACATGCAAATGTAAGCCAGACAACTCAGGAATCTATGGTGTTTAGCAGGAATGAAATTAAGTGATAAACAGTCTCAGAGCCTTAGAATCACTGGTGTTGAAAAAATGAGTTAAATAAATTAAAATTGCAAAATAAAATATATTTTATTTTTAAGTTAAATTAAATATTATTGTTTCCTTCCCTTCAGTCACTTGATGCAACTCCAGGATTTAATTTGGGCATTTTTGAATGTAACTGATTCTGAATGTTATTCTGTATTTCATTTCAAGAAGAATGTTTCAGTGTTTCAGCAGTTCCCCATTCTCTTATAAGGCAGCCTCCATTTCTTCTTCTATAATCTCTGTTACAGTTCCACTGTCCTAATTAATCCATGCTCCAGCTTTTTCTCCCAGACAAGTGCCCTTGTCATGGTGCAAGAAAACTCCTTCCTCCAGCTCTCCTGTCTCACTGCGTTTTGCCAGGACTGCTCACTTTTCTGAATCTCTTAGTAAGTGAAAGACTGAAAACACAGCACAGATATTGTTCTCTTGTGGTTTTTTAATTAAAAATTAGAGGTGATTACAGAAACCATAAACATGTCAATTGTCTTTTTTTGTGTCTAATGAATGTGGAGAATTGATCTTCAAAATGTTAATAATTCCGTGATGACCACGTGTGAGCTGTCACTATATTACTTGAAATGCTGACAACTTGACAAAATATGTGTAATTTCCTATTTTGTTCCCTGTTGCTTTATGGATACAAAACCAAAAATCTAAGCTGGAATAAAACTGATCCCAAAACAGAAGGAAATATTAAATTTCTTTACTTTGTCTAAGAAACTCAACAGTGTTAGAGGCTCAAGAGTCATTTGAATTGATTTGGAAAGAGCAGAGCACCTCTTTCAGTAGATGTCATTTACAAAGAAGAATTTCCTCTCCCTTTGCTGTTATTTGTTCCCTTCTGTAGGTTGTGTTGGAAAGCTAAACATTTTCATCATTATTATTAATATTTGGAAATTTGTAAACATACAACATTTAACAGAAATGTTCTGCAATTTAGACCCTAGCATCCTGAAGCAAGTGGTTTATATTTCTCTTTTTTTTTTTTTTTTTTCTGATGACAGACAGCTTCTGTATTTATCTCTTGTGTTCTACATAATTATCTTAATTTTGTGATGTGCTGTATAGGTTAAAAAAGGATAAACTGACCAAGAGACATGTTTTAGCTGCAGCAGATAGAGGAAAAAACCAATATAATTTTTCCCTATCACATTTAATTTAATCCCCAGCTAATAGTCCTTTGGTCTTGGTAACCACTCATACTTGCTTTTGGAGGAGATGATATTTTCCCTCTTCCATATGGGCCTTTTGTGGAATTATCAATCTGATTCTTTAAGCACATCAGAGAAACAAAGGTGTGTGAGCAGTGACATCTATCCCTGCATTCTCAGGTTCAGTGACTTTCTCTGCTCTCCCGGTGTCCTCCAGTGGTAAGGCGTGTTTGCAATTTTGGAAATGCTATATGAAATGTCTGATTCTGGAATTTCAAACTGGTTGAAAATATCAATTTGGGGAAATGGGGTTTTAAAAAGAGAGGAAGAGCTACCTATTTATTTGGATAGTATAGAGATGACATTTTGGATACAATTCACTTGTTCTTTCTCCAAATGCTCCCTTCCCTCTGTGTTTTAAATTGATATCTGTCACACTAAAGGACAAAAGATTTCAATGAGTATTTATGACAGAAGAAAGGGAAACAAGATGACTTGTCAACCTCTATTTACCCCTGAAAAATAGTACAGAGAGCAGATACAAATAAACTATTTCACCAAAATCTCCAAACAAACAAGCAAAAAATCATCTTCAGACCTTTCAGAAACAGCAACAAATGAAAAATGACAAAGCAAAAAACCTCTGCTCTAAAATTAGTAGCATCAGATAAACTCAATTAGCTTTAACACATATAATTAAGGTAACAAAATTAAGGTTTTACTCACTATAGGTCCCTTACATTGGTTAAAAATATCTTTAATCAATTAGGCTATTTTTTGTAGTGTTAAGTGCAGGCTTTTTATTCTAAACAATTGTCTAAATTTGTGCCCTAAAGGTCTTGGAATTTTTCTACTATTTTTTTTTTTTTTTTTTTTTTAATTCCAGAAATTGTCCTTTTTCCTCACATTGTGCATCTAGAAAAACAGTTTTTGCTTCCCTGCTTTGCAAAACTTTTCCCTCACCTTTCTTTATTTCACTTCTAATATAATGTTTCCTCCCTGTCCCCCCCACCCATATTAAAAAAATGTGACCATGGATCACATCAATTTCACCTGCAACTGCTGTACATACATTCAGAGCTTTCCTACTATTAAATGCACAGAAAAAGGCTGCATAAACCTGAAACAAGAAAGGGTCCACTCATTTCTCAAAATGGCTATACTGCTCTATGAGGCTAAAACTCTACAGTGCAGAAGAGGCCAGAGAGTCAACAGATTCAGTGATCTTGACACTTTCTGACCCATTTCACATTAATACAGGTAGAATCTTTTGCAACACAGCACTACTATGGAAGATCTATTTTTATTCAAGATCGCATGGCTTCTGACAAGCACCAAAAATAAGTAGTGAGACCAAACCAAACAGAAATCCAGGCATGTGCACAGCCTCCTGGCAGGTCAGTGCCTCACTGAGAGACACCCCAGCATGCTAATTAATGTGACACCAAGCATTCTGGTGCTCTTGGACCAAGCTAGCCACCACTTGGAGTAATTTATTAGAGGTAGCTGAAGGGAAAAATATTTCCTACACTCTCTTAAGCAGAAGTTTATCTGCATAATTTGAAATAGCGTTGGAAAGACTGGTCCTAGCCCCCTTTTCTATCCCCTGCCACACATCTTGATCCTCATTTTGATTTTATTCTGATGGGTGGGGTTGAGAGGGTTGAAGTAGGGCTGCATTCTGAGGATTGGAATGTGAATGAAAGACAACCATGAAGAATACACAGGATTAAAAGGACTCATTTTTGGGAGCAGTGTCACCTAAAGTATTCTTAAACACTGTATTCAAAACACAGATGAAGTAAACTTGCAGAAGCATTTCCTTCACTTATTGGGTGTGAATATATACACAATGGTAAACAATCTTAATTATTTCTTTGTTAATAGATTATAAAGCCATTTGTGTTTACTTGTTTTCTTCACTCTATTTGAACTCCTTGGCCAGAAATAACTGATATTGCGAGTCATTGGTAATACAGTATAGAAGAAAGAATTTCAATATTTCTCTAGCTCTTAGACTGTTCTTAAATGTCTGCAAATAGACTTCTGTGACCATAATACAGTCTTGTATTCTAATTCTCTATTACAGACAAAAAAATTAAAATTATTTATGGATTTCAAACCCACAACTGTTCTGCATCTCCGTGCATTTTTGTGAAATATTTTAATCCTCTGAGGTGGAATTTATAAGGCTATTTAAAAAGCTGGGAAAATCTTCATCCTATGACAGGTCTGAAGTACTAGAAACCATAGATAGTGAGATATAATTTGAAGGCCCAAGAAACAATTTCCATAGTGCCCACTCAGCCTCAAGCTTAATGCAGGGTAGTTAGACTGACCAAGTGTGGCACCCTGCTGGAGAGATACTCTTACTGTATTGAACGTAACATGGAATATTCCTTCCTGGATGTTCAGGCCAGGGATACTGAGCTTATTTTCCAAACTCTTTCTCTCACACACTGTAAGTCTACAAGGCTACAAGGATGTGGATTTGACAGAAGTTAACTGCAAACAGAGTTCAAGAGTTTGGTGACAATCAACTAGGTTGGGGAAGAAACTAAAAGTGTTTTGAATGTGGATATTATTCTGGCCTCCCTGAAATAAGTGAACTGGCCTTGATAAATTATACTTGATCCTTTCATTTTCCCTTGATAAAGGATCAAAATAACAAGATACTGGTAAGAATTATCTTGATCTGACTTCCTTTTATGGTGTAAAAAGAGGTTATCCAGGGCATCCAATAAAGCAGTTAGTTGTTGTTAGTTATGGTGAATCTGTGTGGAAAAGTGTCATAGAAAAGACATTTTTGTTTTAGAGCACTCCTAATGGTTTGCTAAGTTCAGGTTAGAAATTGTAGCTTACAGACCACAGTTGCTGAAATCTAAATGGTAGGAGAAGCAATAATGTCAAAGTTAATTTGTAATTGAAAATCGCTATTTTGAAAAGTGATTCCTACTTTAAGTAACTTGATAGGTTAGAAGATAAATTCCTTTTAACATTTCTGTAATTTAAAATTACTTTAGAACATTGAAAGGAAGTGTTACTGTTATTATGGCTGGTCTTGTACAGGTCATACTCTGCAATCTTTTCACAAGAATCAGAGCTGGAGGAGACCTTCAATATCACCTAAATGCAGTACCAACATAATGACCCCTAACCATATCCCCAGCTGCCACCTCCAGATGCCTCTGGAACATTTCCAGAGATAGTGACTCAACCACCTCTCTGGGCAACATATTCTGACACCTAATCACTCTGTTAGTGAGAAACTTTCTAGTATCTAAGCTGAACCTCTCCTGGTGAGTCTTGAGGCCATTTCCTCTCATCCTTTCACTTGAGATGCGGCAGAAAGGACCAACACCCACCTCACTACAACCTCCTTTCATGCAGTTGTGATGAAATGCTGAAGAAATTAAAGAAGTCAGAAATGTAAAATAAATTATTTATAAAGTAAATTTAACATTCTTCTTCTTCTTCTTCTTCTTCTTCTTCTTCTTCTTCTTCTTCTTCTTCTTCTTCTTCTTGTTATAAACTCAGGCATTTCTTTAATACAAATCTTCAAGTATTATGATTTTAGGTGCTTTAAATGTTTATAGGGTAGTATAATGTGCAGTGTCATCTGCTGTGTCTGCAAAGCACCCAGTGATCTAATCTGCCTCCATAATTTACAATGTTAAAATCTTTAATTTCAGACGTATGATTCTATTTTGGTTCAGGTAGTTTTTAAAATGTGCAAAAAAGAAAGGTTAAAATATTTATTTGCATGGTTTTCAGACTTCCCACAAATTTCTTTGTCACAAAAAAGGAAAGTTACAATGGACTACAGCAAACAAAAAGTCAGGGCTGTATGTGCCATGCTGCAAGAAAAACCTTTTACATGAGTGGTTGAAAGAAGCATATGACTACCTATAAACATTGCAGCTTATTTGCAATGGAATGCATTCCAGGCAACAATTTCCTCATTGTAACTGGCAAAAAAAAAAAAGATTTTGGTGCGAAGAGATGATTTGCTTTGCCAATATAAGAGAAATAATCATCCAGTTACAAATTAAGTTGCTTTTGTGGCCCTTGCTATCATTGGCACTTGACGCTATGAGTGACAGTGATTTATAAATTATAACCTCTGTCCTGTACTGATGCCTGGATGGAGTCTGGTGATCAGACACACAGCCTATCACCTTCTGCAGCAACATTTAGTCCTCTTGGCAAACCTGCTTAGCTTTTTTTACTGGTTACTGAAATACCAGCTATCAATGTTTAAGAGAAATTCATTGAGGGGGTAAACTCCTGAGTTCCTCTGCATTACTACCACAGTGACTCACTCAGGACTGGGTGGCAGAGCTGCACAAGGCATGAACCTATTAGCAATCCTGTACACAATTTCTGAATATAACAGCAACAAATTCCTCTTGCTTCACTGTAGAAGAGTTGCATTCAGAAAAACATAGAAGTGGTAGAAAACTAATGGACTAATTTATCCTCAAAGACCAGTCAGATCTGGTAGGTGGAGATCTGAGTTTAAAGTAGATCTTACTCTACAGTTTAGTTTTCATTATTTCTTTTACCATAACCCTTCTGTCAGAAACCAACTTGTTTGAAGTGCTTGATAAGAGCTTACAAAAAGAAAAAAAAAAAAATCTAAAAAAGAAAGAATAAAGGAAAATCATTCAACAAAGTTATTAACAGGAAAACATAGGAAGAAACATATATGAAAATGTAGGGGTGTTATGAGACTTTAGGGGGTTTGTGTTATTTCTGTCCAAGAAAAGGTAGCAACTTGAAAAAATTTGTGTGCAATTCGTTAGTGAAGGTGGGACAGGTGAATTCTGATTCTGCACAAGTACGTGCCCTTTGCAAATCTAAACTTCTTGAAAAATTTAGTTGACGTGCTTAATTTGTCAATTTTACTGAAAAAGGCCTGGTTTTAAGTGCATTTGTAGTATTAAGTGTTGAAAATCCAGACATGGAATTACATGCATAGGCAAGGTTAATTCTTATTAAAATCTGACCTTTGAAATACACAAGATGAAAGATTAATAAAATGGGGAAATGTCTTGACAGAGAAATGGAGAGTGGGTATTTGGACAGGTATTCCTTTTGTCTTAACATCTATGAATCTGAGTTGTATGCTCTCATGTTCTCTTTTTCACATCACAAATAAACCCAAACCAACCCAATAAAAAAACCCCAAAAGGAAACAACCAAAAAAAAAAACCCTCATCAAAAATACACAAAAGGGGAGAAAGTATTCAAATAAAGCTATTTTACTTGAGTAAAGAGATCAAGTTCATCCACATCTTTGAACTTAAAAGTCCTGCTGATTGTAATGACTGCTGTGTCAGCACAGTGTAAAACACAGTGTAACTGTGTACAACTGGATTTTTATATCTGCAGAATTATACAATCAACCCCTTTAGAGAGAGACTAAACTTTCTGAGGTCAATCCCTCCCCAACATTATTTTTATAAGGTAAGAGATGAATAGGGCTCAGACTATTGAACTCAGTTGTTTTTATAGAGCCAGTAAACCAAACATTTTTAATGGTTGTCTTCCTCTTCACGAGTGCTCTTGTGTTGCTCTCAAATTTCCTTTCAGCATTCATTTGTGCTTATGTAAAAACCTGAAATAAGTTTCTCATTGAAGGACCCTGTCTCTAGACTAGTCTTAAGAGTAATATTACCTGCTGAGCAGCAGATGTCCTGAAAAGAGCAGAGACAAACTCCTCAGAGCTATGCCTGGTCAGAGGATGGGGCCAAACAAGGATAAACTGAGTCGAGGAAGTTCCAAAGGGATGTGATGGAGGTGGTGGAAATAATTATAGTCATGATTAAGCAGTGGGACAGATTGTGCAGAAAAGCTCCACAGCTTGTCTTCATCCTAAAGGGATTTCAAGCCCCAGATCGAGGGAACGCTGAGCAACCTGATCTAAGCTCAGAAGTGACCATGTGATGAGTGGCAAAAAAACCTCTTGATGTCCTTTCCAGGCTGAGTGGTTTGGGAATGATTCAACGTGCCTAGGATGTCAGAGCATCAACTTTACCACTTCTGTTAGAATTATTCTGAGGTGTTAGTAACCATGGGAAATGGGAGGGGTACATGGGGAAAGACAAAAAAAGCATGTGTAGTTACAGCCTAAGGTAAAAACAGATACAAGACACTTCTGAAGTGCAAATTAAGGCTTTTAACTTCAACACAAAAGATGTTCAATATAAAGTTTCCACTGATCCCTAATTGCTCCTGTCTCTGTTTTAGTAAGCTAATTTATACTGTTTGTTCAGGACATCTCCCTGCATTCCCTTGGGCTAAAAGTATCAGTCTAAGGACAGGGTACAGGTACAGAGATCTGCAGGCACAGTGTTTGCGTGAGAGGGTGTAAACTTAATTGGCCACAGAAGTTTAGATAATCACTGTAGAGAGTGAAGTGGTTGGAGCAAGTGGTGTTTCCATCCCCCTCCAATTTATTTGCTTGCCTTCGATAGAAAAGGCTCTTCTGCAGCAGATAAATGACACATTTGGGAAAACAGACAAGTAAAAAAGTGCATATTCTATTCAAGAAAACATTTGAAACCTTTAAAGTCTCCAGCACCTTTCAGCCTACCAACCTGTTTTCTATCTGATAATAACTTGTTCCAAGTTGAATTACCATGGTTGGCTGCATCCTATCACACCTTTGGATTAGAAAAGTGGATCTTAGAAGTACTTGTGCAGTATTTCTTGATTATTCACGAGTTAGCTCTTGATTGAAGTAGGCTTCAGCAAAACACCCAGTTCACCCCTGAGTGTTGCAAAAGCTTTGAACCATGCTTCAGGAAATTGACCTTCACAGATTATTATGACCTTCAAACTGTTGCTACATCACTGAAGTGAGTTTTTTGCAGAATGTGATGATAAACCTGTGGATTACTGGGTGATACTCTGTCAACGCCTTTGATAAGGACTCCTCACAGAGACATACCTAAAGAAATTATGTATAAACTAATGCTTCAGAGCAACAACAGCAAAAATAATTTCTTCATTGAGTAGCAGTTTTGACTGTCAGCATATATCCTCTTATATATAGGAATATTAATAAAACAATAGAAAGGAGTAATGCTTTATATTTATGGACAGTTACAAAAAAGAGCTTGCAAAAAAAATTTTCTCTTACTACTATCTGCATATTATTACTATTACTGTTGTTATTGGTAGCAGTATTAATGAAGTAGTCCCTAAAGATAAGATTTAGATACAAAACGCTGTTCTATTGGGAAATGTACAACTAAAATACAGAAATAAAATTATCAGTCCTTCCTTCCTAATAAAGTACCATTACATTTAAAGATATTTCAATAACTTTGGCATGACTTGTTGAAGAATCATAATCAATGTTTAAAATGGGGTTTCAGGAAAGGTTGTTGAAATTATTGGAATTGTCACAATGGAGAGAGGGAGACAATAGTCTTCTTGGTGTATGGGCTGTTGTTGCAGTAAAGTAGTCCAAGCTCATTCAGACAGATATGAGTAGGCAGTTAAATTTTAATCAATAAATTTAGGTATGCAAAATATTTAATTAGTACACATGGATTAGTGGTCAATTTGCTACTAAGTGTTCATGAAAACTTCAATAACTGCATCTCAAATGTTACATGCATACAAAAAATGACAGCTGCTCATGGTGTCTGATGTCAGGTAAGGGAGCTCTCAGCCTCCAGAGCTAGTCCAGAGAGGTGTCCCTGCTTGAGGGAAGATCACCAGGGCACAGTGAGATGCTGCAGAGGGACAGCTCCACAGGCCCTGATGGCTGCAAATATTTGTAGTGTAAAGTGACAGTCAACACCTGTAGCCACATTTTCTGCTGTGTTCATGCAGTTTTGTCCAGTAATCAGCACCAGCACCACCCTTTGGGGAGTCAGGGGCTGAATTCTCACTGACAGAGAATTACCCACCCACAATAGGATTAAGTTGGATTAGTCCTACGTGCTGAGAATCGACTTCCACCAGAGCCCCGTTAGGTCAAACAGAAGGAGTGCATCCATCACAGCTGTTTTGCCAGTTTTGATCATTCAGGTTGCTCTTGCTTTAAACCTGCAGAACCTTTTAAACATGAAAATTCTAAATATCAGAATTATACAAGTGAAGCTGAAGCTCTTATATCTGAGATCACTAAGGTACACTGCCATTCTCATTAAAAAGTCTCTGTACACATATTTTTAATTTAAAAGACCCTTATATATTCAACTAAAGATATATTCAAAAAGGAAAAAGATCAAAATAACATACTGAAATTATTTGGTGATTATTTGTGCTGTTTAGCATCAATGAGCTAAAATTCCTCCTCTCAGTATTAAACCAAAAAAACTTTATTTCTTAAAAGCTTTATTTCTTAAAAATTTTCTGGCACTTAAATCACTGATAGAAAAAGAATTCACTTTTTAGAAAAAAAGTTTCTATATATTCTTATGGAAATTTCTTAACAAGCTCTGAATATTCTAAAAAAATCAAATGTATTATTTTCAAATTCTGAACCAAATTTACTGATAATAATTGAAAGATAAGTATGTGTTATGTCATAACCTATACTCATGCTTCAGGGTTTTTATAGGTACTGGCATATTTTATAATCTCATTTCTTGACAATAATTGGAGTGAAAACAAGGGCTACAGTAACTCATGAATCATCTCTAAGAAATCTTGCAATGAATGTAGAGAGAGATCACTGAAGTCATTGACAATTTAAGAAATATCTTCAGCAGCACATTGAACAAGGCCAGAGCTCCTCACTGATTATGAAAGAACTTGGTGTTAAAATTCAACAATGTGTGAACTATAGTTATACTGAGGAAATAAAATCCTATATTTAGAAATATGGTTTAGGATATGAAGTTGTTGTATCATCTCATAATGAACTTTTATTTCAGTTCACTATCCATTGCAACTATTTATGTATGAAATTGGCAAAAGTCACTATATGTAAACTGAAAATGGTGATCATTCTCTTCATTTTAGAAATGCCTACATTTATTCACCAACTGTTCCCAATTTGAATAAAATATTATATTAAACAAGGCAGAATTTAAATCCTATATTTTCTAAGTAACATCTGCAGTTTGAAATTTATCTGAAGTGACCAGACCTTTTGGTGTCAAGATTTTTAAAATCAAATTCTTAAACACTGCCTATTTCAGTAGCCGAAGGCATTCTAAAAGCTCCTGGAATTACTCCACTATTCCTACTAATTTGGCACTGCCCATTAGAAAGTTTAATTTAACCAAAAGTATCTGGCTTTCAGTAATCAGCAAGTTAATGTTGCATTGATTGAAGAGTTGAGACATGATGCTGTGTATCTTTTTTACAGTTTTAATTTCTTTCTTGAGTTTACTTCCCACATATTACAGGTGATTTACCAGTATTTACACTGGATGATGTCAATGTATTTCCTTTTAGTATGACAGATAAATTCTGTGCTTTTGGTGCTTTTTCTGATTTGTACAATATTCTTCTATTTTTCAGCTTCCCTNTTAATCAGAAAGTTAATGTTGCATTGATTGAAAAGTTGAGACATGATGCTCTCTTTCTTTTTTACAGTTTTAATATCTTTCTTGGGTTTACTTTTTACATATGACAGGTGATTAACCAGTGTTTACACTGGATTATGTCAATGTATTTCCTTTTAGTATGCTAGATAAATTCTGAAATTATTTATCTTGTGGCTTTTTCTGATTTGTACAATATTCTTCTATTTTTCAGCTTCCCTTACATTATTATTTTTCTTGGTTTGCTTAGGATATTCTTATTCCACTAAGTTATATAAATTTTACTGCTTTTCAACCAACCTCTTTTGATCTTCTTCAGAGGCTATTCCTTCCCTACCTTGTGATACATTAAAAGAAAGCTTTTTCCGTATATTATCTTAGTGCAACCAATCCACATTCTAAAAAATATGTGCTGTATGATTATCATTGCCATTTACCTGTAGGTATGTAATGGTTTTTGGTCTACTGCTAATGTAGTATTCCAAGAGTAGATGGTGTCCTAAAAATAATTCTGTCTTTCGAACATCTGTTTCCTTAATTTGTCCTGTCAAATAATTTACTAAAACCTTAATCAGCTAGTTGACTGAAAAGTGTAAAGTCCCTTTCAACTGATAAATTGGATGCCCAGTTGTTTGTCTGAAATTAAAAGTAAGTTTTTTCATATAGTATGCACTACAAACTGTTGCTACTTCATACTTGCGTGAATTAAAAAAAAAAGTTAAGTCTTATACTTTTTTAATGTTATTTTTAGATAAGGAAATAACCGTGACGTAATATCTAAATATAGAACTAAATATAGAACAGCACTTAAAGTTAAATGCCTCCTGTATCAGTCTATTTTCTAATGTGAATTTAAAGATTTCATTACACGCCAAAAAAATAAGACTCCCAAATCTTATTTCTCCACTTCCTAAGTCAATAATTGGCTATATGTCCTCTGTTCTATCCTTAGAGCCTCTTGTTTTCCATAGTTACTGAGATGTCATATTAATTATGTTATTTGACATTTGCTGAAAAAATATATCAAAAAGATTGTATTTTAACAGGATTTATTTGGACCCAAATGTGCATAAATTTATTGGGAAATAATTAAGATACATAATGGTATTTAAAGTGAAGTAAATTAACACCTCTTATTAGAAAATTATGTATAAACAGCAAGAGTTTTAAAATTATGCAGGATAGAAAAACAGAATTCATCATTCAAATAAGCTTGAGTTCCTTTAATTGCTTTAATACCTATTTTTCAAACGTGTATAAACCACAGTCTTTTTAAAGTTACATATCTCTTCCACTCTCTCTGTACTGGAAATATATAAATACAAAACTATAGGTACTAATTTCTGTTTTTCTTGTTGTGTTTCAAGGAGCTTTTCTTTGTTATTATTTATATTTATACACACTTCAAATCCTTTTCTTCAGCCGTACTGTTGCTTCTCCTGCCAAAATATGGGAAACATGAGTTCATTGACATTGGTGTTAAATCCATACTGTCATAACTTGTTACCCATGGGCTATATTTATTCAAAGAGACTGAAAATTGTTGCTTGAACTGTGCTGTCTCTAATTGTTTATACAAACATTTCACATAGTTCTCCTTTTCTCAGTGGTGTCAAACAAAACAGTGCAAAAAGCAACGAGGGCGCTCTTTGCTTCTTAAACTCTCATGGTTTACAGCATATCAGCTTGTACGCTCTGAGGTCAAAAATTGAAGAGACGAAGTAATTCAAGAGGATAAGAAACCCCAACGTGTTCCAATAGCTTGTGAAAGCTATGCACATTTCTGTTGCCTCTGTGCTTCATTTTTCTTTTCCAAACACCATCAATTTGTCTGTCCTGAGACTTTTTATAAGCTCTTCCTTCCCCTCCTCTCTCAAGTGTAACCACAGGTATACCAAGAGGGGTTCTGTTCTCTGCCTTCTACAGCTTATGGTGTGAAGTTTAAACTGAAGAAGTTTTATCTATCTGTCCAAGTGGACTAAGTGTGGTTCTACTGATTATGATGTCTTTATATATTCGATGCTTCACAAGTTATATAGAGAAAACAATCTGAACCTTCACTGCAGACAATTTTCAGTTCAGAACCATAAATTATTATATAATTTTAATAACTTGAGATGCTAAGGAATCCTGAATTGAGTGTTTCACATTACTTTTGAGGAACAGTCATAGAGTCTGGATACACATTCTTACCATTTATTTAGCCTAATGCTTAAACAAAGTGTCAGTGCTTCTGTGACCCAGCAAACAAACTGATATCCATTGATTTGATTCCAGAGCACGCTGGCAAGCTGATGTAATCATCTTAACCAACCATCTTCAATTTATTCTATACTGCCTTAGCTGTGTTCCACCTAAGTCTTTCCAAAGAGCTTTCACCCTTGTAGTTATGTCCTAAGATTTTCTGTTTTGTCAAGGCTCAGTATCCTCACGCTTATTGTATGGATTCTGCATTGTGTATGAGTGTCACAGTTTTAGCATATCACCCTAACAGCTCAGACTGAAATGAGGCACATTATGTTGTTTACTTCTCAAGAAAACTACATCCAAGAAAACTTGTCTGTATTAAATAAGAAATTGAATACTTTGAGCTATTTGTCTTTATTGTACAAATGTCAAGACCAAAAATTAATTATATTCCAAATAATCCTTCTCTAAAAATATTTCATATAATTATTGTTGTTCCCCTGATATCTGCTGTCACAGCAGCCTTTGGCATGCGAAAGACAGGATCACTGGGAAAGCAGAAACACAAGAAGAGAAAAGGCTGTTCACAGCACCAGAGGCAGTGCCCTGATGTGAACACCATGCCCTAACACAATGCACACTTCTTGATTTGGAAACCAGTCCCCAGGCAAGTGGAAAGTATATATACAACTGGCATAGGGGAAGCATCTAGAGGGACAAGACCTAAGTCCATCAGCTGGCAGCAAGAGTGGCACAAGTTCCCTGGGGCACTAGAATTCTTTTTTAATAGGAAGCATGGAAGGGGACACCAAGTGAGGGAAAGTTTTGGCCTGGTACCCACTAGACATAAAAAGTAGTCTGTGATGCAAATATGGTGTTGGCTTTGAGAACTAGCTCAAAGCAACTCAATACTCCTGCTAGTGCAGCTGCTTGAGATGCAGGAATAGCTTCTGGCCTCCCAAACTATCTGTCTTAATGCTGTGGATAAATGAAGTTGTCATCCCATATTTCCCTGTTTCAGCCTAACTAGTCTTTCTCTGGGCAAAGCAAGGATATCTCTGCATGTGGTGACAAGGCAGGTTTAGCACTGTTAGAAATTAGGCAGATAGATAATTTTCAAAGGAAACACAAGCTCTACACTTGTATACTTACAGATTTATTTCTAACACCTGCAGACACAAATGGCTGTAAAATTGTGGCTATCAAGCAGCAGGAAAAAAAGGCACATTTTTTTATGTTGTATTTTGACTAGTAGGAGTGGCTGCCCACCACTGGGAATACTGTCTGCCAGGTTTATCTGCTTTTACTTTAAAGAGAGTAATATTTCTGTGGTTAAGATTTTAGATTCTAGTCTTTCCTTTTCTTGCAATTATTCAAATGATGACAGACATCCTGAATGTAGGTGCCAGTCATGCTCTTACTAGAGACAGGACATGCACTCCTCTGATTTTGTGGTCACTTGAGCACCTCCCCAGCACTGCTGTACACAATACATGACACCCCCTATACATATAACAAGCTTCAATGGTCAGTCGTATAAAGAATCCTTTGATGCAATCTAAAATTCTTCTCTAGTTTAAGGACAGAGCTAACCTCTTTTTGTTAGGAAAGTGAGACTAACTGGAGTTATCTATACCTGCAAACCTTTTCTCTCAAAAGCTTGATACTGTACTAATATTTGTAAGCATAGCTATTATGCGGAGCATTATTTTTAGCCACTATATTTTTTCAACCATAATTTCTTGTGTCTTACTGATATATTTATAATCCTCCTTACAAAGAGTAAGTGAGATTTCAGATCTCACATCTTTTACTATACGAACAGGTCATTTAAGTGCACTGTATGACTTTGTGTTACAGAAGGTTCAGGTCCTTCATATGGCTTCATTTTGTGGGGCAGTCTAGGCAGCATGGCAACAGTGCAAAACAGTGCTCAATATGGATGTTATCCATAATGGGGAGAAGGAAATTTTTGCTCAAGGATGTGACCTGCCTGTAGTCAGGTGCTGGTTTTTACTCCTTTAGGATTTTGTCCAAAAATCAAAAAATCTTTTCTTGTAATCAGAGAGAAAGCCAAACTATTGATGCTTGTCTAGGGTCACTCCTGTTGTTACTGTTACGAACCAGTTAAATACAGAAGACCAAAGGAAACAAAGGAGAAAAAAATGGATTGAACCCAGAAAGGTTTGAAATATACCCAAAAAACATGATTAAAATCAGATGAGGTTAGACATTGGTGCCAAAAAAGGCTTTTTTTTTTT
>VZSE01011881.1:0-72134 GCA_013398275.1 Promerops cafer
TCAGGAAAGGAGTCAAGAGAGGCGCCTGAATTTCAGCTTTTCAGGGAAACTTCCCTTAAAGGCAAAGGAAAGGAACAGGGCTGGTAGAAAGCCTTTCTTTCAGCAAAAATTATCAATCCTCCAGAGCAATAAATTAGGCAAGGCTGCAATCAGGAGAAGGACATGGCTGATAGAACTAGAGAAAGAAGCCAGTGCACAGACAGTGGTGGCAACTCAGGTGACAGGAGAAGAATATAGAGGTGAAGTCTGTTTATGTAGGGATGGGTTGAAGAAGGCCAAAGTGAAGCCGGAACTGAACTTGGAAATGGACACAAAGAATTACATGGCTTCTACAGCAGTTAACCAGAAAAGGAAGGTCAAAGAAGGTGTGTCTCCAATAAACAAAGTTTGAATAGTGTGCCCATGGGAATATCATGGACTTTAACAAGACCAAGTTCTAGGTGCTGCATCTGGGCAACCCCAAGTATCAACACAGTCTAGGGGATAAACTCAGAGAGCAGCCCTGCCATGAGGAACTTAGGGGGGCTGGTGGATGAGAAGCTGGATATGACCCAGCCATTTGCACTCCCAGCCCAGAAAGCCAAATGTGCCCTGAGCTGCATCCAAAGCAGCGTGGGCAGCAGGGGAGGGAGGGGAGTCTGTCCCTCTGCTCAGCCCTGATAAGACCCCACCTGGAACACAGCTCTGGGGTCCCAGCACAGGAAGGGCTTGCTCTATTGAGTCCAGAGAAAGGAGGTCAACATGATTGTTGGAACCCTGGTTACTGAGAATTTTAGGCTTTCTGTGCTGAGGGGCACTGACCCTCAGAAAAACACTGCATTTGACCTGAGGCTGTGGAGAAGGCTTCCAAAATTGAGTGATAGCACTGACATTATGGGTATGTAGTTTAAATAGAAGTGTGTAATATCACAGGGTGGAAAACTTAGGGTTTAAGGTTTTAGAGTAATATAGTATATATAAGGCAAGATGGAGATTTTTGGGCATTGGCTAGTTCTTCTTCTTCAGCTTCTTCTTCATGCATTTTGGGTGGTAGCTTGTAATTGGACAGTCAGGAGAGTCAGCAGTGTGGACTTCAGTTTTTTAGATTTTGGGTTGAAAATAGAAACAATTTTGGTGTCACTTCTTAATTGTATAGTTAGTGCTTAAAAGACCTTGGGAAGAAGAAGATGAGGGCCATTTTTCACTTTGCTAGCTAGAACTCACAGCTCAAGAGACTGTAACATAGATAAGAATTAACAAACATCTGAGTCCAAGCAAGAGAAACTGCGTCTCTCGTCTTTAATCCCGACTCTAACAAGGAGAAAAAGAAGATAAGGCTGCCCCACATGATTAGGGGGAGGAAGCACCTCTTCTTGAGCAAAGGCTGAGAGAGTTGAGTTTGTTCAGCCTGGAAAAGAGATGTCTTAAGGGTAACCTGATTCTGGCCATCGAGTAGACAAATGGAAACCTATAGGCCAGATGGAGAGGGACTTTCTTGCAAGAACATGTAGTGGCAAGACAAGGGTGGATGGCTTCAAACTAAAAGAAAGTAGGCTTAGATTTTATGTTAAGAAGACTTTCTTTGCTGTGAATATGGTGAGACACTGAAACTGGCTGTCCAGAGAAGCTGTTGTAGGCCCCACTCCTGGAAGTGTAGAAGGCCAGGCTGAATGGGGCTCTGAGCAACCTGGTCTAGCTGAAGGTGTCTCTGCCCATGTCACGGGATTAGAACTAGAATATCTTTAAGATTATTTTCAGCCCAAACCATTCTGTGCTTCTGCGAGATTGCTAATGACTTGCCATTGAAGATGTCTCAGGGTGAAGTGTACTTCAAAGCACAGCTGTACTGTTACACTGATGAGATTATTAGACTAATACAGCAATATCAGGCTATATAATGTCACTGCTGTTAATGTCACAAGTGCTATAAAACATCTGAGCAAACAGACCTGAGAACAACCAGGGGCCTTTGACTTGGCAAAAGCCAAAGAGGTAGGGTAGGACTCCACAACTAATAGAGACATTGGTGTTTTTTTCTGATTATCTAATTTTAAAACCTGTACAAAGGGAAAAGAATAGTCACTTGAAAGGAGACACAGATGGGGAACTACAGGTCTGTCAGTCTGACTTCGGGAAGTGCCAGGGAAGGTTATGGAAAAGGACATCTTGTGTGTTATCATGGGCACATTCAGGATAACCACGGGAACAGGCCAAGTCAGCAGCTGGTCCTGCTTGACAAAGCTGATCTCCTTTCATGAGCAAATCACCTTCCTAGGGGATGAGGGAAAGTAATTGAGGGAGCTGGGGAGAGAAGGAGGCTCAAGGGTGTCCTTATCGCTCTCTGCAACCACCTGAAAGGAGGTTCTCCCAGGCACTGGTGACAGAACAAGAGGAAATGCCCTCAAGCTGCACCAGAGGTATTATAGGTTGGACATCAAGAAGAATTTCTTCACAGAAAGAGTGGTCAAGCATTGGAACAGGCTGCCCAGGGAAGGGGTGGAGTCACCATCCCTGAAAGATCAAGGAATGACTGGACATGGCACTTAATGCTATGGTCTAGTTGTCATGATGGTGATTGGTCAAAGGTTGGACTTGATGATCTTAGAGATGTTTTCCAACCTTAATGATTCTATGATTCTATGTAGACCTTCAATAGCATGCAGAGGATTGAGCCTGAGAAGGAGTTGCTAGGGCCACAAGCAAGGGACTGGATTTATCAGAGCAAGCTTCCTACTCCTCTGAGGTTCAGGTTTGTGTGGGTACATCATGTAGGTGTTTTTCAGGAGTAGAAATATTCTATTTTCAGAATAGAAATTTCTGTCTATATGTTCATTCCTGTTCAAGGGGAAAAAAAGAAGGTCATATATATTACTGCCTGTTGTGGTTGTGGCCTTGTGACTCTGTACCTCCCAATTCCATTCTCTCAAAAGTTAAGGATAGGAGAGTGGAGAAGAAAATAAACCCCAGGAAAACACCGAACTAACTATTTCAAGAAGCAGTACAAAGTCCTGAAAAAAAGCAGGAGCCCAAACTTCTCTCCACATAAGGTCTGATCACTCTCTCTTAATTGCAGTATCCTTAATGCGTAGTGTTTGTAAGCATATTTAGTGTATCCTGTAATATTCAGTAATAAAGGCACACAGAGTAACAAAGTGTGATGGGTGATGTAATGTCTCACTTTGTTTTGCATTAAACACGAGCATCCATTTGCCATGAGCATGAGGCTTCCTTGCTTGCCACCTTCACGAGATGGTGGCAGCTCCGTGACGTTAGCTGTCGGGTGGCGGATGCCCTTACACATGCCATCACGTCATGTGCTGGAACCTAGCACCTGTGCGCAAGTGAAGGGCAGCCAGTGGTCTCATTTCTGCTGAAGCAGACAGCACATTGTTCTAACTAAATTAACTAATTACCATAAATAAATCACATTGCATTCTTATTGGAAAGCTTATCAGACAGTACTGTTGTGGCCTTTCTGTTTGGGCCTGAGAACCTTATCTTCATAGACCATGTTTCTGAAGTATAATGTACATTTTTAGGTGGAAAGAAACTCATTCCAGGGTTTGAATGAGAATTAGATTCACAGGAGTAATACCAATATTGTGTTACTCTTGAATATGAAAAATTATTTTATTATTTGATGACTTATGGTACAGAGAGTAAAAAAAATACACATACCAGTAAAAAATCTCCATTACTCTACTTCAATATAAAATATTTGAAAATAAAATATATAGCTCTTGAAAAATGTCTACAAATTTTCCATCATTAGACTAGAATGCAAATACTCCTGTGCAGGCTGGAGTCTTAAAATGAGAGTGCTGTTTCAGAGAAAAGCATGAACATTATTGTTCATTAAGGATCTACACATTAATCAGTAAAATATCACCCTATGTTGCAAAAAATAATGCATCACAGGGTTCACAAAATTCTTAACCTTATTAATGTTTTAATATTATATTTATGATAACAATTTTATTTTTTCTGGGATATTTTCTGTGTAGATAATACAAAAATAATGATGATCTGTACATGATCCATAAAAAGCACAAAATGCTGTTTCAAGATATTCACTTTCTCCTTATTACTGATATGTTGGCCAAATGTTCTGCCTGTGCCAATGGGCACATTAAGAAGTAGGGAACAGTATAATATAATGCTACAAATTTAGCTCATTGCCTTCTGATTATGGTATCCATTACATTTAATTTTTTAGAAATAATGGGATTAGTATTAATTCACACAGAACTGTCCTCTTCTCTCGGATTTATTTCCTAGTTATCTGTAGACTGCAGCCTTTTACCAAACAATATTCTTTATGTAATAGAAGTGGTGCAGTAAAGGGAATTGTCCTCTTCATCATAAAATATGCAGTGCCTTCCAATTAAACAACTTGCAATTTATAGAAGCCAGATGCTCAGTCCCTATAAATCAGCCTAACTTTACTTGAAATGGAGATACAGTAGTTTGTTTTCACTCAGGAATTTGCTAGCCACATATCTAAATAACCCATAAGGTTGATTACAGAAATATTGCCATTTGAATGATACTAGCAGAATTAATTCAACAGTTCCGTTCCCCATATTCAAATAAAAATAAGGGTAGACAGGGTCACTAGAATATTTCCGTTGCATATCTGAAGCTTATAAAAATCTTTACCAAAGCAATCATGCTAGAAATATCTTAGTAGAGGTATGCTCTATCCTAGTACTCCTCTAAGTCTTTGCAATCTTGAAGGTGATTAATAGGCAGCTGGGTCCTGAATAACCCTTTTTTTCTACTATGTGCATAATAATCTTGTTCATGCAATTATTGGGCATACACCTGATAGAAAGCAATTTCAATGGGTTGTCTTTATGGTGAAGAATCGATGTACCTGTTGACAGAGTAAATCCAAGGACAAGGAAAAGTTTTGTTGTGTATTTGGACAAAATGTTCAGAATGCTGAAGCAAGATAAGGCCAAGAACAATGAAAAGCCTCAGGGTTTTTATTTTTTTTTTCCTGTCTTAAGAGAAATAATGAGGTCAGCTCTGCTTTTTAAGCTTTTTTTAAGTCCTGGTGAGAAAAGCAGATAAAGCCCCAAGGTGCACAGTGCTGCCTTCCCCGCAGTCGTCACTCTGGTCCTTAGAAATACTAAGGCTACTATGAGAGCATATGGAAAATCTGAAGCAAGGAAGACTTACTGTTAGTGGAAGACGATCAGGTTGGAGGGCATTTAAACAAACTGGAGCTACACAAATCTGTGGGCTCTGTCAGGATGCACCCACAAGTGCTGAGGGAGCTGTCCCATGTCATTGTGAGGCACATCTTGATTATAATTGAAAGGTAATGGTGGTTGAGGGAGGTCTCTAAGGACTGGAAGAGAACAAGTGTCACTGCTGTCTTTGAGAAGGGCAACAAGAAGAATCCAAAGAACTACAGGCCAACAAGCCTCACTTCAGTTATGAGGAGCTGATGGAGCACCTTATTCTAGGAAAAAAACTTTTCCAAAAGTAATTAAGGACTAGATGGTGATTAGGAATAGTCAGCATAGGTTTCCAAAGGTGAATTCATGCTTGACCAAACTGATAGACCTTTACAATGACATAATTAACTTAGAGGATGACAGGAGAGCTGCAGATGCTGTTTATATTCACTTTAGAATGACATTTGATTGTGTCCAACAAGATCCCCATAGTAAACAAAGTATAGTTTAGATAAAGAACAGTGAGGTAGATAAAAAACTTCTAGTTGCCAGGTTCGAAGGACTGTGATCAGGAGCAGAAAAGTCCAGCTGAAGACCAGTCAGTACTGGTATGTTTCAGGAGCACATATTGCAACCAATACTTCTACAGTAATGACCTAGATGGGTAGGCTGGAGAGTGCCCTGAGAAACTGGCAGACATTTGATTTACCAACCCCAAATTTGCTAGTCTCTAGAGGTACTTTCTAAACTCAGCGATTCCATGACTGTACCTTAAAGATATATTGCTATAGGAAAAAGCTCTCTAAAGAAAATAACATAAAAAGCTAACTAACAAACACCACTGTCATAAAAAAGTTAGGTCTAAAAGGTCTTGAATAGCTACAAATCAGAACTGGAAAATTTAGGGCAACATGACACAAATTCTAGATTGCCTCTTTCATGAAATAATTAGAATGATAACAACATAGGTACAAAAAGTAAACTTTGTATGGATGTTATCTGTTAAATCAAGCCAATAGCATGATTACTACTGGCAGAAGCCAGAGCCACTAGTAAAACCACAGAAATTCTTTTCACTTGAATACTTGTTGTAATATTTTAGCAGTTCCACTTCTTAAATACTACAGTTTGCAATTCTTATTTTCCTCACAGATTTGTATTTTTCCATTGATGCAACCATTAGTGTTCAAAAGAGCAAGTAGTACTAATTCTGATGGTTTGTCTGGAGCAAGTGTACAAGATGTCTTAGGAAACTCCTCACACCATTACTCTGTTACTGTTTACTCAGACCATGTTGCTTGAATACACAAATCTTATCTGACTATAGACAAGTCAATCAATTGCTAGTCAAATTTCCCATGCACTTACTTCTATATCAACCCCTTTACTTTAAAAAGCGACAAACCACACCTGAAAAGGAGTTTGTCTCTTCATATGCAAAGACTTGAGGGTGAGGGAAAAAAGTTATGGTGCAAGATTATTTGAGATAAAGATAAATACCTACGATTTCAGAACAAGAAATGACTTGATATTTCAGAATCTTATTACAAATTTTTAAATCTGAATACAAACATTCTTATCAGCTCTTCCTTTTACAGTGTAAAATCTCACAAGAAACGCCTGCAATTTTCATGCATATGAGTCCATCATTAAATTGTATTATAAGTTAGCAAATGGGTGACTGGTTTGGAGGTCAGCAAGTAATCAGATTTACAATGTTAATTAAAAATCTAACATGTTGCCATGAAAACAAACTTGTGTGATTATCAACCAGGGGCTTGTGAAAGATGTACACAGCCAAATCTGGTATTTTCTTTTAATATGCTCTGAACTGTAGAACCTATTCTACATGAGAATATTAGATGGAAGGAGTTTAATTAAATCTAATGATCTGCCCAAAAGTCAATGTGTGTGGAAATGGAATTAATGAAATTCCTAGTACATTTTCTCTGATTATAATCAATTAATACATAGAAGTGAATATTAGAAATAGCTCCTCTGAGAGCAAGTATATTATGTATAGAAAACATTTACCTCAGTCTGACATTGATTAATTTCTCATTTGACTTCAAATTACAAACAAAATAAAAAAATCTGAAAATTACCAGACAAATTGTGGTATGCAATTTTTGTTTTGTTTCTAGCTATAATGTTTGTAACCCATAATAATGGAGTATTTTAAAGCATAGTGGCTTTTCTGGTAGTCTAAGCAGTAACCCTAGTAAACATGATATGGGTTTACACACACTCTTATTATTTACAGACTTTTAAGGGTGCATGTATCTGCTTTATAAGTGAGAAAATGAGATTTGTTTTTTGTCTTTCTCCCTCTTCTCACATCAGTCAAACCCTACTGCAGCTATCCTGTACAGAGAAAGTAATGATTGCAGAATAATCTGGTAGGATGTAATTATGGCTTGGATATTTTCTCTGCGGAGTGCTCCCTAAGCCAACAGGAACACATTTTGCTTCCACAGTGGTTTTTCTGCTCTTCCACTGTCTTCACTTTTCCCCAGAACATCTCATACTTTGGGAAGCCCCTTGATAAAATCACATTATACAAAAGCCACTCAGCAGCATCCCAATGCGAAAGCTAGACTTCACATGCTTCTAAGTAGGATGTTATCTTTGTTTGTGGTAATTATTTATCAAGAAAGAGAAAAAGAAAGGGTCTCAAGGACGTTAAATGATGACTGAGACCTCAGACTATACCACAGATCTAATCTGGATATGTTAGGAAAGAAAATGAACTCTTATAAAAAAGGCAGTTGTCCCTAAAGCAATAGTATACTTTGCTTTCCTTTACTCCATACACCTAACTCTCACGTCTTTTTTTTTTGCTTGTTCTTTTCTTTTTCTTGTTGATTTCAGTTCACAAAATATAATGATGTCCTAGATTTTTCCTTTTAGCTCCTTCTGTTAGTTTGAAATCTGCCAGTGTAAAGCAGGTAACAAATCTTTTAGGGTGTGATTTACCATCTGTGCATTTTTCCTGTTTTTTTAAACAGATCCGGTTTGACTAATGCTTCCTCAACTGTGACTCAGATAATTTTTGAAAGATGTCCAACAGAAATTTAGAAACCTTCTACACTCAAATTTTTTCCTGTCAAAAGCACAGGTGACTGAATCTTTTCTGCATAATTCTGTTGTCTTTGAGCTTGTGTTCACCTGCATACAAGCACAGTCTGGTACTCATGGACAAATAGAAAATCCATTGACATAAGTTTTTTAGGTATTGTTGCTGGTTAGAACCAGCATGCTGTTTTGAGACAGACACAGTTACAGTACTCACAGAGTCTCTAGAGATGAAAGTATTGACCTTGTATTTACAGCATTATTCCTAAGAAAGGGAAGCAGTGAATACTTGAAAATTTTGACATGCTAAATATAAAACCTATAAAATGAGTGTTAAGATCCAATTAGTGAGAGATGTCTCCGATGGAATTAGGATGCAAATGAGACCATACGCTGAAGTCAGAAGTACGGATTTTATTTAACAATGCATGTGATATGGAGAAACAGAAAGATGTAGAAAAGAGAGGTGAAAGAGATACAGAGAGAGATATCAAGCAGAAGATAGTCATCACCCCTGGAATCAGTGATGTCCGGTTGGTCTTTCTTCACCCTGGGCTTCTCAGCAATGGGAGTCTACAGGTTGTTCAAAATTGTTCACTATTTATATATCTTAGTGAACAAAAGAATCAATGCTTATTGGCTACACAATTGTAGTATTCTATTGGTTAAATTACTCCCTTGTTTCTTATGCTAATTAGTCCTATGATCAGCCTTTTTTGAGTTGGTGAGTTTCATGGGTTGGTGGGCTGCAACCTCCCCCTGCTGGAATTTCCTAGTCAGAGCTGATTTCAACACAATTTATGAACTGTCTTTCCTTGTGGCCTGTAAATTCTGTGTTCTTTGTGTCTATTATCAGCAATACATTCTTCTCCCCCAGCTTTCCTCATCTCCCCTGAGGTCTGAGATAACACCTGGACAATACCACTTCTATCTTCTCTCAAGTTCTCATCACTGTGGTTTAACTTAGAGTTCAAGTTCCAGGTACCCATGGAGGTATATTCAGGGGGGCTCTGGTGGTCATTGATGGTCACAGATGCTATTTCTACCCTAACCTGGGGTGATCTTTGTTTGATCGGTGATATGCCTCTGAGCAGTTTCTTCTTTACACCGTTTGCCACAGTGTCAATTTTTGTCTGGATGCCTTACCCAGGATCTATTAACCAGGTCTCACCTCTGACAGGCCTGGAGTTAGCACCATCATTTCACTTCCTTCTTTGCTTATTTCATGGCAAATTCCTTCTGTGGCTTTAACAGTGTTTGAGACAGGCAACTGTGCTATTTAAGTCTTTTCAATGACCTATTATAGTCATAAGAGTCCAAATGGATTTTTTCTAAGTAATTTTTTGTGTTTGGGGAAGAGTTAATCCAAAAGATGTTATCTGAAGAAGTTGAAAGGTGGGATTAATTTAACCTGTTTAAAATGACTGACCCCTTTCCTGATTATCAAATGCCTGCTCTAAGCAGTCCTCTATCTTTCTGCAGTAAACGGATTTTTCAAGACACCACAGAGGCTTAAAATGGGTAAGACTCATTCTTTGTGAAGGATGTCTTTCTGTAGTGGAATAATTTGTGATCTAAAGTGGTAAACATTTCTGAAAAGAAAATTATGATGTTTTTAGAGATAAAAATCCAAGAACTTCAGAAAGAAATACTCCTGAGAAGGAACCAGAACAGGTGGGTTTTTTCTGACCCAAAGTCTTGAATAAAGTTATTTTCATCACAAGACAAGGCAAGCTATGTTGACCTAGATAAAAGATGACACTCTATTTTTTATATTTTGTATTTTAAAAACTAAAAGAATTTGATAGTCATTTTTGGTATATCTTTACCATTAGTTAACAATAAATGACCTCCTTATGACACAATTCCATTCTTCTTATGTAAAGCTATAAATAAATACCAATAAAATGGTGATTTTGTGTGATACATAAAGATGTTGGATAATATGCCTTTCCAGAAATTTAAGGGATTTATTTATCTTTTTGTAATTCTGTCTCTTTGATGTTAGAGAAATAATTTATAATAGTCACAGACAGTGATTAGCTCATCAGAGATGCCTGAGAACCCTTCTGCAACAAATGGAGAGAATTACCTAACAAATAAATTGACTGATTTCAAGAAGGTTATTGTTTAGATAGAATAAGTGTTCAGTAGCCTTGAGATTAGTCTTTTTTGCTTCATGTTTGACTGAACTGAAAAAGAAGGTCACTTATGTAAGTGTAGAGTTCAATGTTGAACATTCTGTGGAAGTAATGAGATCTTCTGGAAAGATTGTCATTTAGTGTATGGCTCTTGCTACAAAGGGACTGCTTGCCACAGAAGAATCAAAAGCTTTTAATTAAACTACATCAAACAGGTTAACTACTGGTGAAAAGAAAGAAAAAAAGTGGCTGAAAGAATACTGCTTGCCTTCTTCTGAAGGAAAACCTGGAAATACGCACAGTTTGTTCAATATATTTATACATAGGAATGAAAGGAAAGTCATTAAGCATAACCGGTCTGTACTAAATTTTCAAGAGGTTAGCAGTTTTTGCTTTGAGAGTAATGGACAAATCACTTTTAGTGATGTATCTTTAGATGATGAAAGACAATTTGAGTAAAAATTCATGGTTTGCTTATTAAAAATTTAAGAGTTACAAACACACTCCTCCAATTTATATTCTTCCTTTAAGAGTAGTTTAAAAAGATGAAGAGATGGATAGAAATGGCCTTTCAACTTGAGATAACTTCCTCTTGTCCTATCATGTTATGTGGGAGAAGATATCGACCCCCTCACCTTGCAAAAATCTCCTTTCAGGTAGCTGTAGAGCATGATAAGGCATTTTCTCAACCTCTTTTTCTCTGAGCTTAACAACCCCAGTTTCCTCAGTTGCTCCTCATAAGAACTGTTGCTCCGGGCCCTTTCCCAGCTGTGTTGCCCTTTTCATCAGCTTCTTTGGATATGTCATGCACTCTCCAAATGAGACTGCTGTACCAAGCATCTTCCAGCTAACACAGCAAGTTTATTTTACCCCTGAGAAATGCCACTTTTTTTTTTTTTTGCTGTCATTCTTTTTCTTCCTTTCCTTCCTAGCCTCTAAAGCCCTAAAAACCCATGCTGCCAATTCCTTATCCATTAAATAGTCAACCCTTCAAATCTATATTTCTGCAGTTTGAAGATAAGGATGTCTTGTGGGACCATGTCAAAAGCCTGACAGAAGTCTAGGTATGATGTAGATAACATCGATTGGTCTTTTCTTGTTGACTGTTGTAGTCACTCCATCATAGAAGGCCAAAAGACTGGTCAGGCATGATTTGACCTTTGGAAAGCCATGATAGCTGTCTCGTATCACCTCCTTGACTTTTGTGTGCCTTAACATTGTTTCCATGAGAATCTGCTACCTGATCTTCTCAAGGCATAGAAGTGAGGTTCATCCCTCTGTAGTTCCCCGTGTATTACTTTGTCCCCTTTTCTAAAAATAAGAGTGATGTGTCCCTTTTTCAGCTCACCTCCATGACTTTTCAATAGTGATGGGGAGTGTCTCTTACCTTGGTCCCAGCCAGGCAGCAGGCCTTCCTATAGTTTGTGTTGAGTCAGCATATAGACCCCTCCATTCCCATTGGAAAAGAGTCACTGAAGACAACACCTTTATTTCTTCTCGTAACTGAGGTAGTTGTGACTGCGGGGTGGTAGACTGATTCACTCTAGGCAATTCCTCCAGCCTAGGTGTACCTTTGTACACATTGTCTCATGCCTGGTCCTCAAGTTCTAAAGCCTCATACTCATTGTATAAAGTCACCTGGGAAGGTGAGATAGGTCAGGAGAGGATTTTCCCATGGCCACAAGCACAAAAATTGTTTCTATTCCCTCTGCCTCCCCCTCAAACCCCTCCAAGAGCATCTCCTTCTGCCTGTTGGTGAATATTATAGAATAATATATGTTATGTAGTATTTTATGCAGTCTATGTAATACATGCATATTTATACTTAAATTATGTGTATATAAAATCTCACTGAAAAAACATATTTTGCCTGCAGAATTGTTATCTGAGTGTAGTTCTCCTTTTCACTCCACTTGTAGTGTTATGAGCCATGTTGTCTTTCTGTTTTTCAAACAGAAAAGCATTTAATATAACCATACTCCCTTATGCTTTGTTAAGACATCCCACATTTGATTATTGGTGTTAAATTAAATTTGCTGGAATCCTTATTGAAACTAGTACAATTTGTGTGCTGCCAGTCTTACAGCTGATCCCCAGATGAATCCTGGGGACAGAAGAAATCCATGTGTAGGAGAAAATGAGAAGATGCACATATCTTCCCAGTACAGAGAGAGGACTGAAGCTGTTGGATGGATGCAAGGGTTACTTTGGGTCACAGCATAGAACAAACCTATCCCATTCTGTCACGGACATGATTCTGGGGATATTGCTAATATTTTATCTACCCAATACTGAAGAATTGTGTCTATCCCCAGTAGCTGTAGACTTCTACTGTGTGCCATGACAACTTAATATCTGTGAATTTTATTCCCTCTCTCTATCTCAAGCTTCTTTGAGGGAGCAGAAGGTTTTACAGCCATAAAAACAGTAAGTGTAAAGTGCCACCATGGAACCAGAAAAATAGTCAATTTTTAGTATGAAGTCACAGTAGAATAAAAACCCACTATATACTGATTGTCCATTTATCTTTAGCAGGGAAAGTCTACATAAATAAACTCATTACATTGATATTATCATTCTCAATCATGATATTGGACACTTCAATAACAGGAAAATAACACTTTTCCCAGGAGAAGGTTAGATGTTTCAGTCTTACAGTAGAAAGATCTTTCTTTCTGCCTACAGTACAAAGACATAATATCTTCAGTTTTGGCTCTGCTTCAAAGTGACTCAGGAAAAGAAGTTACACAACCTCAGGTAAATAAGTAACAGTAATATTTTCTATTTAGTTCTGCAGTATTTCTAATATTACAATTTTGTTTTTCTTATTGATGACATAGTTCCCTGCACAGTATGTATCAAATTCTTCTTCCCATCAAGGCAAAGACAAATCTTCACAGATGTATAATTAACCCACTTCATGCTTTCATAGCCACAAGTGATGAAACTCAAAGCCACACATCCAGTTCTGAGCCCCTCATGACAACAAAGACATTGAGGTGATGGAGCGAGTTCAGAGAAGAGCAACAAAGCTGGGAACTTCTAGAGAGCAAGTCATATAAGAAGCAGCTGAGGGAACTGGAGCTTAGCCTGGAGAAAAGGAGGCTCAGGCGTGACCTTATTACTCTCTACAACTCCCTGAAAGGAGGCTGTAGCCAGGTGGGGATTGGCCTCTTCTCCCAGGCAACCAGTGGCAGGACAAGAGGATGCGGCCTCAAGCTGCATCAGGGAAAGTCCAGGTATTGTCCAGGAAACGGAAGGGGTTGTCAAACATTGGAATGAGCTGCCCTGGGAGGTGGAGGAGGCAGCAGACATGGAGGTGTTCAAGAAATGACAGGACGTGGCTCTTAGTCCTATGGGCTAGTTGCCATGGTGGTGATCAGTCAAAAGTTGGACTCATTGATGGAGGTCTTTTCCAACCTAAATGATTTTATGATTCTGTGAAATAAGGTTTTTCAGACAAAGGAAACTATATGAAATCAAATAAAATTGAGTGTCAAATGTATTTACCAGAAAGAGGCAACACTTTACTAAAATTTAAAGACGAGTGTTCAATTATGATTATGATAAAATTAATTCTAACAGAGGCATCCTGTAAATGCTGGAATGCATGTTTTCAGCACTTCTTTTGTTAGTTGCCTCTGATGTTGCTTGATACTATGGAAAACAAGATGTCTAGAAGTGTGTCTGGTAACCTAACAAAGACATGCTGTCATCATACTCTGTCTCCCACATACCTTTTTCTGGTTTTGTATTATTTTGTATTATATTTTGTATTATTAAAAAGTAAACATAACTATGAGCTCTAGCACAAATCTATGCTCTACACCCCTGTAGCTGTGTAAGGAAAACCACACATTCTGCCTTCAGATTTACTTACAAGCCATAGTATTCAATCCCATTCTGTCTTTCAGCATTGCTCTTCTACAGGGAAATGAGGTGGGGAATGAAAGGAAAAGCTTTATTGTAGGGTTTTTTTCCCCTTTTCCTTGTGTATGAAGTATGTTGAGGAACCCTGGGGTGATATCTATTCCCTTCACCTCCCAATGAGATAAACTACTTTAACTCAGAAAAAGAAAAAGAAGTAAAGATAGTTCTTTCTACAAAGTTATTTCCCACTCAAATCAATCAAGCAAACTAGTAAACAAAGAAGCCAACCAAACAACAGAAACACAAATGAAAAACAACAAGAGAAAAAGTTACTACTTGGTCTCACTTTGAAAGTTCAGTATCTAAACCCTGGTGGCCATGTTAATCTGCATGTGAGCCTATTTTGGCAGGCACTGGGTCTATTTAGAATGCTCTGTGATACAAGCTACCGCAAAGTTTCATGACACAATTAACAACTAGAGGAAATTTATCTAGAGATGTTTTGCACTTGATTTTCAATAATTGTGTTTGAAAACCTAAATGTCTCTGGTTTGAGCTAAATGATCTAAAAATGTTACTAGAAGGCTGAAGGTTAAAGTAGAAATGTTCAGAAATCACTCAATTTGCTAAGGGACAATTTAAGAATACCAGAGGCACAGGTGGTCTGTACACCAACTGAAGAAGTGAAAAAAGTAAACCATCATGAAGAATTAAACAGACCTAAACCAGTTTCTCTTCCAAAAGGTGAGGTCTGGCCATGCCAAGTCTAATGAAAATATGGCATGCTATAAATAAAATGCTTACCAAGTAATCAGATGGGATATACAGTTACCTAGAAATTCTGATACATGTTGTAATTATGATTTGATAGACTACTACAGACTTCCTATAGTACTGAGAGGACAAAATAGACATCAAACAAATTAATGAATAATCTTCTAATGTACACTTGCTCTATCCTGCTTTAAGGACACAATATAGCAGCCCACCATGGGTTCCCTTACCTTCCCCTCAAGCTTAAAATCACATACTTCAAAAATGTTTTCCTTGCATAACAGTTCAGATTAGTCCTTCAATAGATATAATTCAAATAAGTTTTCCTTTGACTTGCAGTCATAATTACTCTCAATAACCAGAAACTATTTCTCATAGCATTCTGTGTTACTATTTGCAGACAATTTAAATTTCAAAAGAACCTGAAGCCATTGGACTTTCATATCCCACTGCTACAGATTTATTGTACTAATGTACTTTTCTCAGCAGGTTGCTACCACAGAATTACTGTATTTAGATGCTTGATATATTCTATAAATCATAATGTTTAATTAAAATGGTGGCTACTTGGAGAATTTTTACAATATATGAAATTAAAAATCTAAGTACTCTACAGCCTGATAATGACTAATCAAGTGACTTTCAAACTGAATCTGTTTTCTGAGACTGCTCCAAATATTTTCTCTCAAAAAGACCTTTCAGGCTGTGTACATTACTGGTGTAATTCTTAGGATTTGGAAATGTGTGCCTGTTTAAACTACATGGATGTACAAAGAGGTCTGCATTAGTATTTTGTTTTCTAAATGATTCAAAGTAGAACTTAGAAACTGAGATATGTAAGCACCTAATGCTTACAAGCAGGTTTTTTTGTTACAGTATTTTCGTTTGATTGGTTTGTTGGTTTGGTTTAAGGGGGAGATTGTTTGTTTGTTTGTTTGTTTGTTTGTTTGTTTGTTTTTGTTTGCTTGTGGGGGTTCTTTTCTGCAGTTGAGTTTTCTCATGATACAAAACCTAAGGTCCAAAAAATTAACATGGAAATGCTAAGATTTATCTGTTCTGCCCACACTGATATCAGGCTCTATTATTTTGGTATGATTACTTTGGTGAGTAGCTAAGGTTCATACTTACAGTTTTTAAACAAAGAGTGTGGTATATGGAAGGAAAAGCATGTCTATAACTTGCTTAATAAGGACATGATTGTCATAATTCAAGCATAGGCACACTGAATGATTTTATATATATATTTACATAGATTATAAATATTTACACTTGTATTGTTTATGTTATATAAATGTTTTTGAATGTTTATACACAAAGACTAAAGCAAAGCTTGTAATCAGGAGTCATAAGTCTAGAAGTAATTATTGTTTTAATGTAATTAGTAGACACTGAACGTGCACAAGTGCTTTTCTAACATCCAGTTATCTTACGTAACTTCATGTCTTCTTTACTTCAAGTCACTTATAGCTCAAAAATCTGGATGTTTTATCCTGTCTATTGTCTACTGTCACTGACAGTAGTTGTTTCTTAAATGTAGTGTAATTCCCCCATTCGCAATTCTGTCACTGTAAATTGACAAAGAAATTCTGTGAAAGGAACAAAAATAGAGTAGGTCTTCATGTGTAATGTTTATAGGACAACAAAATCATGATTCCTTATCCTTCCCTCTTCTCTCCCCTGTTACGTCTTTGATATGAAAATTGGTTTTATGCTTCATATGACAAGATGTAAAAAGCAGAACACTGGAATACGTTGCAACAGGTTAGCTTCCTGGTGTTTCAATCCTTTTCTTTCCTACTGAAAGATCAGTAGGAAAGATCAGTTGATCTGTAGGACCTTATGGTAGGATTTGGGGTTGTTTTTGCCTAATATTGACTTGTAAGTTTATGTTTGCCATAAGAAATTTAATTGCAAATATCTGGGATTTGCTAGACATCTTATGAGACAGATGAGAGCTTTTTATGAAAATTTCTGCACTGGTGGATCTATTTTAGTAGTAGAAGTAATCTAATTTTTACAAAAGGGTATGGAAAGGACACTGGCCTGTTACACATGTCTGAGGAGAGGCTTTGCTACATATTCTCAGACCTCTATAGTTTTGATAGGATACATGTATATCAAACCTGTATACACAGTTATATTTTACTCATTTTGAAAAGGTAAAATGGGAGTATTGAAATGGAACTGGAGATATTAGTGAGTTTTCATGAGTAGTAGAAATTCACTTCTAGTGGCTTCATCTGTGGTTTTAAATACTGAAGTCAAATGTCAAAATACTAAAAGAAACCTCCATATTTAAGATTCTTTAGTGACACAATTTACAATTTTGTAAAAAACAGTCTTATCGGAGAGTGCAAATCATGCAGAGCCGTCAGGTCCTTCTCCTCACGCAGAGCACCAATTATCACTGATGATGAGAAAGATGGGGATAACTGACTGGTTATCAGAATCCAAATTTCTTGTGGACTACATATGCTTATATACTATTCTAGGAAGGCTAGTAATTTTTTACTACAATGATCGGGTTAATCATCACATGAACAAACATACATTTTGCAACATCTCTTGCTTACAGAAGTTGATTCAGTCTTCTTTCCTGTCAGCCAGTCTTGATTCAGTCTTCAAAGCTCTGTTTGTTTTTGTCAAGGCATCCTGATTATCAGACGTCTTATGCTAATCAAGTCCAAAGTACTCTGTGGCTTGTGTGCCCCAATAGATACAAAACAAAACTGGTGAAGGATCTGGAGCACAAATCTTATGAGAATTGACTGAAGGAGCTGGGGGTGTTAAGCTTGGGAAAAGGAGGCTGCAAGACTATCTTATTCTTCTTTAGCTACCTGAAAGTAGTTTGTAGCAAGGTTGGTCCTTTCTCCCATGTAACAAATTTAAGGATGAGTAGAAATGGTTTCATCTGGTGAAGTTTAGTTTGGATATTAAGAAAAATTTCTTCACTGAAAGGCTGGTCAGGCATTGGAACAGGCTGACCAAAGAAATAATTTTAAATACCTGGATGTATTTTAAAAAAACCCCATGTAGATGGGGAACATGGTTTAGTGGTATACCTGGGACACTAGGGTTAATGGTTGGATACTCACGGTCTTTTTCAGCATAAATAATTCTGTTAATAATAGCATTTGGCCCTTGGAAGTAAAAAAGTAGCTGAACTGCCACAATGTCACAGGAATAGTTAAATTACTACAATATATTCTGCCCATTAAATAGCATTATATAGCATGAAGTGAACACTGGAATGAAAGACAGCCACATTTATGTGTCTTTTGTCCTGCACAGAATGGAAAAACTGTACAGAAGCTGACAGCATGCAGTCAGGAAGGTGGGAGTTGGGAACAGGAGAAATGAAGAAAATATATTAGAGTGGGAGCACATATTTTCCCGAAGCAGCTTAATAAATAGCTTTTATAAAAAAATTTGTTTCCACCCCTGCATTTATCTTAATTATATTAAATACCACTTTAAACTCTTGTTTATAGGAATATTAATTTGATTGCAGTCTCTAATTTTAAAATATCTGCTATTACATTGCAGATGCTAATGATTTTTCTGCATACTTTTTTCAATCTGTTGTTTGAAGAGGCCTTGTTTAGTTCAGCTATGACAAGCTACTAAAATTCCTGTGGCATTTCAGTTTAGGGTAACATCATAGCCAAAGATGCTGTGCTTGGGGTGCTAGATAGTATAAAACAACATGCTTGAAGGCCATAATAGTGGGTCATTGGGATGTGTTTACAATAGCATAGCAGAGCTATTTTACCTCGGTCTTCCATCCTGCTTTTTTCATACCATTTATTACATGGTTCACTGCAAGGTATTTCTGATGCTAGTCTTCCTGAGGATGTACTGAGAAGACAGGATATGCTTAAACTGTTCAAACTACCTGATGTGACAGAAAATGAAGCGTTCTGGGGTGCTTCCTTTCTATACTATCCTCTGCAGTACTAGACGGGAAAGGACTTTTTTCCAATGTCATGTGTGACTGCATTAGCCAGGCTTGAAATTGCTGTGACTGATATAACAGAGCAGAAGATAACTCATCTGTAGGCCATTGGTAGCTGGGCACTTAAAGGAACATGAGTTGTTCATGGAAAACTGATTTCTACAGTTTTGGATAGCAAGAAATTGGTGACCTTTCTTAGTTAAAAGCATGTGAAGCTTGCTGAAACTACATGTTACTAAGTAGTAAGATTGCTCACTTATACGCTTGCTGCTTGAAAAATGATACTCAAAAGAATGCATTTCTCATCAAGAGTTCCATCTTCATATTATGAAGTGAGAAATGGACTTGATAATTGTTGGAGGTTGGAATTTTCCCCATTAGAAGTGCCGGGGAGGAACTGAGAAACTGGGTGCTTGGAACAGGGCAGGGGGAGGGGAACTCTGGGGGGAAAGGGCAGAACCATCGCGAGACTACGAGGCAGGTAAAAGGCGAGTTTGGGGGCGGCCTCGCTCTCTTGCTGCCGGGGTGGCACCGGGTGAGGATTGGGACGGCTGTCGCTTGCTGCGGGGATAGTTCATCACCAGCCTGAGAGACGGACCGGCCTCTGCTCGTGCTCTCCGGGGAATCCTGCCTCTCCTCGCTGCCCTGCTTGGAGCCGGGTCGCCGCTATCCCGATCTCCCGCTGTTCTCCGGCGCTGCTCTGGGCTCTGCACGCCGGCCGGGACGCCCAGCCGGTTCCAGCTGCTGCCGCGGAGTTTCTGGTGCATCTCGCCCACCGGGATGGGATATTTTCTCTCCTGCCCATCCCTGCCGTTGCAGTCTGCTGCTCCTGAGAGTCCTGCTAGAAGCGCCGGGCCGGCTGCCCCGGGGTTTTCGCGGAGCGGCGTTTCTCCTCCATCTTCCCTCCTGCCTCAGCGCGCCAGCAGCGCCACGTGTTTGCCGAGCCCGCGCCGGAGCGCCCCCTGCAGCCACGTGGGGAGCACCGCACCTGCCCTGCACATCGGGAGCTGCCAGCGCCCCGGCCGGCTGTGACTGCAGCAAGGGAAAGCGCCGCAGCCGCAAGGCTCCCACTGCTGCTGGGTCTGTTTGGTGTTAACACCGCTGTTACTGTTGTGTGTTTGTCTCTTTTAATATATATATATATATATATTAGTAAAGAACTGCTATTCTTCTCCCCACCTCGCTGCCTGAGAGCCTCTTAGTTCCACAATTCTAATAATCCGGAGGGAGGGGGTTTTGCATTCTCCGTTCCAAGGGAGGTCTTGCGGCCTTCCCTAGCAGACACTGTCTTGTAAACCAAGACAATAATCTTCATGTAAAGCCAGCCAGAGAATAAAAAATCCCAGTATCTCAAACAAACAAGAACTTTCTATCTTCCAGGTTTTTTTAAGACCCAGATTCTTTCTCTAACTTGTAGATCTTGAGAAACGTGTTTTTGTTTTCTGAAAACCAGTTTTCTTCTGTTCCCCTAACTTCTGGTTTTTTTTCAGGTGTCAGGCAGGGAAAAGAACATAGTGAATGAAACTAGAAAAAAAGAAAAGACTTGTTCTTTCTTTTCCTCAGAGTATTGAACTTGGGTTTTCTTACTTTTGCCATGCACATAAGATGACCTCTAGCTTATCCAGGTCAATGTCACAAAATTATGTTTCCTAGACTTGTGCCTTTGATTTTGTAAAGAACTCTCTGTAGGGTATGTATATATATTTGTCACTAATGCTATTAGATGATTTTGATGCTTATGTTATTACTGTTTTAGTTTTCTGGTTCTATCTGTGGGATCATAAAGTTTTCTTTTCTGAACTAGACAAACTTTTTCTGCAAAATATTTCCTTTTCATTTAACAACATTAATGTTGAAACAGTTTACAAATTATAATATGTTTTTTTAAATTTTTATCATAAAGATAAGGAAGTCAGGTAAATGTGATTATTTTAGGTCACCTAGCCAGCCAATGTCAATGGTTCGGAATAGCAGTCAGCTGCCAGAGCATTATTTGTTTTTTTTTATTGGATAAATGTGTCAGGTAGTGCTTAGAAACTTTATTTGTATTTTCATTTTAAGATGTCCATTCTATCCTTTGAGTCAAAGTCATGTCTTAGGGCTTATAACATGGTAAATACATTTCAATTTTAAGTATTTTTTCAGTTTTTCAAATACATTTCCGGGAACTCAGTAATGTGGATAATGAAATCAAGAACAATAAAAGTAAACTACAATTGGAGGACTGGAAACAGAGAAGCCTAAAGCCCAAGGATTACAAGTTTTATGTCAACATGTGTGGGTTTCTGTCTCCAAAACTGTTAAGGCCTTGAAATTTTAGACAATTTCCTTTCAGAATAAGTGTTTGAATGTAGATTACTTTTGCTCAATCAAGAAGATGTGGGATACATCAGAGTGAAGGGAAGTGCTGCCATTTTCTCATTATACCTGTTTTCATTTAAAATTCACCAAAAAAATGATAGATTCCAGAAACAATGCCTGGACTTTGAAGTCTATTGTGGCCTAGATATGAAATAATAATTACCAACACAAAATTAAATTCTTCCTTTATTCTCTGTGTAGAGTCACAGCTATAATTGCAGAGTCTTGGCTGGAATAAATTCCTTGAAACAAATATAATTCCCCAATATGATGTGTACTCCATATGGTATAGTCACAGGCTAAAATTTCCACTTCCTCCTTCTGGAATGCATTTAATCATTAGTTTATATATTATTGCAGCAGTAACTCTAATATGTAATAATATTCTACTCCCCACATCTTTTTCAGTCAGCTACCCTTTCTAAAGCATTATCTTTGAGATTGAAATATTCTTCTTGTATGTATAAAACTGCATTTCTTAGACTTCTCATAAAGTTTTAGATGAAAATATAATTTGGAATAGGAATAAAGAGGAAAGAATTGTTTTAATTTTAAATAAATACAGAAGACAATACTGAAAGGATGAGCTGCCCTTCCAATCTACCTCTTTCTTAAAATATATTGTGTTCTGACTTTCCTGTCTCTTGGAGTTTGCTTAGTAGTAAGTGAACATTCACCTTTTCAAAATCAATTTGGTTTCATGGAAATATTGTCTCCCAGCTTAATAAGATATCTTGGAGCAGTGACCACAGAGGGTAAGCTGACAACTGACAATTTTTTCCCAAAAGATCTTCACAGACAATCAGATGAAATTTGGGATAGTAAAATGAACTTGAGACTGGCTTAACTGACAAGTGTAAAGGCTTGTAAAAAGCATCAAGTAGTCCAGTTGAAAACTGGCCAATAGTGATGAAATCATGGGGTGGATATTCGGGCCAGTTTCTTCATTACTGACCCATACGATTGATCAGAGTGAACCCATGGCAATTGGTATGTGATAGAAAGCTGTGAGGAGAGGCTGATACACCAGGTGAGTGTGTTGCCAGGACAGGCTGGAGAAACAGGTTAATTGGAACAGTAAGAAATTCAATAAAGAGAAATGCGAACTCATATACCTGTGGAGGAGCAACTACAGTCACCAGAATATGCTGAGGGATTTTCAGCAGCAAAGCAGCCTAATGGAAAAGGACCTGGGCATCCTGTGCATGAGGAAAGGATTAATAAAAGATGTTTTTTATTGCATCACTAAGAGTAGCTAGCCACGGGCTGTTACTTCAGTATATTCTATCCTTTTTATTTAATGCACCATTTTCGTAATCCTGTACCTTTCGTTCCTGCTCAGTTGTTTTAGTTGTACAGAATTTCTGATTTATAAGAAATTCACTATTTTCCCTCTAAGCCTTATCCATACTAGAATATAAGGCTGAAATAACAAAAGGGAAAAAAATCCCATGTCTACATTGTTTTTGTGTCTTCCCTTGACCTTTTCTAGACAACAAGTGTCTGAGACCTAAATTGGTTGTTCGTAGAAACTGTGGCAGAAAACTTAGGTAGTTGGAAGAATTATTTCCGGAGGAAACCATATTTTCATAAAAAATTGCATTTTTTTTCTCAAAATCTTAAAGCATTTCCTTGACAACAAGTCATTCTGACCTTAATGTTGTCAGATATGAACGTTTTAGTGTGTTGAATTGGCCTGGTAAAAGCCATTGCGAGGTCACACAATGAATAGGAAAAAAAAAAAAAAAAAATCAGAGTTGATTTCTGCTTATGTTTATGCTATTAGAGAAACCTGAATTTCTTAACACTAAAAGGGTATTGAGCATTGGAAGCGGTTGCTCAGGGTTGAATTCCCATCCCTGGAGGTACTTAAAGGACTGTGGTGGGTCTAGCGCTGGCCAAACGCTAGTGCACCCACTAGAATACACTTATTTTCTGCTGCAAGATAGGATTAGGAGAAGAGAAAAGCAGGCTTAAACTTTAAAGGGTATAAAGAAAAACTTTATTAACAGAAATAAAAGAATAATAAGAATCAGAATAAAACTTTCAGAACACTTCTCCTCCCACCCCACATACCTTCTTTTCTTTCCTACAAAGTACAGAAACTATTCAGTTAGTTTATCACTTCTAGAATAGTCTTTCTTCAGTTCACTTAGGGAGAAGAGTCTCTCTTGTCATGCTGTGGAGACTTCTCTACAAGAATTAAGTTCTTTTGTGGCTTTTAATTTCCATGAATAGCAGCCGCCTGGGAATCCGCAATCCTGAAGTCTCTCCCATCTTTAGCCTTTCCACAGCTCCATTTATTGGCCATGTCAACTTATGGGCTACCAGTTTGTGGATAAGCTGTTCAAACGCAAAGGTTCTCTTTATCTATCTCTGAGATCACCTTCATCTCTGGGAACAGAGGTCTTCTGCTTCTTCCCTACAGGCAAAGGGCTTCATCACTCCTGTCTGTCTCTGTTCAGGGTTCTCATGAGGTCACTTCAATATCTGCTTTCTTTATCATCAATGCCTTTTTTTGTACCTACAATTTGAATGCTTCATCCTCTCATGCTTTTCAATGAGTTACAGGGAAAAAGAGTCTAATGTATCAATCATATCTTCTCCATGTCTTACAAGAGGATTTTAGCTTCGGACTGAGGCATCTCCTCAATCCTTCCCATCTGGGACTTGACGACTTCTTTACTGACCTTTATGGCTCATATTGTCCTCTCTGTATCTTCACTCTTTCCTTTTTTTTTTCACTTGAAGGAGAGAATTGATGTGTGTAGTTCTCATTTCTGCACTAAAAGGGTTAATATCTTGCCCAGGCAGCAGCTGGAGCAGTCGCGGTGGAGTATTTCAGGCTGCGCTGGGGAGGCTGGGCCAGGATAGCAAGGGCCCGGGCCAGAATGGCAGCAGCTGCTCTGGCAGGGGCATGGGTAGGATCTCAGCAGCCAGGCTAGAACTCAGAGGCAGCACCCATGGCCTGATGGCTTCCCCTCTTCCCTGCCTGGCAATTTCTGGTGAAACTCAGCAGCGGCACAATTTCAGCCAAACCGTGGGCCTGCCTGGCTGTGCTGGGGGGAGCAGGGCCTGGCTCTGCCTGGACAGGGCCTGGCGGGCTCCCTGGGAAGGGAACCGGCCCTGCGGCAAAGCGTGCCTGGCCTGGCCCAGTCGTGTGGAGGGAGCTGGGCTGGCCTGTTACCCATATTCAGGCCTGAAGAAAGAGAGCAATTCTTGGGGTTCGGGGTTTTTTTAAATATAAATCTCACAGCGGCGTGTTTGACTCTTTAATTGGCTTACCAGCATGCCTATTCCAGAACCAGCCAGCAATTGGTTTTTGCCAGGCACAGAGAAAGCTATTAACACCTTCTCTTGGAACATCCATGGCTAGGCTTGTTCCCTCTTCACCAAAACTCAAGTAATGCAAAACCAGCACAAGGACACATGTGGCATTCAGGGACATTATTTAGAGGTAGATTTGGAAGTATTAGGCTTACAGCTGATTAATGGATCCTAAAGGTCTTTTCCAAACTAAAGATTCTAGGATTCTGTAAAAATCTGACGTAGGGGCTGGATTTATAATTTTGTTTGAAATATTTGTTCAAAATAACCAAGATGTGAAACTACTGGATGAAACAGATAATTGATTATTATATATTTTACACTGAGATGTATATAAAGGCAAAGTAACTGGCAAGAGTTTGAGTGTCAAATATGCGTAAAATATAGTGGTTGGAGTGATTATAGATTAATGTATTCTTATAACATAAGTGGAAATTATAAAATATTCAGTAATATTTTTCAATCACTGATAAAGCATTTTTTTCCTTTTTTTACCTCCAAATCTCAGAAGTTAAATGAAAAAGGTGAATGAGGGGAGCTTGTAGACTGGAGTTAATAACAGATCATGTTTTTTTCTCAGAATAAGGGACATCACATGTTGAAAAAATAGTAGTAAAGTTTCTTTCTAGTATAGCTGAGATTTGCTCCTGAATTAAAAAATGTAACATTGTTTGGCTCGGGGCAAAGTAGCTAACTTTGGAAAAACATATTTTAGAGACTGCAGAGTTTAACTAAAAACTTGAAACAGTCATTCTCCCTTTATCTTCTCAGTTTTCTTTAATTATCAGGGGGAAAATGCGAACCCAAACCCATTGTAGACTGTGTACAAGGAATATTTTCTTTCTTTGAAGACTGCAAATAAAAAAGAATTTATGCTGTTCATTTGAATGCCAGAGTCACATAGAAATAAAATCCTTTACAGGTGTATATTTTCATATGACATAACTTTGAAGGAAAACTTTCAATGAATTTCAGAAGATTGCATCAAGATTATGGAAATTTTTTATGGAAAAGCAGTTTTGCTACTAAAAAATGATATATTTTGGCACATGAGAGGATACAAACAATGCATCTTAACAATAATACTCACAGGAAATGTCCTCTCTCACGACTTATAAAGCTTCTGGCTTACGATTTTATCCTTCAACTCGCTCCCTTCTATTTTGCATATTGCATTATTGCAATAGAGGTCCAATGCAGTCAATACTTCAATTAAAATATGCCCCTCCAGCCTACAAAAATGTGCATTTAATTTCAATAGCTTGATGGAAGAGTAGAGATAGAAATCTGAATTATAATGTAAATTATAATGTAAATTATAATTTTGTAAGTAAAAAAGTAAGAATTTCTTTTTTACAAATCTTTCTGAAATAGATAATATTTTTAAATTTTAATATCTTTTTCTTCACCACTTCAAGAATGTTTGGAATATTTTATTATGTCATTTAAGATGCAGTTCAGTTCACCAAAATGTCGCTTAGTACAATTTTTATGTGTATCAAGGTATTTGAGACAACCGTAGTAGCAGACAAGGTACATGATGTGTGGAAGATTAATGATGCAATTCTGGAAGATTCTTCTGATGCTGGATATCCTAGAACATATAAATGCTGTTAGACATCTCACATTTGGGAGGAAACATTGCATTCATACTGACTAGTCCGCACAATTTTGAATATCTTTCAGTATAGAATTTTTCTGATAAGCCAAATGACTACTGGATGTAGAAATGTACTACCAATCTCTAGACTCTCAAATGGAACATACTAAATTTTGCTCTAAAACTTGGTATGCGTAACTCAGACATGAAAATGTGACTTATACCAAAAAGATGGCTATAGAGTTCTGAAGTCCTAAATGAGTCCTATAGTCAAATCTTGTTGATGTCCTATTATCATTGATATAATTAACACAGAAATATTTATTCTGTCTCTACACTACTCCATACAAGTATACTACAAGTATACGTGTACTAGGCTTTTTTGTTTGGTTGGTTGGTTGGTTGGTTTTGTTTTATTCTTGTAAGATGATGACGTCTCAGAAAAAAAAAAAAAAAATTGTAATATGTTTAATTTCATTAAGGGATTCATACAGAACACAGGCATATCTATCAGTTTAGCTATGCTTTATGAAAATCTGATTGTCTGTTCTCTAACTGATAACATAAATCTGTAAATACTGTTCCTCTTTCACTTTTCAAATCAACATAAGAAGGATGTTGCTTTGATTTCTTCTGTCTGAATCATCAGAAAAAATAAAGAAAAAAAATATTGGAGTATTCTTCAGAGTAGCATTTTTGTACCACAAAAGATTATAGTAGTGAAACTGGTCAGTAAATGCATCCTTTGTTTTTCTTGAGACTGTGCTGGGCAAAGCTAATCAGCAGTCAGCTGTTTGCTGCTGCAAGTAGCATGAGGGCAATGGTAAAGTCCTCTGTGATGTATATTCTGTACATAAGATATATGAACTCATTGTTTTGTGATATCATACAGATCACATGATGTTTAATTGTAGTAGGATCACCTGAGCAGTATAATGTGAAATTTCAGCACCAGCAAATACAAGCAAATTTATGATATAATTAAAAGCTTTTTTCTTCCTCCCTTAGGAATAGCAATAATAATAATAATAATAATAATAATAATAATAATAATAATAATAATAACTCAACTTCAGAAAACACTCAGTGTAGCAGGATGACTTCAGAGTCAGCAAGATTTTGGAATGGATGACATGTCACGCCTTCTCTGTCTTAAGCCTGACTGATAACTTATCAGCTCTGTACAGAATCCTTCCATGCACAATTTTTACAACATTTCTTGCGTTCTCTGTATAAATGGAGCAGCTCTAGATACTTATGAATGAAACAGAGGAAATGCTGGTGATATTCATTCACTGCAGGAGGCTAGCCAGCTCATTTTTTAATTGAGATATCTCAAACACAATCAAGAATAAGAATTGCTTGCCCTTTGGTAAGAAAATGTACTGCCAGGATGTGAAGTGATGTGAGTATTCCTTCAGAAACAAATTTGAGATTGAAATCTTGTGTCATAAGGCTTTGTTTTCACACTAGACTCTGTGACTGAAGAAAGCTATTTTCAGAAAAGCTATTTACCATTCAGTAAGTCAGTCAAAAGTGAAAAAATGTTTCCTCTAGACTGCAGCATTTTTTCAAAGAATTTTTTCTTGACTCATAAAACTCCCTTATGTGTTATTTCAAATGAAAGAAAAAATAAAAAGGAAATCTTCAGTTCAAATGAAAAATACATAATTTCCATACAAAGCACATTTTCATGTCTTGGATGAAAGCAAAGTATGTTTCTGCTCCATGGTATACATGATGAAAAAATGGAGCATTTGAAAAAAAAACCCAATCCCCCAAAACATTACCTTATATAGAACATTTTACCTTTCCTCCTCAAAATATCTGTTAATTCCACTAGTAGAAAGCCTATTTCAACAACAACAACAACAAATCCAATTACATATGGAAAGTTACATAGAAAACAAAATGTAAGTTTATTTCCTTGTTCTTGTTCTATTTTTGTTTGTTTGTTTGTTTGTTTTTGAAAAGAAAATGTGGTATGAATATTCAAGAGGAAAAAAAGAGAAAGCAGAATGGAAAATACAGTTTTAGAACCTCACTATTTCAACTCCAAGGAATAAATAAATAAATAATTATTTAAAATAAATTATATTTCATAATAAAATCTAGTGACATCTCACTTTTTGACTTTTATAAACAATGGTTTAGTGGAAAATCTCCCAAGATATATTGGATAAGTAAAAACTTTCACATAAAAATTTCAAATACTGCATGTTGAGACATCATACTTTGAAAATGAAGTACTTTTTTTGCTGAAGGGTGTTATTATGTTGTTGACATTCTTATCAGACATTAGAAGTAAAAGCTTAAATACTGTTTGCAGAGGTACATTCATCCTACTGCAGCTGTGTTCATTCTTGCCTCTTAAATTTTTTTCTGAATCACTTGAAATATTCAGTTCAGTAGAATAACACTGGTATTTTTTTTTTTTTAAATCATATTTTTTCATTTTCCTGAGAATAGTACTGTGGAGATGCAGTGAACCTGCATTGCAGTTATAAAGAAATGCACACATTCCCCTAGATGGAATTTATTTTAAGATTTGTTTATTTTCAATTGGTAGAAATATTTAGCTCTGGGAAACAGAAGCTCTTAGAAAGAATTGCAGGAAGACTGGCCCTTCTTTAAATGCAATGACAGGAGTCTTCCTTTGTAAGCAAACCTAAAAAGCTGATCAAGGGAGGGGACTGTCTGGCTTTTCTCTGTGCAGCCTTACCTTGAGTCCTGTGTGGAATTTTGGTCGCCAAATACAACAGAGATATAAATCTATTAGAAAGGTTCAAAGGAGGGCTACAAAGATTATAAAGGGTTCTAGAAGGGAAGACATATGAGGAGCAGTGAGATCACTTGGCTTGTTCAGCCTGGAAAACAGGAGACTGAGAAGAAGCTCATAGCAGACTACAACTTCCTATGAGTTCTAACAATTCTGTGAATTCTTAGGATAAGTAATGATCAATATTACTCTCTTGTTTTAAAAGTAATGATAAGCACAATGAACAGCAGCTCATTTGTCTTGGCCAAATCTATTCATAGATTCATATTAAATAATTCATAATTAAATAATAGGTATTGATAATGAATATTTTTAAAGTCCTTAATTTCTATAGAATCATAGAATGATTGAATATCCTAAGATGGAAGGCACCCACAAGGATCATTGAAGTCCCACTCCTGGCCCTGCACAGGACACATCAATAGTCACACCATGTCACTGAGAGCTTTGTCCAAACACTTGAATTCTGACAGGCTTAGTGCCGTGACCACTTCCCTGGGGAGCCTCTTCCAGTGCCCAGCCACTCTCTGGGGGAAGAAAATTTTCCTGACGTCCAACCTAAACTTCCCCTGACACAACTTCAGGCCATCCCCTTCAATCCTGTCACTGTCACCACAGAGAAGAGATCAGTGTCTGCCACTCCTCCTCTCCTCATGAGGAAGTTGTAGATTGCAATGAGGTCTCCCATCAGTCTTCTCCAGGCTGAACAGACCAAGTGACCTCAGCTGCTCCTCATATGGCTTCACTTCATGGTCCTTCTCCACCTTCTTTGTTATTCTCCCTTGGATCCTCTCTGTTAGTTTTATATCCTTTTTATATTGTGAGGATCAGGGTACCTTTACCAGAGCATGGTAAAGGTAACTCTGCTTGCTTCAATTCATGTTTCCTAAACAGCTCTGTTGGGAACCTTGTTCAAAAGCAAGGCTTTGCTAAAAGGATATCAATTATGTAAAAGATAGTTTATTTTTATTTGGAGTAAGAATTAAAAGAATTAAACTTTAAAAAATGCATTTGTGTAGTAGATGTATTTGAGTAAAAATTTGTTTATGTTTGCTAAAATTCTTCATGTCACAACAGGCACCTGACACAAGGGTATTTACTGCTACTGAAAATCTACAGATGGTTCTGTGAAGTGACAATTCCTCATTCCCTGTTTAATTCAAAGATTTCATTCCAAATTTATATATTTTTAAAATTAGCTACAATATGTAAGGAATAAGGACATGAATGTGATATATTATATATATTTCTGTAATTTTTAATAGAAAGATGCTGTGTCTTTTACTTGAGTGTGCATCTGTCTGATGATTGCAACTAAAGGTAGTTGCTGCTGTTTATAGCCATGCAATAGAGATTTACAGGAATGTCACTTAAGCAGCATCAAAAGGAAGCAAGAGCTATCAAAGTTAGCTCCTTCTTAAAAGTCTGAATTACTGTTTCTTTATGGCTTAGAAAATCACTTGATTCATACAGCTTTGCAAAAAGAATTTGATAGGTTTTGCAAATGTAATTTCATATTTGATCTGGTTTTACAAATTATATGTTCTTGTTGATAGCACAAAAATAATATTTTAGTCTGTTGCTGGATGAATTAACAGCTTTGCCTTTTAACAACCACATATCAGTATCTGAGCAGAGCTCTAGACCTCCAGCTTAGCAACCTGTGATAATGTTGTTTAACAGTGTTTTATGACACACTGATTACCAAACAGCATGCACCAAAGGCTTCTCAAGCTGGAAACCTCTTTGGCCCTGTGATGTTGTATTTTAAATCCTACAACATTTGGGAAGGGGAATCCAGCATTTTTCTTTGGGAAATGTATGAATGCTTAGCATAGGAAAAATACATTATGGAGAAGAATATGGAGTATTTGAAGAATAGTTTCTGTTATACACTAGGGCAGAAAGATAGAATACATGTTACATTTTTAAGAAAACATTTACAAGGTCTGAGTGAAGGTAAGAGAGCTAGTATTGACTACTTGATGATTTTGACTGCCCAACCTGAAAATAGGACTGTTTGTTTTACTTTAGTCAGCCAAAATTTATGATACAGCTGGCTGCAAATGTGGCTTTAGTTCTGTTTTTAATCTTCATATGGTGTGCCTTTCAGATACTTAAGTTGTCTTTTAAACTTCATAATTTTGTCTTCACATTAAAGCAAACCTCAGTTTGATGGATAGCATCTAACCTAATAATTTACTTCCAAATTAAGGTTAAAACAAAAGGTTAATTGCCTGCATAATAGTGTTATTGATGATCTACTTTAGCTGTTCTTGTTACAGTGTTTCTGTAACAATACCTACTAGAGGTGATATTTCCAATTTTGTTAAGAAGAACTGGTGGTCGTGGCATATCAATATTCACTTGTTCAGTCCAACATGAAATTTAACACCCACTAGTGAGGTGCAGCTCCAATTTTTATTAACATTTCATTGATTTCCCCAGACTCCTTTTTACACCAATATAGAAAAAGGGACTTGCAGAAATTTCTACTGGTAGAAATTTTCTGCTGTTTCTACTAGCAGAAAATATCCTGTGTCTGTAGGAATGTCTTTATTGGCTATTTTTAGACTACTTGGACTGCAACTGCAGTCTATAACATCCAGATTAGTTATATGCTAAGTATGCTGATAATTTCTAGAAAAAATAAACTTGAAATTGGCAAGTTTTAAGCTTACAAAAATTTATGGAGTTTATTTGGACCATTTTATATTTCTCAATGTTTCTGTGAAATGGAGACAAAAAGAGGGACCCAAACATGCATAAATCATATATATATATATTTATATGAAGTAGGGATATCCTGTTTTAAACAGTCAGAGACTGTGCTAAGCTTTTTTCATGTCGTAGCATTACAGTAGGAGTTCTCCTCAGCTGGTTATCTATGGTGACTTCAAGTGCTTTTTACAGCTGCTGTTGTTTGGACATTACCTAGCACTATAGTTTGGAGGTCAACTGTAGTCCCCATTTCTTGATTTCCCCATTTTTTGTGGGGCTGGGCACTCTGCCAGAATGCCAGTTGTAACAAGCTCATTGTGCAAACTCTTGCGCCTGTCTTGCTGAAACAGTCACAGGATTTTTCTTAACAAATTATTTGACACAGAGAAGAGTAAACTGTGACTCTTGAGGTATAAGGGAGTCCATTACTCTATATTCCTGAGAATATTCTCTTCCAAAGGGTGAGACAATGGTCAACAGGTCAAATCAAAATTCCTGTACTGTAGGTCTCTTTTGTCCAGCCACTACAACCTTTGATAAACTGAATCAGATTTTCTGGCTGTTGGGCTGTTTGGATAATAACTTCTTTTAGTATAGTATGATAATTGTCTTATTTCCAAACTCACCAAACTGTTTTCTGGAACCTTTTTTTCTAATTGGTGCTAGCAATCTATTGTGAATTATTGCAATTTGTGTTACTGTTTGTGAAGGTACTAATTTGACAATGACAAGTAGCTGTAGATTAGAGCTCTAATCTCAGTGAAGACAAGGAATTGCGTCACACTATTTTTGACACCAAAATGTGTCTTTACCAGTGTCTTCACCAGTGTGCAAAACTGAAGATCAAATACATTTGACAGTAAAGAGAGACTGTGTGGTCTGTCTGGCAACTGTGCTTCAAAACACCATGAACATGTAATGAAACATCCACAGAAGTAATTTTTTTGAAGGGAAAACAACTTATGTTGTTGTTGTGTAATTCTTATGTAATATGTTTTGAGAGACCAGATACAACAACTCATTACCCCAATTTTGTCTCATTCTAGCTCCATTGACATTAACAGAATTGAACTGGTGCCCACATGGAGTGTAAAAGTAAATAAGATGTACTATTTTATTTTTTCCTCCTTGGTTTTTACATTTATTTGAATTCCTTTTAAGTCAATGTGAAAAGCCTGCTGGGAGCAGAAGCATATTAGGCACTTGACTTTTTTCTTTCACTGAAACTGTCAGCTTCACCACAAAATTAATCTGCAGAGAGAAAGCAATTCTTAAGAAGCATTCTTCAGTCTTTTCCTCTTCTCCTGTAAAACGGTTTTTTTTTGGTTTTTTTCTTCCATTGTGTAGCACATCCATTTGAATTTGAGTATAAAAATACACCAAAATTGATACTAAAATGTAAGCTTTTAAAGAAGAAACTTGGTTATAATATCTAGCATTAAGGATAGACTTTCCATTTCTTGAAAACACTTTGTACTCTGCCTCCAATATGTTCTTTATACATTCCCTTAGCTATTTGTTTTCTGCGTTTTGTCAGCAATTTACGCTTTGCTAGGTGTTATACTCTAGTTTCTATGGAAAGTTTGGACCTGTTCAAGGAAATTGCAATATGTGATGGCCAATTCTCAAGCATATTGCTTTAGCACAGATAGTGGGGAAATTTGGCTATAAATGTGAAGAAAAAGCTGTTGGAATTCTTTGGCATGAGAGTTAGTACTGTAAAAAATAAAGACAATTATTTTGAAACCTTTCCAAAGTACAGAGCTCTTTTTTCCTATGTATTATGAAGCCATAACTTGCAGAACTGGAACTGAAATCATTAGGTTGTTGGTCTTGCAGCTCTTAAAGGAAACAAATAAGCATTTAATATAAACATGTACATTGGAAGCTATTTAGAACAAATATTTAATATTCTCATTAAATCCATTGTTTATTCACTGCTTTGGTCTGTAAAAATAAAACTGTTTGAAAGAATAAGTAATGTGGTGAGGATCCAGGGGATAAAAACCAAGACATATTTTACAGAAAGTGTAACTCAAAAGTAGCATTAAGATTTAGTTCAGAGAAAAAGGATCCCTAAAGCTTTTGAGTGACTTAACCTGGGAAAGGTTGAGAATGTAGTTTAAAAGGAGCTGACTGTAGCACCAAGATCTTGTTTTCTCCATTTTAAGAAAGCTTAGCCTTTTGCAAAGTTAAAGGCAGATGCAGCAACTGAATGAGACTTCACAACCTGCTGAACTTCAAGCACACTGAAGTAGCAGCTGTGTGTGTTTTATCCCCTAGGGCACTCATTATTACAAGGTAAGACAGGGAGGTTGCAGCCTTCTTTTTTATGCACATATTCTCAGGAGGTGGAACCTCTGTTCAAAGAACAGAAGCCAGCTGAGGACTTCATAAGACTGTCAGGGTCATTAAGAAGTCCATTAGTTCACTGTACCTCTGATTGAGAATGGACAGCTGCATTGTACATGTGTCCTACTTGATGTCATACTTGTTTCATAAAATGTTATTTTCATAGATTTTGGATTATTTATAATCAGGAAAATTTTAGCCATCAGAGGCAACATGTCTCAAAGGAAGACAGTGAGTGTGTTTAGACAGACAGCTTCTAAGTGGCCAAACTGTGTTGAAATTTAGGCTCAAAAAAAAAAAAAACCAACCAAAAAAGCTAAAAGAAATAAGCAACTGGAAAACCTGTCATTCTAACCCTACCTGTATCTTTTCACAGACTAAGCACCTCCAGGTGTCAGGCTATTGTTTGAAGTTAATAATTCATTTTTCTGTCTATCTCTGCTGAATATTTTTGAAAAGCAGAAAAACGAAACCAAAAATTTAAGCAAACTAAAAGTTCATAAATTCTCAGCAGCAGATTGAAAAGATTTAGTATTTGCAAGATTGCAGAGCCCTAAAAGCACAGAACTGTTTGGGTTGGAAGGGATGTGAATGATCATCTAGTACTAACTCCCCTGCCACGGGCAGGGATGCCTTCCACTAGACCAGATTGCAGAGAGCTCCATCCAGCCTGGCCTTACACTTTCACAGAAGAGGCACTCACAGCTTCTCTGGGCAACTTGTCCCAAGGTCTCAGCACTCTTACAGTAACAGTTCCATCCTTATAACTAATCTGAATTTGCCCTCTTTCAATTTAAAGGCATCCCCCCTTCCTCCTATCACTACGTGTCCTGTTTTCTGTAGGTGCCATTTGGGTATTGGAAGGGACGATAAGGTTTCCCCAAAGCCTTCTCCCCTTCAGGCTGAACAGCCTCATTTCTCTCAGCCTGTTCTCAGAGAGATGTTCCAGCCCTCTGATCAGCTTAGTGTCTTTTTTCCTGACTTGATCCCACAAGTCCACATCTTTCTTGTGTTGTGGGCCAGCACTAGAAACAATTCCAGGTGGGATCTCCTAAGAGTAGAATAGAGGAGCAGAACCCCTCCCTCCTGCCCATGCTACTTTTGTTGTGACACTTGGCTTTTTGGATTGTGGGCACAAGGGTTAAGTTGAGATTACTGTCCACCAGCACCCCAAGTGCTTCTCCTTAGGGCTGCCCTCTTTTCATTCTCTGCTCAGCCTGTAGTTGTGCCTGGGATTGCCCTGACCCACGTCCTGGACCTTGCATTTGGTTTTGTTAAACTTCATGTACTTTACAAAGGTCTATTTCTCAAGCCTTCCAGGTGCCTCTGGACAGCGTCGCTCCCCTCCAGTGTGTCGGCTGCACCACACAGCTTGGTGTCTGTGGCAAACTTACTGAGAGTGCCTTCAATCCCACTGTCCATGTCACTGACCAAGATGTTAAACAGCAGGACCAGTCCCAATACCACCCCTTGAGGAAAGCACTGGGGCATTTGGAGCTGTTTGAAAGTGGACAAAAGTTCATGTGTAGATACAGAAGAAACAGCAGTGAAAATCTGCAAAAGCAGCAAGCATACACTATTGAACTGGTAGTAGAAAACAATACATAGTTTTATGTTTTAATGTTTTAATTAACATGTTTAATATAAAATTTTTGAATGTTACAATTTCTAATCATATTCTGGGCTTCTTTTGTTCCCATGAGATACCCAGCTGTTCCATGTATTGGATATCTAACATGTCTGTTCTCTCATGTTGCATAACAATTAGTTCTGGTTACATCAAACTTTAATTGGTAGGCCAACACTTCCTTGCTTTCTACATCAGCTTTATCGGTCCATGGATTTAAATTTCTAAATAAAGAATTTATGGTGTATTGGGTTCCCTTCAGCCTATTATTTTTTCTGATAATTATTCTAAAAAACTGCTTCCAGAATAATTTCCCTCATATGACTTCATAAAAGCAGTTATAAATTTTGCAATATATAATTAATATTACATAAAATTATTTTTTTTTCAGAAGCAAGATAAGGCATCAGAGAGAGCTCAAAATGTAGGAGGCCCATCCCTGCATTGACAATGCAACAGAAAAAGATACTAATATTGGGATAAGAAAACACTATTTATCTAGCTCTCAGTAAATACATAACTTGGAACTGATTCTATCTGTGAATGGAGATTTTTCCCATATGAAAGGTCTTTATTGATCAGTTTCCAGCAACTAAAACTAATTCAGCAGCAATATGTAAAGATCTCCATTCCATGTGAAGATTCCTGATTTTGTTGATGGTAGAGAATCTCACCTGGGAAATTTCTCTCACATTTTGGTTCAGTTGGTCAACAGGATCAAAACCTACCAACTTAGAAAGAGAGGAGAAATACGTGTTTCCTTTATTTCACTTAATCACAAGCTTTCTGTAGTTACGTCTAGTACCTGTTCAGGCAGCATAGGCAGCTACTTTCTGGAGTGCAGTTCAGTTTTTAGAAAATTCAGAAAGAAAATTTTCTAGAAAGTTTAATATTATTCTGAATTCAACTTAGTATATAAACCAAACACTGGTTTGTATTAGGATACAGAGAATGTCACTGTCTTTCCAGTTCATTCTACACTGGTAGACCCAATGACTGTGTGAAGTTACAGAGTTGTTGATATGTTACCTATGTTTTAAAATGCCCCCTCAAACTTTGCAAGTCAGGTACAGATACCTTACAATGAAGGGTGTAATAAAATTATCCCTGTTCTCACATTTGTTTGAATGCAGAAAGCCTATTTTAGTAATAGTACAAGAGCAACAGGAAAGGTGGGTTTGAAGAACAAAAACATGATCTGACTTTTAGAAAGACAGCTGAGAGTGGAGTCTAACTTTGCCTGCATCAAATACTTATTCTATTGGTTATGACAGTGTATTTCATCTTGTAATCAACACTAGTTTTACAGACTAATAAAATCACTGAATGCAAATCCAACAGTCATACAAAAAATTCCTATGCAAACACATGTTTACGTCAAATCCTTACTCGATTGTCCAGAAGATAAAGTACAGCTCCATTGTAATTTAATCCTGACACAAAACCAAAAACTAGCTTTATTGTTGAGGAGTCATAAGTCAAAATATTTTCCTTTTCAAATTTAATTATATTATCCCATGTAGCCTTTTTTTTTTCTTCTCCAATTGCTACCACAGTAAGTTGCACCCAAAACTGAGATGCATGTGTGGTGCAGAATGTATTAAGTTACCATATTGATTAGCATAAATACAAGAAGTGAGGTAAAGTTAAAATATCTTCTTAGGAGATATGGTAGGAAACCCAAGAGTACATAGAGAAACTCAGGTGGGAATACAGGCCTCTGATTTACTTTGTCTAATGATCTATATGTCTAATGATCAATAACATATTTGGTTCAAAGAAACGGTTACAGGAAGAGTTGCTTCAGAGCTCCTAAAAGGCTTTTCTTTACTTTAACCTTGTCGTATTTGCAGTCTGTCCTGGTTTAGGAAAGGATACTCAACATTTTCCCATTTAATATTTTCTTCTGCTTTCTTAAGATTATTTAATTTAATCATTAATATCTTTGAAAAATTTAGTGAAATCATTAAAAAATCTAAAGCCCTTGGAGGCAGAACTGAAAAAATTAACGCAGATTTTTATGACACCAAATATGCACATATACTTGTACAAACTCCCAGGATAAATTTGGTTGAGACAAATTATACAGCCATAAGACAAAAGTAAAAGCTTTTCCCACACCATTTTTTTTAAAAATAAAATGTCAAAATAAACTTAGCAAAATCAATCAGTCTGTAAAATAGTTTGACTTATATTTAGTCTCCCAATAAGTCACTTATGATGAAAACACAAACAAATCAAAAACATTAATAAACTAATAATACAAGCAATTATGGTAGCAATTTGAAGTTCTGTTGGTCCTACAAACTTCATCTGTTGGCAGGTTCCTGTATAAAGAAAAGTGAAAATTTGGCCTAATACAGACGAATTATAAAAAGGAAGGAAAAATTTCTTGTCCGGTATAATGCTACTAATGCAGTGACTTCAGTTTGAAATGCTGGCACTCCTGTATCTGTCACAAAAGTAACCAAAAATCTAAGAGGGCCTAAGACAAAAATGATTACCGCATCTTCAGAGTTCTCTGTGGGCCTTTTCTTGTAAATCTGCTGACAGTTCTACTTCTCTGCCTTTGATCTCCAGTGGTGGGGTGCTGGCATTCCCAGAAAAAGGAAATAATACAAACTTCCCAACGCATTACTCCTTAGTGAATCAAGTTTTTTAACTGTGTGAACTTGATATCTCTTAGGTGTAGTTTCAACTTCTATTACATGAAGTACTTGTTGTTTCCTCCATATTTTCAGGGGGGTCTTCTCGGCTTAATTTCATGTCTGGAGGGAGTGGTACTGCCTGTAAAATTTCCACAAGCACTGCAGCTTGTAAATTAGGGAATGCTTTAACTGCTTGAACTGGGTTTCTTTTAGGGTTTTTAGCACACTTCTAGTTCTCACCCTGGAGCCATGAATTAACCTTATCAGTTTGGGAGATAACCCTCCTCTTACTCCAGTGATTTTAACTCTTTACTATCTGGCATCCCTCTGTATTAATATTGACTGGATTTCAATCTGATTTATGATCATATTTTGATCTTGGAAGCAGTACTCAGCACTGTTTTAGTAGCAGTTTGCTAACCCAGGCAGTCATTTGTGACTTTAATTAAGGGTTGACATGCTGCTTCCTCAGCATCAGATGTCAATGCAAATGTTATGTTTTGCTCTTTATCAGAACAAGAGACTTGTTCATCTAGTCTCAACTCCTCCACTGAGCACAACAAAAGGTCTGAATTAATAGACTCTGTTTCAGAAGTGTTTTATGGGTACTACATCCTACAGTTCTTCTTGTAAAATTCTCTGTCTCTCGGCATTCCAAAGTTCTGCCTGAAGCCTTTGGGCACGATCTCATTTTGCAGCAAGCAGTGCCTCTTCCTGCAGCTTTTTTTTTGTTTTCCTCATTTAACAGAACAAACAAGTCTTTCACAAATCCTGTACAGATAGCATTATCTCATCTTCAGATTTTTGCAAAACCAATTGTTCATTATCCCAAATCTTTTCATGCCAACTTCACTCCAGGAATGTAGGGCTAATAACAAATTTTTCCCGGAAGGACAACAAAATACTTTCTTTACACTGGCCACCCAGAAGAGCCAATGTCCCCAAAAGCTCTCATACAACATCCTTCAAGGGGCAGATGGGGCAAAGTTTCCATGAGTTCATACAGAAGGAACCACCCCTCCCACAGAGGGAACTTACTATTTTCAAAGGCATTTTGGGTCATAGAACAGTATCATGCAAAGACTAGAGCAAAATAAAGTTATTATCTCAATATTACAATTATCAGAGAGATGCCTTTGCCCAAATTAAGGTGCAAACAAGATCACACAACAAAGTCAATAGTACAGATTTTATTTTACATGAGGCAAAGAGAGACAGAAATAGGAAAGGGAAGAAGAGCAGGGAGAGAAAGAGAGTGAGAGACAGATTAAGTAGAAAGATGGGCACTACCCTTTGGATCCAGAAACATCCCATTTGTCCTGTTCACCCTGGGCTTCTCTGTGGTGGGAGTCCTGTGAAATATAGATTTCAGTGGATTAATATATGTTAAGCTATATGTGGGAACATCAGAACACCTTCCCTGTGAGGGGGATGTTTTACACTGTCTTTTACAGCAACTTTTTGAATCACGTGCAGTCCTCTGCTGGAAGACCTCAGCAAATGAAGCTGGGGACTATAGACTCCCCTCACTGAACTCAGCCAGACATTATTTTCAACACAGCTGCTGAGCTGGCTTTCCACATGGGTATGTTTTTCTGCCCCAAGCCTTGTTTATTTTTCGTTAGACTAAGATAACTGCACCACCTTTAAGATAATAGTACTACCAAAGTAGTACTACTATCTTTAAGTATTTAAAGTACTAAAAAGTAAAACTTCACCTTATCTTGGATTCCTGTCAGGTGGCTAAACTTATGGTCCAAATTCCTGGAATCCGGGAGGATATTTAGAGGAGGGAGAAGGAAGGAGAGGGAAAAGTATGGACATCAATGGTCCAGTTAAGCAGTTGCTTCTTTGCATAATTTGCAAATAAAAATCCTTTAGTAATTTTAACAGTGTTTAAGACAATTGTGATTTTTAAATCTCTTACAAGTGGTCACTAAATTCTAGATTCTGATTTCTATTTAAAGGCTAAGAGGATTAAAAATAATACCCTCTGCTTCTACAAATTTAGTGGTTTTGCTGATGATTTGGCTGAATTTAAATAATCTATATTTTTTGAAGAACAGAGTGTAGAAGCTTTCAACTAGATTATACTAGCACACTAAAAATTGTGTTGTGGTTAAGAGGGAAAACAAAACAAAACAAAACCACAAAATTCATAACACATCAACAGGTGTTGTGTTGTGTTCTGTTTTCCCCCTAAAGGTTTAAAATGGTTTGTCCCTTTGTTACTTGTACCCACCCCTTTCCCTGTCAATTATTGTAACCCCTCCCTTTATTCTCGAATGTTCCCCTTCAATCACTGTAACCCTTCCCTCCCTGACTTGCCCATCAATTGTAACCCCTACCCTTTCTCCAGAATGTTCCCTGTTCCTCAGTTCCCCATTGGTTGCTGTAACCCCTTCCTCCTCCCACCTGTTGCCCATTGGATGGGTCTCTTTGCTCTCTCCTCCCCTGAGGATACCCTATTGGACATGGACTTGTGCCCACCCCCTGATTCCACCCCCCTTGAAAAACCCTCGCACGGAGGTGCACGAGGCTGCTCTGGTACTGGAATCTTCCTGGCAGGGTCTCCTCCACCCCCGCTTCCTCAATAAACCCTGACCGGGAATCTCAAACCAGCAGCCTCCTCGCTCCCTTTGCCGCCTCTCCGACAGCTTCTGGCCGTGCGCACCCGACCCACGGTAGGACTGACAGTCTGCGGCTCCCCCAGCTGTCGGTCCCCACACCTTGACACGCAGCCTGCGTGCATCCATCCCCTGTGTGGCTAGCCGGGTCGCAGGCAGGCGCGTCAAACAGGTCCTTCAAATTAATATTTTTTTTGTCTCTATAATCTGTTATATTCATCAGCATCTGGGACACTACAGTAACTGAGGAAGTGTTTTCATTAGGTCACTGCTGCACATGGGCAAAGGGAGAGGGGAAGGAAGGAACACTGCATTATGCTGGTGGAATAAATAGGGACAGTAGAATTAGCAAAAAGTTTCAGACTCAACATTTCTGATTAAAACATGATCTTCCAGTTGTCTTTCCTGACTTACCTTTTTCTCATATCTGTTTTGCAGACCCTTTTCTTTATCAAACTCATAATGAAACTGGCATTTGCACATTCCCTTGGTTTGCTTTTCAAACACCAGCTGTGGTTGGATTATGGATATATGAGAGCTGAACTGAATGAGCATGCTCATGTGGATGTGCATAGGATACACATAAGACTCACAGTACTTGTTCTTTACTGAAGGGTGTCTTCCCTTAATGAAATTGCTGTAGTTCACTGAAGCACAATTATGTTCAATAAATCTTGTCACTAAATCAAGCCCTGTACTTTCAAGTAAGAATAGCTACAGTAAGATTTAAGTAAATGTCAATGCAGCTTTTCAAAATCTGCAATTATACTTGCACAATTTTAGTCCATACCACAAACTTGCAGCCAAAATATACTCCTGTATAGAACCTGTAGCTTTCATTACCCATTCTTTTACTAATTTATTACACCTGAACCTCAAATTAATTTTTCACCAAGCAGGGCATTTTACAATAGACATTTTGTAAAGTTACATGTGTTCCTCAATGATATGTTTAGTCATGCCAAACATAAATTTTCTTAAAATTAAAAGATTTGGATTTTAAAATATTTAGGAAAAAAAAATAGAAGAAAAAGACTGAAAAAAAATTATTTTTTTCTGGTCATATAAAAACATTATTCTTACCATTGCAAAATTAGGTAAATTTTTTTGTGTGTTTACAAAAAATAAAATTCACTTCAGCACAAAATAAGTAGAAATTCTCCAAACATTTTTTTTTCCTCAGAATGTTAGACTCAAAGGTATTGATAGCAAATCTTTATTCAGCCCACAGAGTTTTCTAATGTTTCTTTTGTATAATTTTTTTCTGAAACTATTCTAATATTTTTATGTTGTTTGCATCTTTCCCCAATAACTTAACAATTCTAGAATTCAGAAAAGTTAAATTTACAAAGTCAACTTTTCACATTCTTCTCCAGATTATCAGTGCCAGAAAAAATTCTCATTGCAGAAAGGAGAGTTTGATAGTGACAGGGTTAAATATACAAATGAAAATATATTCATGTTAGTGATAATGTTAAATCACATTTCATAACTTATTAATCAAAACACATTGCAGGTAATAATCAGCCCTAACATCCCCCTATGATCTTATTATAATGCTTTTACACAAAACCCCACATATAATTAATTAACAAAAAGTCATGTGAAAATCAGTGCTGGAGATGGTATGATAGTGTCTGAGCACTCTCACTGCTTACTCTGTGTGATAACCTCTATTGCATAATTGGAGGAGTAATAAATTTCCAGTCATTTAATTTTGAATGAGGGCATAAAATTTTAAACTAATATCTTTGCTTTACAGATATCAAATTTACATTTACTTCTTCTTTTAAGAATACAGCAAGTTTCTAATTCCCTAAATTTCCATGTAATATTCCTAAAGGAGGAAGTGACAGAGAAAATTGCAGCTGTTAGGCAATTAATTAGGTACAACCATGTTTATTATCCTTTTAATTCTATTCCCTTAACTCTGATTTACTTCTGTCTTCACCTATATTCATCAGCAGTTAAAGGAAAGGTCTGCACAATACAAATCAGTGCAACATAACTGTGTGCAGCTTAACATAAAATGTCCAAAAAGAATGTCCCCCTGGCTCAGTAACCGACTTGAATATTAGCTGAATTAGTAACAACACATGGTGATAAAAATCATCCCCGGGGAGCCAGCACTGCCGTGAAGGCTGGTAGGATCTACTGCAGACTAAAAAAAGTCATTTTACAGTCCTCTGGAAAAGATTTCAGCAGCGTGAAATAACATGTATGTAGACAGCAAGTAATTTTAATTAGAAGGGTAGTTACTAGATATTAATGAGCAATACTAATAATGCTCCAAACCTGAGATATTCCTCTTTTCAACACAATAGATAGTTTAATGACATAGTCTATTTTCATATAATATTTTCATGCTAAGTATTCTTGAAAGGCTTTTCCAAACAACATACACTAGGTAATAGTCAATTTTTAGAAGGTGGTATTCAGAAGTAATTCTACTTTTTTTCTATATATGCATTTTAATTACCATAGAAATGCATAGCATAGCATCTACCATGGGAAGTAAAATCATTCTCTCCTATCCTCTTCCAAAATCTGTATTTCCTACTGATTTGAGAAGATTGACAAGTTTTTGGCATTTCTGGGTCAACCTCATTTTATTTGGTCCTGATTTTTGCCTATTGCGTTCTTTACTGGAAGTCTCTTTGTCTGTCTGCATACTTTACTATGAAACAATAATGTCAGCTTGAATTTTGCCCCTGACTTGCCATAAACCTGATCTAGTAACAACTTGTCATACAGAAGCCTGATAAGCAGCCCTGTGCTGCCTTGCTCTCCCTAGCCAGCCTGGTCCTAATCCAATGCCATGGTGGATGCCTTTTGGAGGAACAGCTCTGGAGAACTGGTTTAGCCCCATCAGGGTCTACCAACACCTGAGCAGATTTTATGTCAAATAACATATCAGTTGCAGACATTTGCTTTCCCACATGTGTTCTTCAAAGCTTGAAAAGCCATTTCAAAGTCTACACTGTGGCCCTCTATCCTAACCATTTCTTGGGTCTGAGCAGATCTTCCAAGAACACCTGCAGGAAGCAACTTACTCTCACAAGATGTTTTGAGAAATCTCTGTTCCAAAACAAAGCCATACTCCTTAGCTGAAATTTATAAAGCACTTAAAACCAGGCAGATTTCCTGTATATGTATAATTTCTATTTCATGTGTAATCCATGAATGGTTTCAAAATTATATTTTCAGTATTCCCTATGTGTAACTTGTGAACAGAAAGTTTATGGCATCATAATTAAAACACTTCTATTTCAGGTAAAACATTTAATTCCTCTGCAGTCATTGATGGCTGTTACGACTTTTATCTAGAGTCACTCAAATATATAAAAAATTTTCTCTTAAAAAAAATGCTATTACTTTTGATTTATTTTCACTGATATTTTTTTTGCAATATGAAAAAAAATGCTTTCAGCTTGCCTTATTATTTCCTTTCTTCTTCTCAGCCACAAACCAAATAGGTATTGAGGGATATATGGACATCTTTTTCCTAGAGAACGACATTGAAATAAATTAGTGTTCTCTGAAGATCTGTCTTCCTTTGGTTACCTTCCTTTCAAAAACAATAATGACAAAACTACTTCAGCAATAGCTTTTTTTTCTATCACCTGAGCTTATTCTCTACCAAAAGTTACTTGTTATACTTAAGGGGAAATTTTTGAACTAGTGTAACTATTTTAAAAATATGTTTTTTTAATAATTTAAAAGATATGTTGGTGATTATTAGCGTCATGAACTTAACATGCCAAAGGGGGAAAAAACTGTCTTCTCAATTGTCAGATAATCCAGCAGAATCAAGGGAAAGAGAAAGGAGAAAGAAGGAGAAAGGTGCAATGAGAAAGGGGAAAGTCTAAGAGAAAAGGAGAAAGGGGAAAGGAGGAGGAAGGGAATGGCAAGGCAAGGCAAAGGAATAGCATATATAGAGTTACAAACAATAAAACATGATGAAACATATATATGTGCATATACACGTGCATATACACAAGCACATAGAAGGACATTTGAATTTTTATTAATCTGATTTCCCAAAAGACATCAGAAAACAAAAAAACCCTAGACTGTTACATTTTACATCAGCTTTCCAGGTGGTTGTTTAAGAGTACAGTTTTACAGTAATTATAGGCTCCACACATCTAGGGCAAAACTTCTCTCTCATATAAACTTGAATCTTCTTGCACTTAAGAAAATCAAATAATGAAAGGTCTTTGATAAAAAAGGAAGTTATTTTTACACAGAAAACTATGTTTTGAAACTTATTTTTCCCAAGGAACAGATGGTCTTTTTGACAGGAGAATTTTTTCAGGTCAGCTGTGATAGGACATGAAGTCCTTTAAAAAATGAAACCCAATGTTTTGTATGACAACACACAGAGGTCTAAGCCTAAAACTAACAGACAAAACAAATAGTATTAAAAACAAGAAAAAGAAATGGAAACACTGAAAGGCATCATGCCACTCAGTATGCAGCAGATTGTGAAGAATAACAGAAAGGTTGACAAATGAACAAAAGTAGAACATAAAAGCAAAATTTATAGTAGTTATATCTTTCAAAACCATGGTGGGAATGCAGGAACTGAATGTTTCTGATGTTTATGTTTATTCACTTCTAAAGCAAGACTAGAAGATAAATCATCATCAAAGACACGTTCACTATGATTCCCTACTAACTGCTGAGAAGAGTAGTGTCCATTTTAAAAGGTGGTATTTTCACTAGAAAATGAATGTGTAGATTACTGCCATCAGTAACAATGTATTAATGCCAGACATACATTGATTTGAATAGGAAAATAAACTTGCTCAATGAGCATTAATATTGACAAAGTTTAGTAAGACAAAAGAAAAAATGTATATGTTTTTATAGCAGTAAGTAACTGATTTGAGTTTTCTTTAGCTTTTCATCTTTATTTTATAAGAATCAGGTAAAAGGACAGAACTAATTTAAAAGCCATTTTACAATAGTAGTTCAATATCTAGAGAGCTAAGGGATGTCAGAACCATGGCCGTCTTCACCAGCCACTCCAGCCTGGGTAACCCCTCACTCTGACTGTGGGACGTGGCTGCCCCTTTTCTGGGTGTGGGTTCAAAGGTGCACCTGTACCCCAGAGAGATGCACAGAGCTTGGGTGTGGTGAGCCTTCAGCAACACAGGTACAGGACTCACATGAAACACAGGCACAGATGGTCTCCTCCTCCTGAGGTGTCTTGATGGCCACATATCTAGTGTGAGTGGCAAGGTTTGTTTATTGTCATAGGCTCCATGTGTGTTTTGTGAGGTCTCTGCATGTTTCAGTTTTGGTTTCGTGTTTTTGCCCTTATTTCCCAGTTGCCAGAGATCTCTGTAAGATCTTGAAACAATCATGCTCCCTCTCTCCCACATTATCATCAATGAGCCTGACTGACCAGGCTTGATTCTCATCACTGCATCTTTCATCGCTTGTCTGTCTTGTTTCCAGGCACAGCCTCACATACAGCCACCTCCACTCGTTAGCCTGGCACAAGCAGGAAATTTTTTAAGCTGTTGAATACCTGCACTGTTCTAGAGCTCTGCCTTCTTGACTATAAATAAATACAACTGTACATCAAGCACTAAAGAGAATGTGCCTCTGTTGTGTTCTGGCACTTAGTCTAAGAAACATTATTCCACCTGTAGTAGATATAATGTTCAGAAAGATGGAATATCATTAGGTTATAATGACATCGATATGCACTTCCTGGCATAACTACTGCACTTCAATGTAATGCTCCTACAAATAGTCCCTACTGGAGTATATTTCACCAGATATTTATACATTTCCTTGGAATTATGAAGTGCCATAACACAATGCAACAGAGACTAAATACATCAGTGGAGATTTTGATAATATATTAGAAATAAAAACTAGATTGGACAAGGCCCTGGGCAGCCAGATCTCATCTGATGCGGCTTTCAATGAGGGATTGGATCATGGATATCCAGAAGTTGCCTACAAGAAAAATTATAATTTGATTCTGCCTGATGCCCGACCATACTCCATAATAGAAAAAGTTGTGAAGCAGCTTATCTTGTAATTTACTGGGTAATGTTTGCAATGACAGGTTCCAATAATCTTAGTGGTTGCCACAGACAGTCACAATTTAGACTGTCTTTCTCTTGTAAATGTTGCTTGGCAGTTATGTGTGTTTGTCTCGGTTTGGGAGTGTTACACAAGCTAAACTGAATAAAGTGTAATTTTTCAGGGCCATAGTAATTTCTAATTCCATTGTGAGTCTAAGCAATTTCTATTAAATAACATTAGCCTTACCTTATTCACTAGCTTGTTTTAGACCAAAGATTCATTACTATTCCTCCCAAATGTAACTTTTCCACTTTACATGTAGTTAATCTGAACGAAGTAACCTCAGATAAACAAAGCCATCTTGTGTTCCACAGTTTAAACAATAATTAAAAATGAAGGCTTATTTATGAAACACATTTTTAGTATTACCTAGGGAATTATGAACATGTTAAATGGGTCATTAAATCACACACAAGGAGAGCCAGGTATACATATTGGAACAATAATTTTTTTGGCACAGAATTGTCAAACAAGTATCCTCTATGAACAGATTTCTATCAATAATACAAAAGGGTAATCTCCTGCAGTAACCCATTGCATTTACTTTCCCACATAGATCTCTTTTTATGGGGGCAATAATTCTTTTGATTGTAGGGAGATGAAACTACAGGTAAGACCTATTGTAAATTAAAGCTAATATTAAGTAACAAATTAACTAAGACAAGAGGATTAAAAAACCCCAGGCTATTATATTTAATTCCATGTGGTAGGGCAAGGGTTTTGATCTCTGGCATTTCCTATATGAAAGGTAGTTAAAAGAGCTACTTTACCACAGTAGAAAAGAAACAAAGGATGAAATGCTTCTCTGTGATGATACTTCTAGTGCTTCTTTGGGCCATCACTCAGGAAAGGAGGGAGACACTGGAGAAGGATATGGTTCACTACTGCCATTTGAAAACAAGGTATAATGGGTCCTTTTTCATCTCAGGTACATAATCCAACAATAATTGGAAGGAACCAGGTCAATGAATATCAGGTGTAAGAAGAGAAGCACAAGATATCTTGTCATAATATGAAATCCTACTTTTCGTTCTAGATTCCTTCTTCTTATCACACCCCACCCATACTTAAATATAAAATTAAACCTGGTTTATTTTTCTGTGAAAGTCTGGGAAACAGGGTTTGTAAAAGTGCACAACATCAGTAACTAATAGGAGAAAAAAACCCCAAAATTATTTGGTATAGCCTTAAAATATAAAAGAAAGGAAAAAAATTCATATAGGATGGTCAACCCAACATATATTACAAAGAATTATTAGTAGATGAAATCTCATCTGATAAGAAAGATATTTTAATTAATTCTCTGTGTTAAATTCAGGCTTATAATTGATATATGCAGTTTGGAAACATTACAGAAGCCTGGAATATTTCAAAAGGAAAATGTTGAGGTATGTCATGGAAACTGTAGTATTTATCTGCAAGGTTTCCACCTATCTTTGTAGGCCTCATTGTAACATCTACTTAGAAACTTGGTTTTAAGTCTAATTAAGGGATAATGATTCTATAATAAAAGACCCATCATTCACTACATGGAAATATTTATTTCATGGAAAAGAATGGTGAAGTCTTCCTAATAATTTCAGTTTTATTGTACAAATAGAGAAGACAGAGATAACATGTATTTCATTAAAGTGCTTATTTATAGAGATTTTTAAATTTGTGGGAAAATCTAAAGGCTTTCACAGCAATGAAAGATTAAATAAAATTTAGTGAAAGAAAATTTTATACAGTAAATGTTTGCAACTTACATATATTGGTTCTGTTCATGTTAAATACATGAATGAAATGTACCATGCCAGAAGTTTGACTGCTAAATTACATTTTGTAGGAGAAGCCATAATTATGTCTTTCCTTTTTATTAATAACTACATGTGTTACTGAAATGAAATGAAATTGTAGGAGCTATATATAAAGTAGATTAATTTAATTTTAGGTCTCTTTTGTTTCTCAGTGTTTAACAATGCCAACACTCCTACACGGCTGTGACTATAAACTTTCAAGAAATTTGTTTAATTGCCTACTCTACATGAATTAGGAGTTATCACTATTTTCAGACTATGACTTTCTTTGAAGATTACTTTTGGGGACATAGAGAAAAAAAAAAGTGTGTCCAGACACATAAACCACCCTGGTATTTCACACTGGCATGAATTAATGAACCTTCAACAATGGGAGATTTAATATGTTCAGAGTTGAATGTAATTTCTAAATGAGTGTTTAGTAGAATACCAACACATTTCTTCCCTCCATCCTTCCTCTCTTCTTCCTTTCTTCTTTGATGATAGATGATATGGTAATTATCAGTCTCTGGAAGAGTTTGGGAAAAATTACATGCTGCATAATGGGCCTTTGAGCACCTTAACATGCTCAGATTAGAGATAATACAGTTGTGTTTTGTAATGATGGTACCCCTACATCAGTGTATGAAAAGCAGTATGTCCATAACAAGACAGATGTTTTTTATCCTCTAGCAATCTGAAGATGTAATAAGAGGATAAGACAGTGAAATATTTTATTCTATTAAGTGCTTATGGGTATTCCCCCATGCTATTCTGATTTTAAATTATTCCATCTTAGATTTTCTAACCTTCATCCTGAGATTTTATTCATGAAAATGAACCTATTTCAGCACTGTTTCTCTTGTGGAGAAAAAGCCCCAACAACAAACCACCAAAAATTAAAAAAAAAAAAATAAAAAAAAAATCCCACTCTAACAAATGACAGACAAAAAACATTTAATAAAAAACACATTTTAAAAATCACTAGGACAAATATTATTGTCTCCATTAAATACTGTAGTTAGACCATAAACTTTAATGCCAGAAGATTCAAGAAGAAAATCTCGATGTATCATGTAAACTGATGAGTAAATATTTTAGACTAAGCAGTCTGAATATAAGAACATTGTCAAGAATATGAATATTACAATTCAGAGTCTGTTATTCAAATATAATTAATCTTATGGGAAAATATGCAACAATTACAATCTAGTGATGATGAACTCAGTTTTTCACTGTAAGGCTGGATTTTTCAATTCCTAGTTACCTCGGAAGAATTTAATTTGCTTGCTGTTACCGTGGTAGAACTTAATTATCTCTGGCCATTCTGTTTAATATCTTTCATCTGGATAAAGGAATAGAGTGTATTCTCAGTAAGTTCAGAGATGACACTAGGTAGAGTGGCAGTGTTGACCTGCTGGAGGGCAGAAGGCTCTGCAGAGGGATCTGGACAGGCTGGATCAATGGGCTGAGGCCAAAGGTGTGAGATTCAATAAGGCCAAGTGTCAGGTCCTGCCCTTGGGTCACAACAACCCCGTGCAGGGCTACAGGCTGGGGCAGAGCGCCTGGAAAGCTGCCAAGCAGAAAAGGGGGATGCTGGTCAATAGCATCTGAACACTTATCAGGACTGTGCCCAGGTGGCCAAGAAGGCCAAGGGCGTCCTGGCCTGTATCAGCAGGACCAGGGCAGGGATTGTCCCTCAGTACTGGGCACTGGTGAGGTCATACCTTGAGTTCTGTGTCCTGTTCTGGGCAGCTCATGACAAGAAAGAAGTTGAGGTGCTGGAGCATGTCCAGAGAAGGGCTAAAGAGATGATGAAGGATCTAGACCAGAATTCTTGTGAGGAGCAGCTGAAGGAGCTGCGGTTGTTCAAGGAAAGAAGGCTGAGGAGACCTCATTGATTTCTACAGCTATCTGGAAGGAGGTTGTGGTGAGATGGGTGTCAGTCCCTCCTTCCAAATAACAAGAGATTGGACAAGGTTTAGATTGCATACTAGAAAAAATTCTTCACCTAAAGGGTTGTCATGAACTGGAGCAGTCTGTCCAGGGCTGTGGTTGAGTCACCATTCCTGAAAGTCTTTAAAAGTCTTGTAGACATAGTGCTTAGGGACATAGTTCATTGGGGGACTTGGCCATGTTGGGCTAACTTAATGATCTTAGAGGTCTTTTCTAGTATGAAAGATCCTGTTCTATAGTTCTGATATGTATGGAGAAAAAAATGTAAACTGAGAAGATATTTCTTTAAGTACCATAAGTAGCCAGCTAACAGGTCTCGAGATTTAACCTGATTTTACTTTTAATTACAGGAATCAAAACTTTGTCAGAGAAGAAAAATGCAGAAAGCTATATTTATTCCTTCTTTTGTTGAAGAATTTAACAATTTGAATTTAAGAATTTGAATTTATTCTTTCTCTGTTGAAAGTGGAGTTACAAAGTAACTGGTGTTACTCTGCAATACACATATTTATTTCTTGCAACTTATTCTTGCCAAAAGAGGATTTTCTCAGGAAGCCATACATATTTATTACTTTAGATTTCTTTGCATCTTGCATTTGAAATGTATTTAGTCATTTCACCCTATGGAGTTTGGTGATTTTTAGATTATCATGTAAAACAATATTGTATGCATAAAGAAGAAGAAGCTACTATCTTTATGGTCTTTCAAAATCATGTCTATTAAAGTGGCCTAACATGAAAATATCTAGTGACTTCATAAACAAAAAGAAAAAAAAAGAGAAAAAGAAAGTTGAATTAGTCAAACTAATTAAAACCATAAAAATCAGGCTGCTTTTAAAGAGAACTTGGGAAAAGTAGGCAGGCAAAATTTGTAAGTGCAAAATATAGCACAGTGCTGAAAATTGGAAATGGTGCCCTCAGAACAGCCTTCTTAAGGGAATTAGGGACGATTAAAACCAACACAGAAGCACAATTAAAAAAAAAAAAAAAGAAAAACCTATTAAAAATCCATATAAATTCTTTCAATGAGAACATACATAATCACTTTTTCTAGCTGGTATAAATAGAAAAACTCAAGTGAAAAGTATTTCCAGTCAAGGTTTTAAGTTACTCACACTAATTATATTATTTTTTCCTCTACTTTAGAAAATACAGGATTCCAGATTGTTCATTTCTCTAAGCCCCTTTTCTTCATAGCCACCTTATCCACAACTGTTACTTTCCTCATTGTATTTTCTCTCCAGTTCACAAGAGAAAGGTTAAACTCAGGTCGCAGAACACACTGATCTCTGTCGGATTAGTCCTTGTTAGGAAAACAGAAAAGCACAGGAAGAACAAATGCCCTCATTCATTTTTCCAGCTGTGCAGCACTCGGGGTTTCATGTGAGGGAGTTCAGTTCCTTCCTTGTAGCCATGTACAAACCTTCCCAATTGGAAACACAACCTGCTTACAAAGCTGAATCTAGACTATTTTTTGATGAACAACAGGAGTGGTAGTTACAGTTTCCAAAGTAAATCTATTTAAATGCTTTCTGCTCAAAATATTCTTGGATACCCAGTGTTGACTGCTGGCATTTAAGCACCTGAATAGTCACCAATTGTCATATACTACGTACATAAAGACATACTTGTAAGGTAACACACATAGACTTAATTTTGCTCTTTGAGTTGGTTTGAATTTCTTACCTCATAGGAAATCCTTGAAAGTTTGGTTAAGTCTTTTTTTTTTAAAGCTCCTAACTTATTATACCTTAGAATCCATGGGCTTAAATCAGAATGGACCAGTGGAACACTGAAATAGTAATTCCACACTGCAAGACCTCAGAAACCACAAAACTTATTTTAACAGTGGAATTTTTAAGACTTTTAAAATTGTGGGAATATAGATATAGAAGGCTTTATCCACCACAGTATGCAGTCAATTTACCTCAGCACACAGTTGATTTTGTTTTGATCTCTTTGATCCACAGTTTTAGTGCAAGTTCTTATCCATTAAAGGTCTAAACCATTCTCTTTCATTCATTTCGTTCCTCCCCGCCCTGCATCTAAGTCATTTAAGAAAATTGCTACAGGACTTTTTTTAATATCTGCAGGTACACATTTCATTAAAATTACCAATAATTTGATCCGACTTATGGAAGAATTATATGAAAATTTAAAAATTATTTGAGGGCTGTCATCAAACCTTATACAACAGAAAAACCCTCACATTATTTACTTATACATTAGTCAGATAAGAAGAAAAATGGTTTAAATTCAGGGTCTGTGTGTGGGGTCATCCCAGAGGAAAGAAAAAAAGGGATTTCCAAACCCTAGCACAGACTACTAAATCATTAAGAAAAATTCAAACATCTCTGACACTTAACGACTGTTTAAAGAACCATATTCACTCACTGCTGTTTAATAACAACATCTTAAGAGTTTTAATGCATATTTCTGCTCATGCTTTCGCTTTGCATATGGTTTCAGGATAATCTCTAACAACAAAAACTGATTGTATTGCTGTTCTTAGCATAATAGCTTTGCAAGTTCATTACTGTAAAGATACCACTAATATTGGCAGCAAAGACTTAGGAATGAGAAATTTCTGTGGAATTTAGAAACAGGCACACACACAGCCTTTCCACTTTACATGGCTGCAAATTTATCTAGATACTACGTAATTTTCTTTTCTATTCTTCAAGGTATATGAAAATTTAAGATTAGTCAATAAGGAAATTTAATGTTCATTTTCATTCATTTCATTCATGGCAATTTTCTATTTGTATATTCAAATGTCCAAAACAGGATTATTGGTAGTATTTCTTGCACTTTTTCCAAGTCACCTATCAGTTGCTAATGTATTTCTGCTTTTTCCATCAGTCACACTTCTCTGTGCTGCAGTTGATTCCACAAGCCTCTTTTGCTACCAACGACCCCTTGGGTGTTGTGAGGCACAAGTATTCATCTGCTCATTTTATGAATTCATAGCCTAGTTTTTGCTTTCCTCCCAACTTTTCCTCTATTTTATTTTCAATTTCTGTCTTTTTACATTGCTATTCTACTTAAAAAAGCATATTTCCTTCAACCTTTATAAAAAGTGATGAGCGGTGACACCCCCACGACATATGTAACAAAATTTCTGCTCAAAGTCACTTGCAAAGATGCATGACTGCAAAAGCAGACAATAATGTCTATATATCTGTGCTGAGTTTGCTGTCAGGTGTTCTGTGACAAGCTGATGTCAGGTCCTTCTTTAAAATAAATTAACAGATAATGATGTAAAACACATCATGAGCCAACTCCAAAGCCTGGAATAAATGTATCTGGTGTTTAGATGACAATTGCAGTGCTAATTCAGCTTTGGTCAGCCTGAAGACCTAAATCACAAGTCTCCATTTAGCCTGCACCTGCGGGGATCAGAGCCCTGGACTACTGGACCAAATAAAACCTCTACATGGATGGGAGACTGCTTAGACTGCATTTCTTATTTAGTTGTCTCTCTGCAGGAGAGCTTTCAGTAATCTGAAAAAGTTTTCTGCCATTTTGAGCATTTTGGGGATCAAATCCTTGTCCTAAAGTTCAAACAAGTGTTGACTTGCAGGTCTCCAGTATTTTCTGGTGTGAAGTACAGGTGCTGTATAATTTTACATAGCTTTGCAAGGTAGGGCTGGACTTCAGTTGTATCCTCTCAGGACACAGGCCAGGAGGCAGGTGAGCTACCACACACCTCTAGCCAGATATTTTTGTGGTCTCTAGGACAGTTTTTCTTCCAGGAAGTACACTGAATGTTATCTGTGAAAGGTGTGGAGAAAGAATTAAATTTCTACCCTCAGTTATTTTCTAAGCTCTTTAAGCACAAATGACCATGACTGAACCCTCTTTATCTGTGATATGAAAATGTTAACTGACACCAGAAGTCCATCCTAAGCCAGTTAAACTTGTGACACATCTAAGAGAATGTGAAATTCTGAAAAAAGACTTGAAATAACCCTGTTCCAAAGTTGGGTTAGTTTTCCTAAACCAAATCAAAACAGACAAAGCAAGGATTGGCCTTTTTTTTTTGCCCTTTTTCACACTTATCCTAATAGTACAATCTATTTGACATTTTTCCTCAAAAAGAACATATTGCCTTTTACTATTTTTTTTTTTTTTTTTAATAAATTGAGACTGTGGCTAGAGAACCATTTAGCTAGGTTACATTAAAACTGTTGAACATAAAAATTGGTGTGTATTGGGTTCAGGTGCCCATGTTCTGGCAGGGGAAGCTACTGGTGTGGCCTCTGTGAGGAGACATAGACCTCTCCAAATTGTTTCAGTTGGCTCCAAAACAGACACGCTGCTCAGTCAAGCTGAGTCCATCAGTCATGCTGTTGGATGCTCTGCAAAGGCATGTTTAAGAAATGCAAATGTTGCTGCACAAAAGATATATGAGAGAAGAGTGAGAATATGTAAGAGCATTCACTCCGCAGATACTGAGGCCAGCAAAGAAGGAGTAGGAGGGACAGTGAAGCAGAGATGTGGTGACCTATTGAGTCCCCTGCCTATGTCTTTTTTTCTCATTATGCTACTCTACTTTTTTGGAGGCAATAAGCTGAAACAATTTTCCCCCATGGCAAATCTGTTTTGATCATGATGGTAAATGGTGAGTGGTCTTCCTTGTCCTTTTGTCAACCTACAAGAATTTTTGTTTTATTTTTTCACCCTATCTTAATGAGGAGAGGAAATGAGAGCATAGTTGGTTAAGCACCTGGCAGAGAGACAAGATGAACCCACTGTTAACTTGGTCATAAGTAAATGAACATCTTCCTAAGGAGAAAGAAAAGATTTCTTTTTCTTGTGAACCTATTCTGCTGTTATTGTATGCGAGTGTTTGTTTTTCCCAAGTGGATCCAGTAAATGAAAGATTAATAATTATGTATGATAACTGAAGGCATTGGTGAGCTACAGTGACCTAAGCTCACTTCAGGTTTGTGCAAATTTAATACTGTGCTATCTGCCAAGTAGGAGTATTTCTTCTTCATTAATGTGATTGGAGGATACAGTTTTCTCATTCATCAAGCTTTGATTTCACTAATTAACTGTTTTCTGAAGTAGTGGGTGGTTGTTTGTTTTTAAGCCTCCCTTCTCAAAGTTTTAAAATTCTCAGCATATCTGATTATTTCAACTGTGTGTCTATAAATACTCATTCTCAAGTATACATGCTGGAAACCATTAATAATTTAAAAAAAAAGTCCAAGAAAGCAAACAGAAAAATATGTCGTAATCACTTTCATTCTGTCAGTACTGAAGTAATAAATAATTCTTGCACACTTTAAAAATGAAACAAATACCTGAGAAATGTGTTTTTTTTTCCAAAATGGAGGACACTTTTTTTTTCTGTAGAAACAAGTGAAACCAAAAGGTAGTTACTGCCTCTGAAAGGTGTGCAAGTGTTAACATATTGGATGAAAGAAAATGTGCTTCAGTGTGTACCCTATCCTTAGTGAGAGAAATTAGTGAATGAGGAGTGAAATGCATCATATTTTTCCAGCAATAATAAGTATTGGAACTTTCTGACCTGAAGGCTGTATCTGGACTGTTACCTACCATAACATTCAGGAATTATATTTTCCAAGAATTCTCCAAGTCTAATTACTTTCTTGGCCCTTTAACAGCTGTACCATAGTTGTCCATTGCCACTATAGATGATGGTGTTGGAAATCGAGGAAAATTTCTGTGGGTTTGGTCAATGTTTGCTGCTCTGTAATGGTTCAGATTCTTCTTTTCTTCCACTGTGAGAAACAGTGAATAAACCTACCCTCCCTGTTTCCACAGGGTTTTCATTTTTGTCAACCTTTGTTTTTAATCTCCTAACAGACTTCCTAAAGTGAAGAATCCCAATTTGCTGAAGTTTTGTCATACAGAAGGAGATCCATCTTTCTGTGTTTTTTTTTTTTTTTTTTTTTTAATTCATGAAATGAACACACTTTGAGGTGCCAGGAACTGAGAATTAGAACCCTGCTACCAATTACCTGAAAACTTTTAGCCAAATACTTTTACTTGTGTAAAAGAATTTTGTTCTGCTTCATCAGCTTAACAGCATATTAGGAGAGACTAAATTTCTGGGGTTTTTTGGTGGGTTTTATTTCTTTTCTGGACATTTGAATTAAATTTTTCCCTTTAAATGAAATAAGGCCTCCTTTAATTTTTGATACAGTTTTGTCCAAAGTTTGTTTTCATGATACAAAAAAAAACAAAAAGGAGAGGAGCAAAAGGGTGGTGGAGGATGGTGTGCTTGTGCTGCACAGTCTTTTTCAGACTGACAAATAAAAAATGAGTCTACCCATGTAGGACCCTCAACTTCCTTCCATACTGTTCAGTTTCCTCAAAACCAACAGCAGCAGCCACAGACTAATAGTTTCAGAATTCCAGCTCTAAACCCTGTGACAGGCAGAGAGTATGGTATTGAAGGAATTAAAAGCTTTTGCAGGAAGTAGTGGAAGCAGTCTGGACTTTTTTCAAGAAGTTATTGCTAAACCTTCCACTGTCATGTGCACCTAGACAAGAGGCTGAATTGGAGCAGAGAAGATATTAAGGAACAGAAACAGAAATGACAAGCACAAATGTCAGGGCTGATTTAAAAGCAGACACTCTCATAGTGTGAGGCAGAAGTTTAAGGGAAGAAATGTATAATAAAGTCAGGAGGGAATGCAAAGGAGATGTCCAGAACATGATGTGGGTTTGCATAGGAGGGATTGACAGATAGGAAGGTTGCCTTGCCTCTTAGACTGTTAGGAGGTGGTATGAAAGAAGACAAAGAGTAGAAGAAAGAGTTTTGTACTGCATGTAAGATATCAATTAAATCTGTATTGATAATTTCTTTCACAGCTCCACAGACATTTGTTCCTATCTATCCTAACTCAAATAGGGTAAAATTTACCCTTTCTGTTTTTCACAGCTGACCTGACCCTGCAGATATTTTGGAGCTCACAGAACTGAAGACACCTGAAATCATTGAAAAAGCACCTAAAGAGATCAGGCTGCTGTCCACAGAATGAGGATATATAATGCTGAATAGATCAATAGCAGCTTTGTCCTTTTATGGAATAATGTATGTACATATTGAGTAATGTGGAGTACATATTTGCTCACAAATAATCCCTGAGTTTATTGTAAATGAGCAAACAGTTCTCAGTCACAATACTAATGTGAATTTTCATGCAGTTCTGATTTCTAATCCCCATAATATTTGAATGCCTTAGAACATCAGAAATAAATCCTCTCTTATTATATATGCCAATTAAGAGTGAAATTTTTAGAGAATAAATTGAAATTTTATGTCTCACAAGTTAATTTTCTAAGAGTTGTGTTGGTTTTTTCTAGGTATCTTGTATTCTTTCAATTGGACACACACTTACAAACTATTTGACAGACAAAAATTACAAGTAAAAAACGCAGAAAAATACAGGTTCATTAAACAGACATTTTCTCTACTCAGTCCTTTGTGAGATAAATCTTCTGGTGTAAAGGAGGTCTGTAATTCTTTTTACTCACTTCTCCCAGTGAAACACACGTCTCCATAGATCAATGAAAGGAGAACAGCTGTGTTTTATTCACGAAGTGTAAAAATGCATTCAATCTTATATATTTATAAGAGGGTGGCCAGACTTAGCTATTTTGAAAGCTAGCATTTTTAATCACGTTTTTTCATGACTGATCATTTTTATGATCACCATGTGATGTTAATGCTTGAGTACTGTCAATATTATAGAAAATCATGTTTATTTGGAGGGAGAATTTTCTGGAAAAGATCACTGAAGAAAAAATCACTGGGGAAAAACAAACAAACAAACAAAAACCAAACAAAAAGACCCTTTGAAACTGTTGAAGAAAAGACCTGTGAAAATAAGGGGAAAATACAAGCAACCAGAATTAGGATAACAAATCCTCATCTTAAGTTATTGTATCCTAACCAGACAACTCTTCTAAAAGCACTTTTTATAGTAGTAAAATAATAGACTTTGTTTAGAATAAGGAAAACTGAACCTATTTTCAGGTTTTCTTCATACAAGAAAATTCAAATCAAGATGCATTTTTTGGTTGGATTATGTATACAAACAAGGGTAGAGCAAGGCTGTGGATTCTAAAATCCGGCAGGTACTCTTGTGAAATATATTGTCATTGTGAAGGATGTTTTAACATTTATTTTGTTATCTTATTTACCTTTTAAGAAGCAGAAAAGTGTTTTGCATAGGAATCAGAAAATTGGATGCTGTTATGTAGAGCAATGCATAATCTCTTCTACATCCCTCTGTTCTGTCACAGGGAGTAATCCTTTGCAGCTAAAGGGAGTTGTGCTATTCAATATAATTAAGAAAGGCACAAAACTGCACAACAATTAAGGATCCCTTCCTCTCCACTGGCAGAAGGACACTGTTAATTTTGTTCAAAACCTGAATTATTTTTCTTGAGATTCTGTCTGATTTTTTTCCCTTTTTCCTCATGGCTTCCTGCAGATGATGACCAACTACACTCATGATGCACTAATTTGCTTTCTGTGGAATAGGGAACACTATGTGCTGGCTGGCAAATTAAGAAACATCATAGCCAAGACCCATTCAATTACATTTTTCAGAGCTTATTGGGAGGTAAGAAACTTTGGAGGAATGATCACTTATTCTCTGTCTTGGTGTGCTGATGGAAATAAATATAGCCATTCTGCTTAGCAAGGAAAATGAGCATACTTCATGACTTTTCCAATAAATTATTTGAATGAGACTCTGTGCTGACAGAAAGCAGAGTGATAGAACAGCTGAACTATTCAGTTCTGTCAGGTCCTTGGATATTTTGCAATTCAACCCCAGAAGCTTTACACTACTATAATTACAAAGTATTCAGAAATATGTCAGATACCAGTCATTGAATTTTTCTCTATGTAAGAAAGAGGAGTAGGAGTTATCTCATTTAAATAAAACCTTGGCTGTTATTGAAATCTTAAGGTACTTTCAGCTGAAATCTTTCTCTTAAATTTCATGCTATAAAAATTTATTAAGCATTTAAAAATCTAGTATTATTTCAATTGTTCTTAAAAGTTCTGAATCACTGATTTATATCAGTCCAATTCTAGGTTTTTTCCTAGGGATAACAATGAGCTAGGAACCTCAGGAACAGAAAATACTTCCTCAACCAAGCTTGCAATATAAAAAAAAAAGGAAACTTAATCAAACTTAAATTAGGGCTACCACACATATACAAAGTACCTGCCTGAACTGAGACTTCCTCTGAACTTCAAAGGCTCTTTGATGTCATACTGGTAACACTCAAACAAATGGTTTAATATAACAAGAAGGAATTGCAATCAGATTCAGAATCCAAAAAAAGCATGGAGAACTTCTAGAGAAATTTCGAAAGTGACAGAGCTATGAACAGAGATCACAGTACTGGTAAAAATGGGGCTTCTTCATCTAAGGTTTATGATTTGTGAGGTTCTGTGACATCTCTTCTCCCCAGATCAACTTCTGCCAAAATTGAAGGAGTTAATGCTTGCCTGATTGCAGTGTGGTAGGAAATACATCTCACAGTAGAACAGATAGGGTGTGCAAACGTCTATTTGCAGTAACACTGGTAATGATTGGGATTGTTCTCAGGCTTCTGATCATTCTGATACAAAGCAGTGGTTATGGAGCTCTCTTTTTCTTTACTTTTCTTTTTTTTTTTTTTTTTCCTAATTTGCTCACTGTCTCTGGGAATTACCTACATAAACCAGCATTATTTGAATCGTAACAGACAAATAAATGCAAGAGTCCAAATAAATACAAGATTTTTTCAGTTTTTTAAAAATATATTTTAGAATGCTGTTCCAAATGAGCATGTCCTATCTTACTTGTCAGGGTTAAAATAAAGTTGCATAAATAAGATTAAAAGGTTAAAATTTTATACTTTGTTTTATGAAAAAAACCCACTATTTTTACTCCTAAAAGCAAAATAAGAACTGATTTTCTTATTCTGCAATGTATATGTGGTGATATTTTGATGTTAAGAAATGGACTAAATCTTAAACTGTCCCTGGTCTCTTTATTTTTTTCCTTGTGCAGCTTTTATTTATTTTTCTATTGACTATGTAAGACTTTCATCAAAAAAAGAAATTTGACTCTACTTCAAACAGAATTTTAAAAATGCATATCAAAAGATCTGATTGATCTGTTTTCAAATTACTGTATCTTTTACATCCTTACGTAGACTTTGCATGCTCTACCTAGACAAGGTGAAGCATAAAGCCAGAACCCCAGTAATGATAGCTATCTTCCATTTTGTACTAAATCTCTCTCTGTGAGGTGTTGGGATTTTTTCAGCTTGCATGACCTTGCTCAACAGCTTGCACTGTAAAAGACACTGCATTGCCAAATGTAGGATTTGTTTCAGGGAAACTGAGATATAATCAGATTTTAATTCTGTAGTAAACTGAGCAACATCAGCTGTCATTAAGGTGTCATAAAACTCATTGTACCATCTTTGACAGAAATGTGAGTAGTGTAACAATGAAGGACTCTGGTTTGATTCCAGCACGGTGCAGGTATAACTTAATTTTCTTCATCCACTGAAATCACAGTGCCAGTAACAATTTTTCCCTGTAAAACCTTTCTGATTTCTAATAAAAAATACAGTAGTTACATAGTAAATTTTCATCATATTTTTGGTTGCAAGCCATCTACAGCTGCCTGTATCTACATATGATTGGGGAAGATAAAAATTTCCATGATAGTTTAGGCTAGCATTTCATCTACTGCAACATCCATTTTTTAACAGAAGATGGGTGAAATGTGAAAGAACTTGATGGGAGAATTTAGAACAGTATAACCTGTCAGTAGTTCATTATCTAAGTGACTTAAACAGAATGAACTACAGAGTGTTATAGTCAGGAGGTTGCTGAACCCTGTGGCTCAAAAGAAGAAAGGCTGCCACAGGTCCTTTCTCCAGGGCCAGCCAGAAGAACAGGTACAGGTGTACCACACACATGGGCTGGGGAGGACTTTGTTCCCTTGACTGAGGTGTCCCCACATACTATGATGGCCCTTCAGATGACAAGATGGGCCTCTATCACATAATTCAACAAATATTGTCATTAAGTGAATAAATTCTTACTAATTAAATCTGATGAGACAAACATTTCTATTTCATTGAAGTATTGCCCACTTATAAATTTTAAAATTCTGATTTTAAAGGTACTTACTGTAAAACACGTAAACATGTTTTGTTAAAATACAGATTTCTGAATCTGTCCTTACTCCTCTGTTACGATATACGTGTGCCCAGATCAACTGTTGTTTGAGCCCTTCCAAATCTAAAATAAGAAATATAATTTAAAAGGAGAATGCTATGGATCTTTTTTGGGCTTATAAACATCACTACTCTCTGTTTTTACATTGGGCTTAGTTGAAAACCCAAAATGTGTAATTTTTTTTCCATTTCCTCAGAAGTCAAACCCAGTTTCTCTAAATTGTTTTCTTCGCAAGCAGTGAACTCTTTCACTGTCATTCCTCTAAAACAGAAGGCAGCAGATGTCAGGGGAAGTAAAACCCTGGGAAAGAGTAGATATCTTGTAGGTAGTCCAGAGAGGATTTCAGCTTGATTTCCTAATTCAGTAAGAAAGGCACAGAGTGAAATGAACTGGGAGGCACTTCTGAAAGTGCCTCCCATGCAAAACCACCACATCAAGTCTCCTTGTCAAACAGTCAAGTTGATGATGCATTTATTTCCATTCTTTTAACTGCTTTTTGGTTTTATCCTTAATTCTGACAGATGGGATTTATCCAAAATTTTGAACTGGTACAGCTACCGTACAGAACAAGTAAGAACAAGTACAAAGGCTCTTATTGCTCTGTGTGCTGCATATACTCTGTACTAATGCCATTATAAATGCTCTAAAAATATACTCTTTTCTGAAGATCCATTGAAGCTAGTGTGCTGCAAGCTGAGCACTTTCAGTCACTAGTAACATAGTTAAAAGACTAGTTCTGTTCTTCAACTGTGTTAAATATTTCTGTGCAACAAAAAATTAATAAAAGTTCTTTTCCAGGAGGAATATCTTGCATTACTAATCACGTGAAGCTATTGATATTATTTTTCATATTGACAGATATCCTATTCTATTCAAAGTTATACAAAATGAGCATCGTGATCACTGTAAATGACATTCCTGTTCACAGGCACTCAGGGCATGTACTCACATAGATCTTGAATTTCAGACAAGCTTCTGCCTCTTGATGATATGCCACAGAGCTCTGCTGGTTTTTGTTGGTCATTAGAATGTCTTGTGGCATACAGAAATTTGTATCACCTCTTTACCCATGCCATGCCATGGTCAACATGTGACTCTGCAGCAAAATTACATAATTTTTTCTCTCTTGTTTCTCAGTTTTTTGTTTATTTACCCATATATGACTTCATGTTGCTTTTTTTCTTTTTTTTATCATCCTTTTGAAGATACGCTAACAAAATCTCCTGCAACTTACGAAATTAACCTTATCAGAATCTTTATTTGCCTTCAAAACATTGTCTAGTGGGCAATAGGTATATTAGATTGCATAATACTGACTTGTCCCTATCATGGGGACTTTGTTACCCTAACTTAATATTTTGCAATACCAAACCCATGGATAAATTACTGAAGCTTGATGAATAATAAGAGGCCTAAGATAAGATTATCTACAGGGGCTTTCCGCAACAGTTTGATTTTGGGACCTTTATGTAGACAGATAGCCTTAAAATTATCATTGTCATCCAGACTTACCTTACTCCTACAGTGTAGAAGATACAGCAAAGCAGCATGGTCAGGCTTAGAAAAACAGATTGCAGCAAAGATCTTCCAAATAAACAATCTCAAAATGTGACCTCTGAATTAAACTTAGACTAAGAGTCTCTCTTTTTCTTTCTGTATACACTTCTTTGTCTAGAATTCCCAAGACACACCCAAGAGTATGGCTGTGATTTTAGAATTCACAGCAAGATTTTTTCTTCCTGTGTTATCCTCAGTTCTTACACTGTCTTAAAACAGTTTAGGAGGAGCCTCCTGGAAATACCCATAATACTGTGGCTGAATAGAATTATCCTAGTAATTAGTCTTAAATCTGTACATAAAAATGAGCTGTTCATATTTCGTAAAGGTCATGAATCTGGCAACAACTTTCCATAAAGACCACATGAAATGCTTTTGCACATAAACGCATCAAGGAGAACAGTGTTGCAAAAAAAATAATCCCAACACCATGAATTGTCTGATTTTTTTTGAGTTTTATCACAACAGTTTCTTCTTCCATGCAAGAAAAGACACAGTTTTCTCTCTTGAGGGCAAAAATTTTTTAGACAACGCTACCCCTCAGACTTCTGAAGAATTCTGAAAAGCAGCTAGCAATGTAACATGTCACAGGAGATAAAATTTGGTTGAAATAATGAGATTCCTTTTTGCCTCATCTGTGATGATCAAGTGTGGACAGAAACGCAGTAATTCCGAATCACTGTAGTTCCTGCACAGAAAATAATTGGGTATTAAAATTTGGATATAGCTGTAGCATATCCCATTTTCTTCATATGAGGAGCATGCACAATTATCTGTGTGCAATCCTCTGCATGGGACCATTTGACTTCTTCTGCTGACATCACAGATGGTGCACATCTTCCTATTTGTTAACAGAGAAAGACACAGTCTGGATCACCTGAAACAGGAAAACTCAGTGCAGAAGACACAGAAATCAGAAAGGTACTGATGATGGTGCACATCTTCCTATTTGTTAACAGAGAAAGACACAGTCTGGATCACCTGAAACAGGAAAACTCAGTGCAGAAGACACAGAAATCAGAAAGGTACTGATGATGGTGCACATCTTCCTATTTGTTAACAGAGAAAGACACAGTCTGGATCACCTGAAACAGGAAAACTCAGTGCAGAAGACACAGAAATCAGAAAGGTACTGATAAAGGGCTGCATCACATTTTTTTGTGAAAGGGCGGTTTTTTGCTGGCAAGAACGAAGTATTTTCTTTGCCCAGCTGAACTGCTTCCAGAAGAAATGCAGTTCAACATGTAACTGCTATATCCTTCTTTTAATTGTGCATAAGACCATTCCATGACTATAAAATTGGTAAAAAATTATTTATTAAGGGGAGTAGAACTATGTGAAAAGGGGGGAAAACCTCAAAGAAACATAAGGAGGTTTTGGAATTTTTTCTGTTTGTCAGAAGAGTTAAAATTTAGAAAACTGTGGAGATAAAAGAGAATGAAACCTAGAAATCGCCTGTGGCTTACACCTACCCTCTGGTTGCAGAAGTCTTTGAATCCTCAAGATTCTTTTTTTTTCCCCCCCATAGTTCCCCATCTTCCAAAACCCATATGCCTTTGATATTGCAATATTCAGTGCTAGTGGGGAACTTTCTCAGCTTCTTTCAATTGTAAAACATCAAAGGAGAAAGAGAAGTAACTCATGGAAAGGTAGATTAATGTCAAAAGGAGCACTTCTCCTGAATTCCACAAATTTACCAGGAGCCCTCTTATTAGAACTCACATTAAAACTGGGAAAAAATGGGGCTATCTTGGGGAAATAATTATTTACTTTGTGTTAAGACAGAGAATGAAATTAGTAAGAATAGTCTGAACTATACATTTATGCAGCAGAATTTAAGCATGGTTGAGAGACGTAAAGTGAAGGTGAATAGCAGCTTAGTCATCAGTTTGCAGTGAGATGAAGTTTCCCCAAGTATGCAAATGTGAGCTGCACACAGCACAAAAAGCATAATATATGTCTGGAAAATAATGAAATAGTGTACTGCTTGATTTCTGACTTTACAGTTCATTTCTCTGTTACTTATCAAAAACTATGAGGAGACAAGCTGGGAACAGGGGCTGGAGTGATTCAGAATTTTAAGATTTTTGTAATTTGGCAGAACTATTAAAAAGTAACAGAATCTTTATATAGCTTAAGCAGGTAAATATTAGGCAATGAAAGGAATTTTTATCTTCCTGAGTCACATGTAAAATCATGTAAAGAATGAAAGAGAAGGTTTAGCTAAAAAGGAAGGATTGAAAAAAGTATAAGGTACCCACCTCAAAAATTTGAATCATTTTATACTGTACAAGCATTCAGTTGCTATTAAATATATTCAAAGGAAGATTACTAATGATTGGACTTGTACCTTTTCAATGTAATTCTACTCTTTGCAAATGAGAATCATAAAAAAAAAAGAGAATCTGCATGACTATCCTGGTTAAGATGGCATTTAGACATACAATCAAAAGAATGAAAAAAACCTATTATTTTACTCATCAATAGATTTTTTGGTCTCCATCTCATAAATTTTCCTTTTTATTCTTTTAGAAGAAAAATATTCACAAAATATTCACAAAAATATTCTTGGTAGTATAGAATGTCATGTCAGAGATTTTAGGAAATGATGCTTCCCTGGGCAAGCTATTAGATTTTAGACATGAGCATAAAATGTGTGTCTTACATGATTTGTTTCTTCTACAATTATGTGATTTTTATGTTTTTTAAAACTGCAAAACATATTAAAAAGATAACAAGTTCACAAAACCAAGTCAAATACCATGTAACACAGCATTTTAAAAATCATAAAAAAACAAAGTTCAATGACTTTTAATATATAGGTGAAGAGAAATATGTTCATTTTCCACAAACAATTTGAAATACAAAAGTTGTTTTCTTAGGAGAGATCTGTGTATGCAGTGTACAGTTAATGTTAATGTTCAGATACTTTTCTTTACAGAACCTGAAAATTCTTCATGATGTGAAACATAAAAGAAATATTTTCAACTAAAAAAGATTAAATTATTTGGAATATGAAAATGATCAAAACCAAATGATCGTGTCCTTTGCTGAAAAAGCTTCATGAAAGCAGGTATAAAAATTAATGCTGTGTTACCCAACATAACCAGTTTGTCAGGAAGGACATGAGGGGAAAAAGGAAGGGAAGTGTCCTAGAAAATATTTCAATTCCTGCAAGGGTATATTTGTGTATGTACAATTGGGTTTATGCTGCAATAATCTCTTTTCATTAAGTATAAAATACAGTATAGTGTCACCCACTAGAGCACTTATAAAAATAATGTAACACATATAAAAATGTATTGTTTTCCCTCACTCTGTCACTCTCAGTGCTTGAATGCCTGAACAACTCCATCATATTCTTCAAAATTTCTTTTAGTACATACTGGTGAACAGAAAGAGGGTGACCCTGAGGACAGTGGGAGTATTGATGGTTCTTTGAAAGACCAGCAGCAGTGTTCATCTATCTATTGGAGCTAAAATTCCTACACAATGTCATTTTTTATTTTTAATTTTAATTTTTTATAATATTATTGGCCTAGTGAAGACATTGCCTGTAATTTTCCTCATGTTTGATGTTTGTGATTTAGATTTTTGCCATCTTCATGGCAGAACTGGGCAGTTGATAGCAGCCCTGTAGAGCAGAAAAACTCTTGTTTAGGTCAAGGGGCAAATATATATTGAACTGAAAGAGACAATGTTAGACTTAAACACTAAATGCTGTGGTAACTCCTCTGACTCCTTTTCCTGACTCAGGTCACCTCAGAGTCACAGATTTAGAGTTTCTGGTTGTCAGGAACCTGATGAAGACCTACCTCAGAGTCCTGACACATTTTCTGAGACAAAGCAAAATTTGACATTTCAACACCCTTTTAATTAGAACCAGAATATTATTGGTAACAGATGCTAAGCTGTGATATCTTTACTCCAAATTAATCCAAATAAAAAAAATCAAGATTAATGTAACTTAACCCCAAATTAATTTATCATCTATGAATCTAGTGGATTTAAAACAATGTTTTCATTCATGTGTGATGGACAACTTCCTAAAGTTTTTATAAGCTGCAAGAAAATCTTGTACAAGAAAACAAAGGAGCACAGTACTGTTCTAGAAAATAATATTCAAGGAAAAGATCAGGTAAAATTTACATTGCATTCTTCAAAGACTATCACAGCAAGTAGGTGTATTTCATCCAAAGGCCCACAGAAAGTCTGAATAAGAAGCTGCCCTATGTTTCAAGTAAATGAGAAGGCTCTCTGCCATCTCAACTAGATGACAATGTAGAAGGAATTATACAATAATTTACATGGAAAAATAGCTACAGAGAACTTCCTTCACAGATCTGAAAATTCTGGCATCAATTTCTGAATGTAATCATTCCCTCCTGATTTGGACTCAGGACCTCCAGCTTTTCTCACTCTAATGAAGAGGCTGGGGGAGAAGGACAAAGTAAGAACCTAAATCTGATATCTCAGAGCTCACTAGACCCAAAGTTAACATGGGTCAGAGACACAGGCAGTCTGTTGTTAATAAAATATCTTGAGATTTAGAAAATGAAACAAGGGAACGAACAGTGAATGAATAAAACATGCAAGAAATATTGGTAAAATTGCTACTAAATGCTCTGACACATTTTTGCTTTACTCATCAATTACTTTGGTCACATAGTCCTCTTTTTACTGTTATACCAGCTTGCCATGGATTAACTCCCATGTAGCGGGTTGACATGTTTTATCACTTCTCTCCTCTTCAGGACAGGGGAGTGAAAATATAATGAAAGTCTCATAAAGACAGAGAGACATCACTCAACAATTATATAGGCAAAACAAACTCAACTTGGGGAAATTAATTTATTGACAATCAAAATGAATTATGTGAAATGAAATCTTTAAAACCCCATCCCTCTACCCCTCCCTTATTAATAGGACCAGATTTACTCTCCATTTTCTCCAGGATGTAAGTGGACAAGGAATGTAGACTGCAGTCTGTTGTTTCTTCCACTGCTTCCTCCTAAGGGTGAGAACCCTTCATACTCTTCATGGTCCAGCACAGGGACACTCCCACATGAGACAGTCTTCCATAAGCTTCTCCAACATGGGCATTTCCCACAGGCTGCAGCTCTTCACAAACTGCTCCAGTATGGGTCTCTTCTATGGGTGCATCCCTTCCAGTGTTGTATCTCCACAAGGTCACAAATCCTGCCAGCAAACCTGCTCCAGCATGGACTCCTCTCTCCAAGGTCCTGCCAGGAGCCTGTTCCAGTGTCATCTTCCCCTGGGGTTCACAACCTCTTTTGGACATCCACCTTCTCTGATGTGCAGGAGAAAACTTGTCGGTTGATATAGGGATAGTTTTATAGCTAAAGTAAAAGCCATGTTTGTGAGCAGAGCAAAACAGGGAATTGATTCCTGCTTCCCATGGACAGGAAGGTGTTCAACCACCCACAAGAAAGCAGGACTCCATCACACCTAACACATACTTAGGCAGACAAACACCACCAGTCCAAACATCCCACTCTTTCTCCTTCTTCCTCAAGATTTGTACACTGAGCATGACACTACACGGTGTGGGATAACCCTTGGGTCAGTTGGCATCACCTGTCCTGACTATGTCCCCTCCCAGGTCCTTGTATATCCCCAGCATCCTTGCTGGGATGGAATGGGAAATGGAGCAGCAGCTAGGCTCTCTTTGTGTCAAGAACATCTCTGTGTCATCAACCCTGTTTCCAAAATCCAAAACATAGCCCAATACTAGCTACTGTGGAGAAAACTAACTATTCCAGGAAAAAACAGCACACGTCTCCATTGGGGTATTTATGTCTAACTATCTCCACCTTCTTTTCTTGTAAGAGTATACTGTAACACGCTACCCTGGTTGGTCATCCAGGGGGAGACCTAAGTTTACTGTCATGTGAGGTCTGTTCAGGATGGATCTCCTGCCATCTGGGAGCAGTGTGTGCACAAGGGGTCAGTTAAGCATAAGTCCTTCACTCCTCTAGGCTGAAAGTGTGTGCCCTCACCTCTATAATTGTGTTTTTCCCATGCAGCAAAAAGTCTTATTCAGAAAGTTCATGTCACCATGAAATGATGCAAATTAAGATTAACCTTCTTTTTATAAATAAATATTTGTAAGTGATAAAAATGTGTATTTTTTGACTATTTAAAACTAATCCAAACAATCCTTGCTTATTTTTTTCTCCATACATTTTAATACATGCTTTAACATACTATTTGGAAATGCTTTTTTGACCACTGTGAAGGTGGGGGGAGTGGGTCAGAGACCAAGAGAACCACTTACATGCTGTCCTGTGGCAACAGAGAGCGTTTATTCCCAAGCACCTCTTTATAATAGGGCATATGAAAAACCCAGTCTGGATAGCTCATTGGTCTGATCTTTTTACGCCCCCCAGATCCTGGAGCAGTGATATGTCTGTAGCTTAGGAAGGAACATAACTGGGTGAGGTTCCTGGCAGTCAACCCAGGGGCCAATTTATGGAGCCAGCTGGGTTTCTTATTTATAGCCAAATTAATTGCCCAGTACAAGCCAGCTTGTACTGTGATATAATGTGACAACAGACCACTACTTTGGCATCATATAAAATTCTCAATAAGTGTCTTGAAAGTTTCAAAGACATCTTGAAAAAAGTACGCTCAGCGTCATAGCTGAAAAATGTGGGGCAGGTTAATCTGGTACTAGTGTAAATGAAAACAGAATTTTATAGTGTAAGTGGAACTCTCCCTGTGCAACCTGAATAAGATTTGTACGTTCATAAATCAGATACTACTAAAGTCAAAATAGCTCTTTATTTTGGTTATGACTGTCTTACAGGTTTATTGTTTGCACTCTGGAAATATGAAATCTTTCTAATATTGTCATAAACATTTTCGGTATTTTGAAAAATACCACCCAGCCTGTTGATTGGCAAAATTAAGCTACCTCAACCCAGTTAGTTTTTTGGAGTCAGGAGCACTGTGTTTTCAGCTGTGTTTTGATGCATACAATCCTTTGACAGCTTAACAGCTAAGAGTGTGAGACAGGTTCACCTGTATGATAAAGTGCGGAGGCTCCTACTTTTGAGAAATGAGAAAAGGAATGTTTACTTTAGCAGCAGGAGAAAAAGTTTTGATCAAACCCACAGTATAAGAGCACAGCACTATGTTCACCTGTGACAGAGTCTAGTTATTTGAATCAGTCTTGAGATTGCTTTTCATTTCTGATAGGAAATAGGAATGCAGAGCTTAAATTTGTTAGGCAACATAATCTATGCTCATGTTCTTGCTATAATGCAAATTCTTATGTCCTCACAGCAACTTTGAGTGTTCTTATCAATAAAAGATAAAAAACAAAAACAAAAAAACAAACAACAACAACAACAAAAACCCAGAAAACAGAACAAAGTATTGTTTGTTTAGCTCTCTTTTTATAGTACAGTGGACATTATGAGAAACCTGTTATGCATATTTACCTTGTAAATAGAAGTGTGAAATCTCTGTGAAGCAGAAATACATTGCAGTAGGTAAAACACAGAAAATGTAGACACTCTTGTTTCAAATGCTTTTTATATCTAAATTTTCATCAGTGACCTGCAGGTTTCTCAGAGGAAGAAAATCCTTGTGTCCTATTATTTTCTTTGAAAATTGCTTTGAAAGCTCTCACTTTATAGTGTGTGTTCATAGGAGTAAAACTCAACTCTGTGAGAAAGCAATATTGCACAGTACCTCTTTTATGTCTATTTATCAATCCGTTTCCTTCTAGAAGTCTCAAAGGAACATTTGAGTTGAAAAATTTAAGAATACAAATGTGTCTACGCTTTTGCATACACAGAAGGACAGAAAAAATCCTTTTTGTGAACATATGTGTGTACATATCCAATTGTATAAAAGTCTAGACATAGACATACATACATATACATATACATATGCATATGCATATACATATAGTCCCTTCCAGCTCAGCATATTCCGTGAATCTGGGATGTATAATCCCTAATTTCAAATTTTCTTGCTTTAACAACTAAAAAACTAACCACAACTTCAAAATTAATTGTAGAATTTTTTGTGTAGGTTGACAAAAGTAGAATTGAGCATAGACAGAAATAGATTGAAATTAATAATGGGCCAGATATTTATCTCAGAAAATGTCCAGAAATGTCAGTTGAAAAGAATAAAAAATTAATGATATAATAAGTATCTGTGAGAAGAATTAGAGAAAGCTGACCACTGCTAAGGTTCAATTATGACTTTTCATTCTTATAGTTACAGTCTTCACTCTATTAGCTATAAAGCACCACTTTTAACCAATTAGATATCCACAAACTATTTGAGACACATTTTCCTGTCCTTGTGTGTGCGTACTTGTCATGGTTTGGTGCTGGCCCAAATGCCAGTGCCCCCATGAAAATGTATTTTCTTTAACTAACTGCTGTGAGATGTGACCAGGAACAGAGCAGAGCAGGCTTAAACTTAGGAAAAAA
>VZSE01011881.1:72733-94643 GCA_013398275.1 Promerops cafer
CCCCCCTGCCGCCTCCTCTGCCGGCACAGGCTCGCTCGCTCGCTCTTCTGGGGTTGGGGGGGGAACAAAAGATCCCTCGGTGTTTTCTCCACCCCTCGATCCTGCAGGGCTGGCCCGGTTCCATCCCCTTCCACCTTCTCTCTCTCTCCGGGGCTCCGGCCTACCTCAGCCTGGGCCTCCATGGCTCCCCTCCCCACCCAGCCATGTGGCCGGGCGGGGCAGAGACGGTGCTGCTCCCTGGGCTACCAGGGGCGAAAGAGAGCGAACTCTGGGAAATCTCTGCTTTTAACCCCGTGTGTCTTCAGAGGTGACTCACGTCTTCAGTGGGCACACCAGGTGTCAATATTCGAATCTGACCACTGATTGGTTTAACTAAAACTTCCTAAAAAAAAAAAACCTCACTTCCTCCCAAACCAAGACAGTCTTGCTCTAATGAATGTTTCAATTATTTGTATGGGTCCATCAAGGTAGAACGAGTCCATCAAGAGAAATTAATCTTAAAAGCTTAGAATCATAGAATGACTCAGGTTGGAAGTGACTTAGAAGTTCACCTAGTCCCATGCTCGCTGCTGCGAGACAGAGGGAAACCAAGAGAAACTATATCTAATCAAGGTTCCAGCATGTAGCAAATGTTAATTTGCTGTGGTGTATATGAATTTAAATGGTTACTAGTAGCAACATCAAGCATAATTTTTAATTTGTAGCATTGTTAAGGTCAGGATTCAAAATTATTTATGCTATGCCAAGCATGTAATTATTTCAATGTATATTCAAATCTGATTACAGACTATATTTCAAGGATGCAAGATTTTTTTAATAATAGGCAATTATGCTAATAAATAAAATAATCAGTATGATGCTCATGTTAACATTGAAAGAATAAACTAAGTTTGTTTTTCTCCTATTGAAACTCTGTGTCTAATGAAAATTCACTTTCTTTATCATGTGGAAAAATTTTTGTGACAGTAATCCTTCACTGTTATTCTTCATTTTCCTTTCCTCATATTTGCCCAGATATGACTGATGCAGGCGGATTTCTGTTAATAGAAATAATTCTGCACATTTGCTTTTGCAAAATGCAGAGCTCATGTCATATCTTTCATTATTAGCTCTGGGTGAATAACAGAGAAAGGACATTGTGTGCACATTGCCTAAATTATTCTTACAAATTTTATTGCAACAAAGCTCTTGAATGCCTGAACTGTTAGATAAGAATATTACTTTGCTTTCTGACCAAAGCCATGCATCAAAAAACTCATGAAATTTTGGTCAGGTGTTTATTAATGTGTCTAAATGTCTCTGCAGCTTTGTGGTCTCTGCTGTTTGGTGGTGGATCTTGGCAGAAGATTTTAGGTCTTCTGGATTTATAGTTCATCTGAAACAAAAGTAGGGAACTCTTATATCCATGGCATGTGGCAGATTGTGCCATTATTGAGAAATAACATAGCTTGAAATAAGATCCTCAATACTTTCTCTAAGTTATTTCAGAAAAGGAAATCAGGAGTCTTTCCTTTTTTTTACTGTTGGCCACATTTCTTTTCACCTTTTGACCTTCAAATTCCAAAGTACTTCTACAGAACTTAATAAGAGTTTAAAATAATATCAATTTCTTTCTCTCTTGCTTTTTTTTTTTTTTTTTTTAATAGTAAGAAGAATGTGAAACAGTTGTGTCACCTGAACACAGAAATCCATGTGATGACTGAGGCAATAATTTAATGGCTGGAATTCATCTGTTATCTTGCAAATGCCTGAAATTATTGTATACCATTACAGGATTTACTATGAATTCAGTAAATTTATGCAAATGAAAAACTCCTGAGCTCTGGAACAACTTATCAAGACATGAAAGCCAGAATGGTCATCTAGAATCATGGCATTAACAGAAATACAAGACAAATACTGTTACAAAAAGGTGATTTGGAAATTCCTTTTTCAGAAGCCCTAGTAATTTCAGCAGACTTAACAATTTGTGTGCCAGATTGTTTTGCCATGTGTATTAATTCTCTGAAAAGAAATTCAAGTCTATTTGGGAGCTTTAATATGTAAATATCCATGTGTGAGAGATCCAACAATGACCTTAAACTTATAATTTGGGAATTGATTTCAAAGGAATAGACATCTATTTAAATTACTGAGAGAAAACACAGGAAGTTTACTGTGCCCTCATTTTATGAAAGTGTTACAATGCCAGTATTTCCACGGGAAGAAAAAGACAGAAAATAAAGAGGAGACATCATCTAGTTTATGGTTGATGATTCAGATAACATTGAAAATAACACAAAGTAGCAAAGCAAGCAAGTAAATGGTGATGCAAAGACACACCAATCTCTTCCAGGGACTGCAGGCTTTGTGGGATTTTTTTTGCTTGGTTAGTTTGGTTTTTATGGGAGGGGGTGTTTTTTGGTTGTTTTTGTTGGTTTTGTGTATGTGTGGTTTTGGTGTTTTAACCCTGAATTCTTCACTCTTTATATCCCCAAAATCTCAGAGCTGATATAATCATCTTTGTGTAGTGGACCTAAGTTAGGGGCTTGCTTCATTTACACATATGATGGGCCTTCTAGAAAAGTCTGTATGTTCATTTTTTAACAGCTAAACAGCTTCCTGGATTGTATTTTATTGCTACAGTATTTGTTAATTGTTTGCCTTGTTGAGTTTTATTTTTGGTAAAGAAATGTGGTTTAGATTTACTGAAAGGTAGTCATGAATGTAAGACCTGTTCTCTTCTTCCTGCTGCTATGTCTTCATGATATCTAGTCAAGCATCACCATCTGACTCACCATCAGGACAAGTGGCCAAAAAGATGCTCTGAAATCCTACAACTTCCAAAATGCCTCTTCTAGATCTCCCCTGCCCAATATATCCTTAATTGAAGGATTGTGGGTCACTTCCAGCTCTGCCTCCCTCAGTCAGCACAAGTATGTCAATCTTTCCAAGTAAGTACATGCAGACAGAGAAAACTGCGTCTGTTTCCAAGAATTACTTTTTAATAATTCCAAAATCCAGTAATTAGTTTTTGTCATTTCTGCATTCATAAGCTAGAGTGTTCGTGAGCACTGGTATGGTGTAAAACAGGAAACCCTATCCTTATGCAAAAGCTATTATTTAGTGCTAAATTAATACATATTTCCTAGGGCTTTACTAAAGTTGAAATATTACAAATATCTTTTCATTCCCATTATTGAGGGAATCAGAATTATAGATATTAGAGTTTAATTCACTCTTATTGAATTGGTGTGGCACAAAAGGATTCTTAGACAATCTTTTTTACAAAAGTTTAAGAAGATAACTTTGTGGTCCTGTGTACACAATTATCACTGCCAGTTCTATTTGGTTTTGTGTGTTATTTATCATGGCACAAGGATTATTATGTACCAAATGCAGTAATTTGGAAAATCAAAGAAACGTAACTAAATTATGATCATGGACCAAATTTAATAGTCATTGTGGAAGTAAAATCTGGACATAAATAACATTTTATTGTCCAGAACTTCTATGGTTTGGATTTTTTTAAAATAAATTTTGTCAGGAAGGAAGTGTATCTGTGGAGTGGGCAACATATACTTGATGTGACCATTCCTTCTTCGTAAGGTTTCATCACATCCTCATGCTTCCCTGTATGGCATCATTTATCCTGTTAGGGGATGAAAATAATACCATGTGAATTATGTGTTACAACCATTATAGGTAATAATCACTAATGAAAACTCTATAGAAACAAAGCTAAGAAGCAAGGCAAAGAAAAAAAATCCTTTTTAAAACAGGAATCGTACAAAACAGCTAAAGTAATCAGTGCACAATTGTAGGTGTGGCTTTCAAAAATGCCTAAGGGAATACACTGCCAGTTTTCACTGAGTAGTGAGATGCCCAAATTTCACTGACTTCATGGCATCTCTTTAACAATTCCACCCTCAAACTTGCTACAGCACAGAATTCTAGTTCATTGTTTTCTATAAATCTGTAAGCACTAGGGGCAGACCTGTAAGTATAAAACTTCAGATACTTAAAGTGGAAAACCAAAGAAGTGGAGACAGCTCCTTCTTTCTACATATTATTATTATTATAACAATACTAATACTATTAACAATGCTAGTTATAACAACAGTCGCATCTCATTCTGCAAACAGTTGACATCTCCATGTACAAACCTCTTATTTTCTAATGAATTTTATTATTCAAGACCATTCAAAGTAACTTGTACCATGCCATTATAAGCAAAAGCTCATCTTTCAGCACATGGAGACAGCCTGCTCCAGTGACTTAAGGAATTCCTCCTTGATTAATGTCCTACCTTCCTGACTTACTGATTACTTAGTGTATTGCAACAGACAGGAGCAATAGTGATGCTGATATGTAAGAGATATAAATTTAAATATATCTTTTTTTTTCCTGGGGAGAGGCTTAAGTCTTCCAGAAACATCTTCATAAAAAGCCTCACATACTGTATCAGTGTTGTTAACACAGCAGAAACAAACCAATCAAATGTACTTTATCCCACAGCAGCAAAAGGTAATTCTTTCTGTCCCACATCCCTTTTAACTTCCACTCACAAAAATCAGATTTAGCAATAACCTAGTTTCCTTTTTCAACACCAGATTCTGAGAGAATAGAAAATGCCACTTTCTTATGCTATTCGTGTTTCTAGAAGAGTAGAGTTCTTTGGAGATTTGTTTCTTTAGCTTTATGTGTGAGAACAAGTAGCAAAACCAGACTTCAATATTGTTTAGGTTCCAAACACCAAAACTGAACTTGTACATCTTTAAGATCCTTGGTGCCAGTAAAAAATAATAATTATTTTACTAATAATTAAACTGGCCTTTTTACTTCTTTGGAACTCTGAAAGTAGTTCAATATCTTCTTGAGTTATCTAATTATTTCAATCCAGAATTTATTGATTATTTTCTATTTTTTTTTAAGGTTAACCTTCTTCCAGTAAATCTCTGCAGAAAGCAAATTTTGAACTCACCTATCTTTGTAGTAATACAACTCAAAGGATTTGATATCTTGAAAAAGACCTGTTCTTTTTTTCACTTGGAGAAGAGAGTGGAGAAAGAATTTGTAAAGGAACATTTATCAGTCTTGATGATTCAGCACTGGAACAGTTATGAATGCTTGTAGTTAAACTAGTCATATCCAAAATAAATTCATAGCTAGTGAATGTGGTCTTTCATATTTCCTGGAACTGCTGTTTAAAAGTGACTGCAGACAGATACAACACAGTGCACGAATGAATTACAATAAACATGTCCTCAGAATTGTCTTCATAACCATTGAAACAGATGAAGCACATGCAACAGAGGAGGATGGAATTGTGTGGTGAACACTGATTTTATGCAACTCACAAAATTAGGATTCTGTAAAAGTCTTTTCTTGGTCTATGGAATAATTTGTGTTTTGTAAGTGATCTTTCTCCTAATAAAATTCATCTATGCAAGAATTGCACAAGGTATTTTAGATGAATAGTATCATTTCATCTCAGTGCCATAAAAATATTAAAGTGTACAATAAATTATTTTCTTGGTAGAAGAATGTTCATTTATGATGTGCTACGCCTATGGAAGCTGGTGTTGGGAGATAGAAAAGGGCGAATCAAAAGGTAGCTATAGTTTTGGTTGGTGTTCCTTGGTTCCCAGCAAAATGCTAAAAGCCCTCTGAAATCACATGCTGTTCTTCTGTTAAACAACAATGTACAGAGCACTTGTTTTTAAAGTTCATTACCAAACTGTGTCTTATACACCTCTAAGCAATGGTCCCTCCTATGGGACCACTGGAGTTGCTACAAAATAGAGCACATTAAAAATAATTGAGGGCAGGAGAAGAAGAAATTAGACAGGGACTAGTTAGACCATGCAGCTCATGACAAGAGCCTTCAGCTTCACTCTAGTGTGGAAAAAGCATTTGGTTTACACACCCACTTAAAAAAATGTGAGGACAAAAATAAAGTATTAGACCTCCATTTGTTTCCCTATTCCAGTATTACTATCTGTAGTAACTTAGTCATATACTTTCCTACAAGGATGACTGCTCACACTTCAATTTTTTCACGTGGGAAAGCTTTGGGAAATGTTTGTTTCCAAATATATTTTTGAAATTTATTTCTGAATGCAGTGAGGACTCCTGCCCTCCTTGCTGAAGGATTGAATAAAACAGTTGTCATGATTCGTGAAGCTGTTTGTGTGAAATGGAAGTTTGATGCAAGCCAAGAGAGGGTAAACTGAAGAATGGGAACTTAAAACTGAAGGAAAAGTAGTATTAAAACAAGTGAATACCTGCTTAGTACTCATTACTGCACTGCATTGTCACTTTAAATATTGTTGGTGTTACTGTTTACAGCAGCAGCATAGTGCAGATAGGTAATAGCACAGAAGCATCGTTTTTTTCTCAGATAAGTGATACTAAGAATACAGGATAGCAAATTCTGTTTATCAGAACAGAAGAGAAGGTCACTCCTATGTACTTGCCACAAAAGACATGGAGATATTCAGCCAGAAACCAAAGTCTGGGTGAAATTATATCCTGCCCACACTATCTACCCTCAGTCTTCAAGTAGTAGTTGGTCCTCAACAGCACTTCACACATGGGTTATTAGGAATGTCAACAACTTTGCTTACATGGTGAAGAGCTGTTTTGTTTCAGAAGCATCTTTTTTAAGTCCATAGTTTAAAAATCTTATTTTTCAGACTAGTTTTCCATTTTTTCTCCCTTCTCCTATGTTCAATAGGAATTTTACAACAAACCTTCTTTGCCCTAGAAGTTAAAGAGCACAGATGTCTGTCTCAAAAACTGATAAGCCTGCAGATGGAAGGTAAGCCATAAGATAAGCCAGCACAGCAGGAGCTTGAGATAAGCACAAAAGGGAAGAGTTTGAGATGGGATGGCACTGATTCCAGGCCTGGCAAAGGCAAGATTTGGTTAGTACATTCTGTTTTAACAGATCCTGACAAAAAAATCCCGCTCTGGCAAATTGTGTAAAAGGAAGAAACTGTTCATATGTATATCACTAGTCAAAAAAAGGTCACTCCAAGTTATGGGACAGATGGCACGTCACTGTCAAAGGTCCCCAAAACGTTCCCAGGCTCATTTCTGGGGCCTTCCACCAGAGGACTGTACATGATCCACAGTGTTGTGTCAGTCAAAAACTGCTCCCCCCGGGGAGGTAGCTGGGTGTTCCCACCTGAACCTAAACATGTATTAACCCACTGAACTTTTTGTTTCATGGGCTTAACCCACCCCTGATGGATCAAGACTGTGGCCACCACTTTGACCAGCTGACATCAATATAGCAAAGATCAAACTTTATGGTCTGATCCATAGGAGGTGATATCTTTCCTCTCCACTATCTACTCTTGTCCTTTGTTTTTCTTTCTTACTTTTTGTTATATATATACATTCCCTTATATATATATTTTCTTTATACTTTTATATTGTTATATTTTTATAGATAATAATTAACATGGCTAAATACCTCCTTTCCATTGCAAATTGTTCTAAAAGAGACCTGCCATATATATATATATATATATANCCAAGGCTTTTATTAACAAGAACTTCAGCTACTCCACCTTAGGGGTGGGTCATAACACTCTTTCTCCTTTTGATTTAGGTCAGTCTATCCTTTATCCTTCAGTGAGCCTTTGACTGCTTTTTCTTTTTATATTTTTATTTGCTTTTCCTGATAATTTCTTTAATAGTGTTAAAAATACTTTATATGAATATATTTGCAGTCTCTTGTTATTTGCTTGCTGCTCCCTACCTCTCCTTGATCACTATCCTTGCACACCTTTTTTTTTTTCTGGATAAGTTTGAATTTTATGCTATTTTTCCTCCACAGATTTTATTTGAAGCAGCACTGATTCACACTGTAAGATACGACATTTCAGCTCTGAGCCATCAATTATCACTTTTTAATAACTGGCTTTTCTCATTCCCTGTGCTTTATCATCTTTCTTGAAATTTCCAATATTCACTTATCATTTCTTTTGCTGTCTTGTGAGAACCCATTTTCTCTTAGAATTTAGTACCTTTTTCTTTAATAATACTACTAACATTTTTCTCTTCCACATTTTTCTTCATTTTGACTTTTTTCAGACAAAAGAGAAAACAACAACCACCAAACAAACAAAGCTCCACCTGATTTATTTGTTATAGCATCATTTGCTTTGGGATGGAAAGAGTCTCCTGACTTTATCTTGCATAAATGTTCCTCCAGCCTTTTTGTTTTTTTCAAAAAAGCTTGCTTCATATGGCCTTCACCAAGCTTCTCAAGTAGTTCCCCTGTTTAAATTGGCACGTAGACTTATTGTAAATGGGAAAAGACATACTTCTTGCTCTTGTCAGGCCAGATCCTGTTACCTCGTCTCAGCTGTTAACAAATGGTCAGGTGTATGCTGACCATGAGCCTGACAGCATCACAGATGTTCTGTGGTTATTTTACCGAAGAAAACATCTTATTCTTTCCAAACAGTAGTAAGAAACCAGGTAAACTTTACCCTTTTACAGGTTTGCTTATTAGAAAGTCAAGAGTAAATGAAAAGTTCACAAAGAATCACAGAGTCTTTCTCACTGGTTTGTGATCTTGAGCTCTCCTGGATCCACACAGTAGCTGGAAAGGGTTTATAGTGACACCATTGGCTGCAGCAAGTTAGATCTTATAGTACTTAAGAAAACTGACAATAAAGATTTCTTCTACAGTTCCTAAGTGAAGAAACAGACTAAAATTTTGTTCAGAGTGCAAGAAATATTCCAGGCCAGTGCTGGATTTATAAATAAGTTGGTAATGTACATGTTGCTTTTGAGAGACGGACAGTTACAATGGGAACTTTTCACTCTTGCTACTTTGAATATGGTAACCATGAATTTTTTTCTGTTGTGATAACTGTGTAGTCACCATTAACTATTGAGGTAACCTTAGGCCATTTTTTACTACAAACATCAAAAGCTGAAAGCAGATTCAGTGATGCTCTAAACCACAAATAGGTAGGGAGAACAACATCTAGGCATGGAACTTTGGCTTGCTCTAAATGCAATGAAGTCACTAAATGAAAAGAAATTACTCAGGATCTGCAGAACACTGATAAAGAACTTCAGATCATTCACAGTTTTTTCACATCATTGACAGCTTCCAGGCAGTGTTGCAGAAGATTTCTTTGGTATTGATTGACTATTAATTATTTACGATACTCTTTCTACTATAGTAGCTGTTTTGTTTATAATGTGCTGTTTACTTTCTGTAAAATGGATGTGCATTTTCCATGTGATCTAAAAATTATTCATGCTTACAATCTGCAAAGAAAACTACAGCTTCTTCCTTCCCACCCACTCACCCCCCCACCCAAAAAAAAAAAAACCAACACAGTTTTTCTACACTAAGTGTCTGAATATTATAGACTTCTGTAAATTCTGGTGTAATTCAATATGGTTTTGTTCTACTTAAAGTAGTTTAACTGTTATTCTGACATAGCATAATGAGAGCTATAATGATGAAAGGGATTTAAATGTTCTGAGTAAAGAAAGAGAATTACAAAAGCTTTTAGTTTTGGATGAGAAAGACAGTTTTTAAGTAAATATTCTGATCTTCCCTTCTGATTTATGTAAGAGAGTGGAGCATAAACTATACCTGCAGTTGAAAGCACATGGTAGAGTTGCATGCTGTGTACCAGCCAATATTGGGATATTCAACAGATTAGAGGAGATTAGAGATGTTCTGAAATGAATCACATCATCCCAAACTCATGAGAAGTAGACAGCAGTTCATCAGCATCATCTGGTTCCCTGCAAAGGCTTAATGATGTTGTGCCTCTCTATCAAATAATGTAGATAAGCCCCAAGCAGTTAAATTTCTGACTTTTAGAAGGAAAGAAGTGGTTAATCCATAGCTCAGCCCCACCATGTGAAGATAATTCCATTGAAATTTGTGGAAATACTTAGATGGGCAGGTAAGGAGTTCCTCATAGGTACTGTGCTGCAGCTTCATGTGCAGAAATGTCCACTAACACCTTTATTTTGCCTGGACAGTGCCTTGGGCTTATAGCTCTGCTGACAGAGGCTAAATCCCTCCTGGGCAGTCCTTACAGCTTCTGCAGAAGAAAACATTTTTTTTCCTCACTTCAAATTTTGATAAAATATAAAATAATTACACTGAATTTCAGAAATCAGGAAATTTAAAGATGCAGGAAACATACTGGTTTTATTACGAGCCAGGACCTCTAGTTGTCAAGAAAAGGAGAGCTTTTGCCTAGTATGAAATTGAGTAAAGTAATAGCTGTTTTTTAAAATCTCTGAGGTGCTTGCTTTCAACTTGTTTCAAAAACGAGTTGTTTTGTTTTGGTTTGTTTTTTCCATTTCTGTTAGTGAAATAACAATAATTTAATAAAATATTTACTCAGTACAAACCCTCACAATCAGTGTGATCTCAGCAGTATGTTAACTCTAGTTCACAGGGGTAAGAAATAATTTCAGACATATTCAAATTTGTGAGAATTTGTAAGGGGACAGAATGAAATGCTGGAAGACAAAAATGAAAAGCACAGGAAACACAGAAGTCCTTGGAACTTCTAATTATAATTTCTTTCAGTGTTTCATCAAAATCTCATCTGGGTTTATTTTCTTGTTGTTATAAAACAATAATTTTTCTATAGGTTTTGAGGATTTATTGTGTTTTTAGGAATAGAATTCTACAGATGCCAGGAGTTTTAACTAGCATTAGCCTACTTACATGATTAAGAAGTGGGTAGAGGAGTCAGAAGTGTGTTTTCCAGAGCATCTTCAAAAATAATATTGTATCAGTGTTTATATTTTCATCAGATTCCAGATTCTCATACTCATCCTCTTTTTTTTTCCCCCTTGGGCATTACACTGGGAAATAGAACCTTAAGAAATTATAAAGTCACTTGTCTTCTCTCTTCTTTCAAATTCTCCACTCTCTTGAAAGTTCTAAAAAGCTCAGGGCTGAAGTTGAATGTGAGGGAATACTGCTTGAACTTCCTCCAGCAAATAATCAGGTGATGTGTTAATTTCTGTATTTAAATATTCAGTGGTCTTGGTAGTCTTTTACCTGTTAAAGCTGTTAGAGCTCCAAGAATGCAACCCTGGTGTGAAAGGAAGGAAAGGAGACTTTTTTTTTTCCAATATTTATTTCATAGCAGCAATTTTTTAAAATTCCTCTCTATGCCTCTCTTGACCTGTAGGAGCAGCTGTTCTCTCTGACATCAGTTATTCTCTCTGATATGTCTAAAACACTATGCACCTCAACACAAATCCCTGGTTGTAGTGTCTTCATTATTGATGGTGAAGCTTATATTGCAGTCACTGACTATTTCATGCCAAGAAATGATGAAACCACCCTTGAAGAAGCAGACTCATGGGATGGTGTTATAGCTGTGATAATACAGGGTTCAGAATACACTGCAAAATAAGAATGTAGGTGTGTGCTGTGTGGATCATCTTGCAGTTGTGCTACCAATATCCTGAAGCAAGGAGTAAACAGTGGACTTGTATTGTTTGCACAGACTGCAGGCACTTGAGCCGAGGTACACCCAAAATTTTGCTTCAAATTGTTCTTTCTAATTCAAGGTGTGTTTGCACATAGCAAAATAGGGTCTGTAAGTACAGAGCTTTGTGAGTGTCTAAAGCAAGATGGTCACATGAAAATTTGGTGCAGAGTAAATTGATCTATTTCACTGATTACTGATGTGAAGTCTAAAGATGAAAAGGAACAAGGACAAGGGAGAAGCAGGGGATGATGAGAGTAAATTACACATGAGCACCTTGGCAAGAAAAGGTACAGAAAAGAACTTCCATTGTGATAAATTCATGGAAGTGTTTCTCTTATGGAGTGGACTGCTGCTTTCAGGTTAATGCAGCTTACCCAAATTTAATGCACCAATGTAAGTGTCAAGCAGGAATGGAAAATACATCAAGGGTAAAATTATCACTTTGTTGCTCCTCCTTCCTCCCTCCTTTCCTCCCCCCTCTCCCCTCACCATTCCTTCATGTCAATGGATTTGTTTCTTGTTATAGTTATCCACAAAATGATTACAGATTGACTCCTTGGTAGGCAAAAACTTAATAAAAGCTTCCTAGCCTGGAGACCTTTTCCGATAACATTCATCTTATTTGGTTCCCATCTATCCAAATAAATATTTACAAGAATAGGTCTATTAATTTTCCTCTGGTATACTATTCAATTAGGTAAAAACTTCTTAAGTATGGCTTGAAAGGTGCTTTGGGGAAAAAAAAAACATTACTATTGTTGTTTAGGGTATTCTCAGGCAAAAAGTACTAATAGAATATCATTACCTCAAAGTAATAATCTATATAATAACAAAGAAAGCAAATAAACAAAAACAGCAAAAGAGTCTATTTTGCATTTAAAAGAACTTCACCTAAATAAAGAGTATCACTTAATAAACTGAATAAACATTAAAAGAAAAATTTCTGTGTATTTTTTTAGCAAGTTTTGATTTTGGGGACAATTTTAGCAAAAAGCCTGCTAGTTTATACAGTATTCGGGGGGGGGGGGGGGGAGGGAGAAAAAAAAAAAACAAAAACAAAAAACCCAAGGAAACAGACAAACCAACCAAATCAAACCAAAGTAAAGCAGAGGTAGATTGCCTCATTAATTTTCCAAAACAGATTTTGATGTGAAATTTGAAAATATTTTTTCAAAAGTGAACAGTACTGATGGAGTGTATTTTGTCTGTGCAAAAAGCTAACATATTTTACTGTTTCTTTCCTGTTCTTAGAACACAGTCTGTAAAGCTCAGAAGGTATGTGATTCTTTGTTAAAAATATGTACTTTGTATTGAACCAATTAGATTTATCTTAACATGAATAATTTATTCTTTTTATACATTTTATTGTGGTGAATATACTTGTATCAGAAGGGCAAAATCTTACAGAAGAAACAAAAATTAACCTCTGCTATGATAATTCAATTGCAACAAAATTTCCAGTTCTCATAGTTAAGATATTGGATCACATGAAATTACAATAATAGTTTCCTTGCCTCAAATTTTACAGAAAACTCTGCATGTCATTCTGTGCTAAAAAAAAAAAAAAAAAAAAAAAATAAAAATCAGCTATCTCAGTGAGACCTAAACCAGATATGTCAAAACACTGACCTTTTGAGAACAGTTTTCGAAGAAAAATACAAAGTTTATTATTTTATTTGTGTAGAGGAGTGCAATACTTATTTTTAAATGTACTTTAAAAGGACAAAGGTACAGATCAAGAGAGGCATGATTAATTTTTGCTGCTGCTCCAGAATCCACATAGACAGGTATGTGTCTCTGTATTTCAAATACGGCTGAATTTTTAAAAAAAAAAAATCTTTTGAATACTTAGTCTAACAAACGAGAATTCTAGCCTTGCTTAGCCTTAATAGGAAAAGCTGTCATCAATTCTGGGTTAAGATTTAGAAAGAAACACTATTTAAATTTACTGCGCTGCAGTCATGGTCACACATTGATGTTTCCAAGGCACCTCTGTCTAGATTCTTTTCTTCACTCCAGTATTTTGAGGATACTGAAGAAATCCTAAGCATCATCTAAAATTAGAAATAGGAATATACTGCCAGTATTCTGTGCCAATCCATGATGCTTTCTTTCCAGATTAACTTCTCTGTGAGTAAAAAGGGATTGTGATGAATAGGATTGACAAGAAGAAAAGGGTTTCACAAAAAAGCTATAGTGAGAGGATAGGTATGGCTATGGCTAAATGACATCATAATTGACGTGGATAAAAGCCCAGATTCTGTATAAGGAACCCTTTCTAATGCAAATGCTGCCATACCGTCTTCTGCCTCACAACCACGAAGGGACAAAAATCTGGTAGAGGAAGCACTGTAAGAGGCACAACCATATCTCCTCAGTAGACACCAGAATAATTACAGGGACATCTCTGGACATTTGTATAACCTTCACATGTCCTACACAGTCATGCCACAACCTAGCTCAGTCTGGATATTCCTTGAAACAAAATTGAATCTTGCATAAACTTCAGCCATAAGGAGAGAAAAAAAGTCTTTAGGCATTGTAGGCGGAAGGAGATGAATTTTGGCATGGTTAAACAGAGCTTGATTCTGAGGAGACCCTTCTAACTCATCCCTAGAAAGTGTTTTGATTGTGTTTTTGTGCTGGTTCATTAAAACTCAAACTCAGCTCCTCATCTAATTCACATATAGGTAGGAAGAGGGTTGCCTTCATAAAGTAGCACCATCATAACGAAAACATATGCAAAATAATTTCAATACAATTATTTCTAATACAGCAAATCCTTTGCACTGTAGGAGGACACCTTACTCCAGTATTCTGCTACTAACCTATTATATAGAAACTGCCCGGGTGCTACTGTATTATTATTTCTATTTGTGTTTAGACATGACGCTGTTGTCAGCTTTGGAGTTTGCTTTTGTGAGTGGGAGATTTATGCTGTCACACTGCAATTTGGGAAGAAATAAACAATAGAGAAAAAAAATTACTAGAAATTACCTGTGTTTAAAAGTTAGGGGCAGAAACTGGAAAAGTCTTATTCTATTCTTCCCCTGCAAGTGGATTGGGAAAAAATAAAATAGGAGAGGGAGGACACAAGATTTCGTATGCATAGCTGTGTAGAAAAATGATTTTTTAAATGTAAAGATTAGACATTTTTTCTTGGAAGTTAATTAAAATCTTATTTAATTAATTCAATAAGATGTATTTTGATTTTCCTCAGACAGGCTGAGAAGCAGACATTTCACTGAAGAAAATAGATTTCTTGATACAGAACAATTTTAATAGCATTAAAGATGCTGGCTGGAAAGTGGTCTAGCAGAAAAGGATGTGGGAATGCTGGTTGATGGCTGTAAAACAGGAGCCAGCCCTGTGCCCAGGTGGCCAAGAGGGCCAAGGACATCCTGGCCTGTATCAGCAATAAAGTGGCCAGCAGGACCAGGGCAGTGACTGCTCCCCTCTACTCAGCGCTAGTGAGGCCGCAGCTCGAGTGCTGCGGTCAGATCTGGGCCCTTCACTCCAAGAAGGATATTGAGGGGCTGGAGGGAGTCCAGAGAAGGGCAGAGAAGCTGGTGAAGCATAAAAATAACTCTGATGGGGAACAGCTGAGGGAGCTGGGGCTGATTAGCCTGAGGAAAAGGAGGCCCAGGGGCGCCCTTCTTGCTTTCTACAGCTGCCTAAAAGGAGGGTGTAGCCAGGTGAGGCTCGGCTTCTTCTCCCATGAAATCAGTGGCAGGACAAGAGGAAAGGGCCTCAGGCTGCACTGTGGGAGATTTAGGTTGGACATTGGGAAGAATTGCTTCATGAAAGAGTTTGTTAAACATTGGAATGAGCTGTCCAGGGAGGTGGTGGTGTCACCTTCCCTGAAGGCATTCAAGAAACAACTGGACATGGCACATAATGCCACTGATGAGTCCTAATGGATGATGTGGTGATTGGACTCTATTATTTTGGAGGTCTCTTCAAACCTAAATGATTCTGTGATATATCTAAATTTTATCATTTTATATCAATACTTCCCCTTGCCCATATTAGATGGATTCTTTCATCTATTTATTTTTTTGCTGACCCTTACTATTTTCTTTTCCGATATCTGACTCAGCCACCCTTCTAATGTGATCAGAACCAACCTGCAACTATCTTCATTACCCTTAAAGAGGTCAGACTGAAGCCCACTGAAGTACTGTGATGGCAACTGTGATCACATCTTATCTTTGTTTCATCATACGGAGAAAATTTTCCTCACATTGATTTAATTGATAATCTCCAGGGAAGTTTGGGGCTTATAGCTTGAAGAAGTGTTTCATTATGTCTGAAACATGGCATCTGCAGTGAACAAGCCTACTTTTAGCTGTCAATAATTTTATTGTGTTTGTTTTTGTTTTGTTTGTGTCCCCCAGGGATATTGAAAGCCATCACCTGTTTCTTTAGAAAGTTCAATAATAAATGGCAAATGAAATTTTAAAAATCAGGGCAATTTATACATACATACATACATATATATATATACACACACACATATATCTCATACTTTAAATACATTTAAAATACAGCACACTTTATTATGTAGGATAAAAATAAAATAAAATTGATACTGTTTTTCCTTTGTATTATTCAAAATATTTTATTGTGCAAAAGTATTCCAGCAACTGTGGGTGATAAAATTGGAAGTATTATAATCTCAGAGTACCCATAAGAAGGAAGATAGGAAAGTGTGATCTCCTTCAGGGAGAACCCATTTGCTTTTCTGAATATGTGTGTATCAGGAGTCAGTGTTGGTTTGTGGTTGTGCCTGAACCCAGACCTTTGGTGAGCACAGGGCTGACGTGCCCCAGAGATCTGCACAAGCCAGGCCACATGAAGCAGGTTTTCCAGTGCCAGAGCTAATTGTGGCTGTGCCAAACTGAACCAAACCCAGAAGACCACCACCCCATGGAGGGGATAGCCCATAGCACACACTGAGGTCTACATCTCTGCAGATATCAAACTCATAATTTCATCAAATGCCATACTACAACTGGCAGAAACAGCTGGCATAATATTTCCTTGAAGTAGTTCAAGTTCATTTCTGTTCTTCTAGAAAAGCCTTTACAGCACAGTTAATCCACTGTTGATAACTGGAGATGACAAACCTGTTACTTACGAGGATTAATATGAAGTCCACAAACAGGACTTGCATTTTTTTAACAAATTATTTGTATCATTTATAGCTCATTGTGATATATAAGGAATGTTAGGCTAACTTAGAAACAAAGTTACAGTGTCCTTATTTCTTCCAACATACCCCAAACAAGTATTGCAGAAGCAAAATGTATCCTGTGAGCTGCTGGAGATAAAATGATAATAGAAAATTGGGCAGTCAAATTCAACATATTTCACATCTGAAAGCAAGCAGTCTTCAGAAAAATTGTTGCTATAAAATAATTTATTAGTATATTTTCCTGTGTTTATTTATGTTTAAAGCTTGCTTCATAAGCAATTAACTTGGACAATCAACACTAGGAAATGTACACCTTTTTGTAGTAAACAAAACCAAAGTGCCTTAGCCCTTTATATGTGCAGTGTAAGAGGTGTCATAGCTAAAATACTTTTTAAGAAAATCCTGAAAATGGGAAAATGGTATAATGTCTCTCTAGGTATTCATTTATTTTTTAAGTAGCTTAGGGTTATGCAAAGTATGAAATATGAAAATTTAAATTTTTACTTTCTGTACTGATGCTACTTGATCAATATGGTAATTACCTCAACTACATTACCCAGTTTTCTAGTGTCTGTTGCTCTGAGTACAGAATATTATGTGGTTTTGTACCAAACCCACAGAAGTCTAAAACCACTGATATTTAAGGAACACAGTGAAGTTTAAATTAGTCCTGTAAACATTTAGCTATGAAGTAAATTGAGATCTTTGATTTAAGAAACTGCAGGACTATAAAGCAATATAAATAGAAATGCAACAAGAAACAGCATACAGTTGATTTAAATTTTTAAAAAATATATTCATATTTTACAATATTTAGATTCTGAAGAGCTGAGAAATATGTATGTGTATGTATATAAACATGGTTCTCAAATGTAATTCTTCTTTCTCTTATTCTGTTCATTTCACTACTAACTATTTGTGTCCAATACAGGAACTATGAAAAAAAGGACACAAAATCTTCCACTAGATATTATTTTTCTCCTGGGAATTTGATTTCCTTAGAATGATATTCCTTATTATTTTACAATCTGTGAAAAAACAAGTAAAATGTTAATATGTATCAGACATAACATATATATAAAATCCTGCACTTAATGAAGACCCTATACGTGAGTCTACTGCAAGTGTGACTTCTAATTTAAAATGGCTATTTCTATGCCCTGCCCGATTGTCTCGGTTTGGGAGGAAGTGAGTTTTTTGGGAAGTTTTAGTTAAACCAATCAGTGGTCAGATTCGAATATTGACACCTGGTGTGACCACTGGAGACGTGAGTCACCTCTGCAGACACACGGGGTTAAAAGCAGAGATTTCCCAGAGTTCGCTCTCTTTCGCCCGTGGTAGCCCAGGGAGCGGCACCGTCTCTGCCCCGCCCGGCCACATGGCTGGGTGGGGAGGGGAGCCATGGAGGCCCAGGCTGAGGTAGGCCGGAGCCCCGGAGAGAGAGAAGGTGGAAGGGAATGGAACCGGGCCAGCCCCTGCAGGGCTGAGGGGTGGAGAAAACACCGAGGGATCTTTTGTTCCCCCCCCAACCCCAGAAGAGAGAGCGAGCGAGCCTGTGCCGGCAGAGGAGGCGGCGGGGGGGGGGATGCCCAGCATGTGGGAGCGCCACCGTGAGATCTCAGTGCCCTGAGGGCAGCGGAGCTCGGACTTTTAACCCTTTCCTGGGTGAAGGAAACTTTGTGAAACATTAGTCCTCCTGGCTGGTGGTTGGAGAGAGAAGAGAGACAGTCTGGGACCTGAGATGTTAAGAAGATGTGGAAAAGCTGAAGTGGGAGGAGATGATGGAGTGGCTTTTTTAGCTGGACTTTTCTTGTATAGCCATAGACTGAACCAAGCTACCTGTAATACATGAGACTGCATTTGGGTGGATGCTATAGCCTGAGCCAAGAGACTGACCTGCTGTAATGATATTATATAAAGGAGTGAACAGAGGAAGATGAAGAGGGCGTGGTGGTGCCTTCCATCTTCAGGGAGAAGAGCTCTGTTCTTGAGAAAACCCTCGGCCCCAGGGGATGAGAAAATGGGGGGGACTGTTGTCCCAAAAATGAGACACGGTTGTTTTTTTGGCACTTGGCAAAGCATCCTTGAAGAGCATGCTGTGAGCAGTTTCGGTCCATGGACGGTGGTGAGAGCACTGTACATGGAAGGAGCATGTCACCGTGGCAGAGTTTTTCCGGGCGGTGCCACGTGTGACAAAGAAACATGGGGAGTTTCAACCCTGTTTCGTGGTGAGGACTGTGGTACAAGAGAGACTCCTCTCTCCCCTGATGGACTGAGAATTGATCACTTGAGTGTTGGTAACTTGATCAGGACTCCAAGATTTTTGTCTCACTGTGCTTTGGTGAAATTGGGTGGGAGGAGGAGGAATGGTTTAAAAGGTTTTCATTCTGTTTCCTGTGTGTTTTTGATTTTAGTTTGTAGTTTAATAAAGTTTTTGTTTTTCTTTCTTTTTCCTAAGTTTAAGCCTGCTCTGCTCTGTTCCTGGTCACATCTCACAGCAGTTAGTTGAAGAAAATACATTCTCATGGGGGCACTGGCATTGGGCCAGCGCCAAACCCTGACACTGATATATACCATTTAGATTTTATTCCATATAATGTAGATTACTGAAATAGAGCTTTTCGGGGTGACTTTTTATACGTATACTATTTTACAGAGGGTACAGAATCATTGTTTTCTGTTCTACTTAGAGATCAAAATTTTTCATTTTGAGTTTCTACAAACACTTATTAGTCTGTATCCAGCAGCATTTCCATAGCCACTGGTGTTTTTGCTTAATTGCAAGTCACTGTATTGTCACAGGTAATGTACAATGGTGAAGTATAGTATGTGTATTTGACTCAACCTTGTGACAAAGGCAGGCTCAAATACTTTTAAGATATTCTAAGCCATTTATGATATCTTGAAGTGTACAACAATGTGCTGTGCAAGAAGCACACGTGTGGGCTGGTATAATGCTGGATAGCTACATAAACTTTAAAGCATAGACAGAAAGGTTATTGTTCTTAAAACTTACTGGACACATAACTAAGCAGTATGAAATAATTTAAAACTTGGTCAAGTTGGTGAAATTTGCTCTTATCTATGTCCTCTAAAGGAGTACATATATAAGCAGTACTTTTTAAGAGAAATTTTTTTTTCTCCTGCATCTTTATTATTACAGCTGCAATTATTTCATGCAGCTGTTAGTGCATCAATCAAAGAAACATGCTTGCTATAAGAACTTAAAAATATGTTTAAAAAAGCAAACTACATTTCAATGTGGAGAATAATATTCATATTTCTATGTGCACTGATGGTCAAATGGAACTATGATAAATGTATTTCTCTATGAAAAATGCATAGGAAAATTTTAAAGTGCTGCTTTTTCGTGTCTAGTGGAAGGAATCCATGACAACAGATGATATGCTATTTTAAGTGTCTTTTATACTTGGTTCATCCTTGGAGCACTGGTGTTGTATGACCTACACAAGAATAAGCTTTTAAAGATTGGTAACCATAAAATACTCAAAAGGACCTCCCTGATTCCATAGTATGTTTCTATGAAATAGTCAATAGGACCTATTTCTAAATTATTTCCCTGGTTTTCAAAACCTTGGTGGTCCCACACTTATGGAGCAATGTATTAAAAAGACCAAGAAATCTTATTCACCTCTAATTTTATATGCTTCTTTTTGTACAATGGTGTTATAAGAGAGAGAAATGAAGGATTGATTTTCATAAATGAGAAATTTACTCTAAAATTAAATCCACATCATGCATTGATATTTATAATGATAAATATTTGACTTCTGTTTTCTCTAATAAGGTGGATTTAGTCTGAATAATATGCTATTGATAGTTATGTGATTGGCAAGTTCTCTCCCAGATTACCTCAGTCATTTATTTCAGGATGTACATAGAAGCCTGATGAGCTCCTGATCCTTTATTTGCAAACCTGAAATGCAGGATATCAGGGCCAGATAACATTAATGGCAGAACTTTACAGGAAAGTAGACAAATAAATAGTGAAAACTGGAGCTTGAGAATTTACATGATTGCCAGGAAACTAAATTAAACAATACCATAATGTTCAGGAATTTAAAAAAAAATTACACCAAGATAATGAAACAATTTAGAGTTAATGGAACACTATAAGAGAAAGATGCTAATGATCCAAAATAATTTCTGTGTCCTTTGGTGTAATTTCCAGGCTATCTTTCTGTAATTTGGGGATCTGTTGGGAGGAATGGACTAAAGATTGGCAAAAACAATTGTATATCATTCAAGTGACCTTGCAGCTAGAAATAACTTTTGATAAACCTGTCTGAACAGTAGGACAGTGACCCTGTAGCATGTACAGAGTTTAACAGTGCTTGTATCTCCATTTGTATGCCCCTGTCTGGATGCTACTTTGGAGATGCCCTGTTTAGTCAGGTAATGGAAATAAATTTACTCTTTGTGCTCTAGTCACAACCTTATGGTTGCTTTCGCTGCTTGCCTGTGTTGACTTGCACACTTGACAAACCTGACTGCCTTCTATGAGGAAACAACTGCCTCGATGGATGACAAGACAGCAGTGGCTATTCTCTACCTCGACTTCAAGCAAGGCTTTCAATACTGTCTCTCACACCCAAACTCAGGAAGTGTGGACCAGATGAGTGGACAATGAGGTGGACTGAGAACTGGTTGAACAGCAGATTCCAGAGGGTCATAATCAGTGACACAGGGTCAAGTTGGAGGCCTGTCCACAGTGGTTCTTCCCAAGGTTCCATACTGGGTTTAACCTATCCAGCAATGACTTGGATGAAGGAGCAGAGGTGTCCTCAACAGTTTTATTGACAACACAAAGCTGTGAGGAGTGGTTGATACCCCAGAGGGCTCTGCAGCCATTCAAAGAGTTCTGGAGAGATGGGCAGAGAAAAATAATCTGAAATTCAACAAAGGCAAATGCAGGGTCCTGCGCTTGGGGAGGAACAACCTGTCTCAGTTTGGGAGGAAGTGAGTTTTTTGGGAAGTTTTAGTTAAACCAATCAGTGGTCAGATTCGAATATTGACACCTGGTGTGACCACTGGAGACGTGAGTCACCTCTGCAGACACACGGGGTTAAAAGCAGAGATTTCCCAGAGTTCGCTCTCTTTCGCCCATGGTAGCCCAGGGAGCGGCACCGTCTCTGCCCCGCCCGGCCACATGGCTGGGTGGGGAGGGGAGCCATGGAGGCCCAGGCTGAGGTAGGCCGGAGCC
>VZSE01011881.1:95305-149665 GCA_013398275.1 Promerops cafer
TTTTGATTTTACTTTGTAGTTTAATAAAATTATTGTTTTTCTCTCTTTTTCTAAGTTTAAGCCTGCTCTGCTCTGTTCCTGGTCACATCTCACAGCAGTTAGTTAAAGAAAATACATTTTCATAGGGGCACTGGCATTGGGCCAGTCCCAAACCATGACACAACCACAGGCACCAGCACAAGCTGCGGGTGACCTGCTGGAGAGCAGCTCTGAGGAGAAGGACCTGGGGGTCCCAGTGAACCACAAGCTGTCCATGGGCCAGCAGTGTGTCCTGGGGGCCAAGAGGCCAATGTGGTCCTGGGTGCATTAGGAAAAGCGTTGCCTTAGGTGAATTAGGAATCTGGATTAGGAAGGACATTGAAGGTCAAGGGAGGTGATTCTGCCCCTCTAGTCAGCCACAGAGAGGCAAATCTGAAGTGCTGTGTCCTGTTCCGAGGACCTCAGCACAAGAGACACAGGGAGCTACTGGAGCAATCCCAGCAGAGGTTAACACAGGTTAGGGCACAAGAACACCTTGCTTATGAGGAATGGCTGAGGGAACTGGGACTGTTCAGCCTTGAGAAGAGATGATTGAGAAGGGACCTCATCCTTGTCTATAAGTATCTGAAGAAAGGGGCCAAGCAGATGGAGTCAGGCCCTTCTCGGTGGTGCTGAGCAATAGGACAAGAGGCAATGGGCAGAAAATGAGGCACAGGAAGTTCCACCTGAACATGAGGAAGAGTTTTACTGTGAGGATGACTGAGCACTAGAACAGATTGCCCAGAGAGGTTGTAGAGTCTTCCTCACTGATATTCAGAGATATTCAGGACTGTCTTGATGCAATCCTGTGCCACATGGTGTGGGATGACCCCGCTTGAGCAGGGAGGTTCGACCATGTGACCCACTGTGGACCCTTTCAACCATACCTGTTCTGTGCATCTGAGATTCTGTGAGATTCTGTGGATGAAATTCAATTGCTGTTTTCACTTTTTTCCTGAGGATTTGGATATCCTGAATTCTGAGGCTGCATTTAATTCTTGCAATGATATTGTTTTGAATTGTGGTATTGTGCAAAACTGCTGTTCTAACCTCTCCTGAATCAGTAAGAAGGGAAAACCAAATCAACAGCTTCCAGCTACCTCTAAATTAAGGTAAAATTGCATGAAGCCTCCTTCAGTGTCATAGGAAATGTTAAAAGGGAAAGACAACTTTCACAAATACAGAGAGGAATATCAGCTCCTTAATGGTTAATGTCAGTGACTGACACAAATTACTCATATTAAAATTGAAGATACGTCACATTAGTTCTTTTGTGACACAAAGTTTCATTATTAATTAAAAATTTACAAAGCTTATCTATTTTATGCTTTGGTTTGTGCTCAGAGGAGAAAATGGCTCATGCACTAGAGGGTGACAATATCTAATTGTGATCCTTCTACAGATGATATACTAGATTTAATTGCAGTAGAGGATTAATGAAGTTAATATTGTGCTATTGACTCTAGCAGTTCAAGGCATGGTAAAAATCCAGATGTCTGTTTTGATCCTGTTGTCTGGTATATTTAATGTAATTTGTGCCAGGAAGTTTCTCTTTTTAGATAGCTGTCCCTTACCCATGGAAGAAAGTTTTAATCTTTCTTTGAAACCTATGCTTGGATATGGTTTTCACATGTGAGTAAAATGAATCTTGTAAAATGATACCAAGAAATTAGAATTTAACTTTTTAACTTCACTGATGCATGCTACTAGAAGCAATTTATATAAGGCCCTAGTTTATACAACAATGTAAAAATATTACCCAGCATTTTTGAGGGCTTAGATCAGCAAATATCCCTATAAACACTGTGAGTGCTGTAGGCTTTGTCAGAACCGTTCACGTGATGAGATTTAAAAGCTTCAGAGAACAAATGTGTTAAATTACAGAAAATCTTTATTTTTCTCAACTCAGTGTCCCTGCACCTATAGATGCATTGAAGTGAGATCCCGTACTGATGTGGAAGAGGAGGATATGAAGTAGTTATGAAGGAACTGGGAATAAGATCACTGAGAAAAATTAACAGGGAGCCGTGTACAGGCACAGTTTGCCAGGCTCTGACAGCTTCTCATCCCACCGGGGCTGGAGAGAGAAGCAGTGTGAGGAGGCACGTGAGCAGTTTGTAATGAGATTGCAGCCGGAGCTTGTGGGAAAGCAGCAGAGGCTGATCAAGAGCCCTGTGCCCAGAGGCACAAGGAACAGAAAAGGGGAAGAGTACTGTCAGGATATCTTCACTGCAGAATGAGCTTTCACTACAGTAATTCTGGTCTGCCTCCAGAGGGCTGAGCTCAATTTGCCTAGCTTGAACAAATAACACGGCGTACTTGTAGGGATTAATTTTATCTATTGCATGCATTGTAATAAAAGCCCCACTGGGCAGTTACATATCAAATTACAAAACGTGTAAGCAGTCTTATTCCTTTTTCCTCAACTTTCCTGCTTCTTGTAAAGCTAAAGATTAATTGCTATTTGAATTGCCTTGGGGGATGGGAAAAGCATTAAATGGCAAAAAATTGTACACTGAAATGAAACTCATGATATGTCCGTTTTTTTTGTTTTTGTTTTTTTTTTTTTAAAGTGTGTATATTGAGAATTTCAATTGATTTTACTTAAAAAAGAAAACACAAAACCTGGTCACACTTCCTATAAACGGTATTATGACAACTCTTTCTATGTGTATCTTCTGTGCCATTAGTTACACCTCAAGAGTCATCTTAAATTGCTTAAATTTTAGTGTAATTATGTTTTAATCACACAATTAAAATGTCTTTTTTTTTTTTTTTTTTTCTTCACCTTGAAATAGCTGCTCATCTTGGAAGATGGTGAATGAGAACCATAGTGATTTTGGTTAATTTTTAGTATGCTTTTTTTTTTTTTTTTTTTTTTTTTTTTTTTTTTTTCAGTTCTCACAAAGGGTTTTTCCTTTGGAGATTTGCCTGTTTTCACAGGGACTATTTATGACTACTGCAAATTTAATTATCTTCTAAATCTCTGAAATTTTTCATTATCTCATTTTTCTCATATTGATGCATTAATGAGAACTTCAGGGGGTTTTGTTTGTTTGTTTGTTTTTACCCCTTAAAGTGTACTTTATTATATCATGTTCTATGATTTACTCATGCTCTTATCTAAAATGTCAGGTGATATATTGCTCTTGTTTTATCACTACCAGGGATTTTGTTTTACTGAAGGTTTTCTTTGCTGCCTACAGATCAGTAAATATGGCTGGAACAGTACTCCTCCAGATTCTAGTTTATTTTCACCTCAGTTGAAGGCTAATGCACCAGCTTTTTGTACTTTTTTCTTCTGAGTCCTCCCTACTTCCTATTTCTTAGAATCACGTCTCAAGAAAGACTTCAATGACATGACTAGGTCACTGTTCTATCTTTACAATTGTAAAATTTTCCTTTATGGTGTAAAAAGAATTTCTGCAACTTCCTAAAATATTTTTCTACTCAGTTCTCTATTAGAATTGATATTGTTGTTTAAGAAAAAGATCATACTGGCATTATTCATCAGTCCAGAAAATACGGTAAAATACTATCTTGTCAACTGTCTTTCAGAGATCCTAAAACCCTACAGTTTTTGTATCCAAGATAAAATAACTATGAAGCTTGTTTCATTTTACAGAAGTGTGCGTATTTTTGCTTTATCATTATCTAGAATTATTTCAGTAATCTTCTGGAGATAAAGCTGCAAACCTGTGGTTTGTATTGGTCAATAGAATTTGATACTTTGCATTTTATCTCAGCCTTTCTCTGGCAGCTTCCCTGGTACTTACCTAACTACCTGTGATCAAATTGATTCTACATGTCCAATAAACATCACTACCTCTCTCCAGCTAGTGCCACTGTACTGAAATTTGGGCTAGTCAAAATGTATGGGATTGTCTCTAATGCCCTTCAGCTAAGTCTCCTAGGAATTACTTTCAGTAAATATTTCCCCTGAGCTTCAGTAATCACATGTGCTTGTGCTCAGGGTAAATGTTTATTGGGATCAGCAGGAGCAAGTCTAACTTGCGTGTGTTCTTTGAATAGATACTGACTATGACAAATGGCTTTTGTGTCAAACTGTGCTTATTGTATGGGCATTTGCTCTTTGTCTTGTATCCTGGGTATAGCTTTGCTACTGAAAATCAGATGATTTGACAGTCTCCTTGTTTCCAGATCCTTATATGTTCTAGTTTGCGTGTTTTACCATCTCTCTTGGTCCATCACCCCATCCATCCATTGTGAGATTAGACTTATTTAGCTCACTATGTTCTCCCTGATTCCATGGAAATAATTACACGTTTTGTTTGCTTGTTTATTTCTAGTGCCTATGTAATTTATTCCTTCCTATCTGGTCCTCTTGAAGTAACTTTGGAGCAATGACAGGAACAGTATTGCTTTTACAGATGGAGCAATTAACAGACATTTGTTTTCACCCAGGCCTGGTTAAACAAACCACCTTTCCCCATTTGAACTGTACACAACCCTAAAGAAAATCCATTCTCGGTGTCAGGTTAAGTGCAAAATGATGCAACTCACCAACTTAATGTGCCGAGTCACTTCAGTATAGTGGAAAGAGCTGGGCTGGAAAGCCTCACAAAGAAAAATTCAGCAGAGCTTCCCAGAAGAGCTAGAAGATTAAGAATTCCAGATAAGTGGTAAATTCAGGATGAGATACTTTGTGCATCAAGATGATCAACTTCAAAGTTTTTTCCACCAGTGTTGGAGAAAAAGCACAGGTTCTGTGTTTTGTCCAGGAATGCCTAAAAAGCCCATCAGTCAAAGATGCTACAACTTTATTCAAAGTTGTGTTTGGTAGATAAATTGGGTCAAAAGGTATGTACAGAACTTTCTTGAAAATCATAGAATTAATCCAGGCGGGGATTTTTGTGAATTTGAGTCTAAAGAGAATAAAGACTTACTTTTTGCTTTTTAGGACATATTCTCTGTGAATAACAAAAGGGATTTTCTCCCCTTTCTAAAACTGGTCTACTAAACTCATTTGTGATGCAGAATTTTTGTATTTTATTTCCAACTCATTAAAGAAACAAAAAAAATCTAAAAGTTTTAATGTCTGAGTCAGTAGTGTGTGATGCACACTCACTGAAATAGCAATAAGCTGGACATGTCTGTCTGTCCTGCAGTGAGGGAACATTTTTCCTGGTGCCATTAAAAATTGTATTAAGTAATAAACGCTGCCAAGGATACCAAATGCTCTCTTTTTGTCCTAACAACAATCCAAGTATCCAGACATGGGCACAGATTAGGTCTTCTCTTAAGTCTATGATTTCTTGTAGACTCATTACTAGACAAACTAGTCTTTTGGTCTTTTTGGCTTGTGGTGTTAAAGGGTAGCCCCTGGCAGGAAGAGCAGGCAGAGGCCACTGGCTGCATAGGGAACTGCTGCAAAGAAAAATTACTTCATAATTTTCTTTCTCTGAGCTCAGGTATCTTTGGGTAGCTGTGGAAATGGGCCTCAACAGCAAAAGTGTGAAAGGAATTCACCTGACTGCTTCTGATAGCAGCAATAAAGCTGGAGAAGGGCTAACTGGTGGACAGTTGATACAAGTGGCAAAATTGATAGATAAGAGATTTCAATGCAAACTTGTAAAATTCTAGATTTAAATCTTACCGACATTAAAGTAAAATATAAAATCCTGAATGATATTGTTGACCAACCAGAACTAGGTAACACCTTCAATATTTTACAGAATTTCAGTTATTTATTCTCTGAAAAGTTCCAGTTTCAGAGTCATTAGCATAAATTATTTAGTGAAGAATTTTACATAATGAACATTTAGAGCTGTAGTTGATATGGAAAGCAAAATTTTGGAATGACTGAGGACATTTGTAGATAAATTACTCATCCCATTTCTTTATCTCTACCTGTCTATAAACCACTTAGTTGTAACTTAGTGAATTTTTATTTATTTAGAGAGCAATAAAACTTGTACAGAGTGCAAATGCCATTTGCACAGAATGTGCAAAATAAGTTTTCTACAGATACTTTGAGCATGTAGTTACTGAGTGAAAATGAGGACTCAGGTTGTAGTCTAGCATACTCATTCTATGTGTTTTAAAAAATACAGGTAGAATTTCTATATAAACAGGACAATAGTATTTGTCAACATTTCAAGTACTGAAATGTGACATTAAGGTACATACATATATTTGCCATACATGTAGGCAAAAATTCTTAATTTTTTGGCATTAAATTATTTTCCAAAGCTAAGAAACAGCACCACTGACTGGAAAACTTCTGAACCACCTTGGAGAGAGATTTTTCAACCATTTACAGGACAGAAGACAAATTAATAGGTTGAATGGCATCTGAAGTTCAAATACACAAGTGGAAGGTAAAAGGGTCTTAGAAAGGAAAGTCTCTGTTCTTTCTATAACTTGGATGGATTTGTGCCTCTTTCCTGTATTATCTGACTAGATTTTCCATTTGGTGGAATTAAGACCTCATGAGTTTTACTGAAAATGCTCCTTCATCTTTAGATGTAGGGTGTTTCTCTGTCTGTGACAGAGAAGTTATAAGACACCTTGGAGTGACCTGAGAGATAAACAGTAAGAATGTATTGTAAGGAGAGGAATGTACATAACTTTTCCATTTTGAATTCTTCTGAAAAATGAGTTAAATTCCTTCCGTGATGGGGCGGCCTGAAGGGCAAAGACAAATGTATACTAGTCTGCAACAAATTACCAATAGAGTTTACTTAATTAAAGATTACATCAAATCAGTTAGCTTTTCAAATCAGCGTTTGATCTCATCTAGGAAAAGACAAGTAAAAGACAACATTGAAAACAGTTTTTGTTTTTTAAAACTTCCTGAAACTCATAGCTGCATGAGCATAAAATGAGCAAGAAAACCTTGTGTAGTACAAAAAAATTCCCAGAACAACAAACCAAAGCTACATAGTCTTCTGTCATTAGTAAGTAGCAAATGGAAAAAGACAGTATTCAGTATTTAATGAACTCTCCTAAAAGAGATAAAAAAATCACATGCCTGCAAGTTTTTGTTTCCCTAGTGCTGTGAACTATGTGTGATGTCAGGATATTTCTTTCAATTATATTCTAATTCAAATACACAGACCTATAAAGCTTTTTCAAAATAGGGAAGAAATCACAATCAACCTGAAAATCAAAAAGGAAGGATGGTAACAGGGAAATCCTGATTCTGTTCACGTATCATCCATTTAGGCATTTAATCAAGAAAATCTCAGGTTGGAACTCCCAAACTCAGACAACATTTTTCACAGTGTGTTATTGTATGCACTAAATAGCAATTCCCTATTTTACACAGGTCTGCAGAACTGTTTATCACCAATTTCTCACCTATCATTGACAAGCTGCAAAGGTGCAGACAAGGTCAGTGCTAGCTCTTGATCTGGTGTAGGATATCTAGGAGCTGACACTCTTATGTAGATTGCAGTGGATTTTGAATCAATTTAACCAACTCAGATTCCAGACTACTGATGTGAAGTCTCAGTGAACACTGGCAGAAGAAATAGCTAAAAGCACTCAGGACACTTATTTTCCCCTTTTTCTTCTTTTTTCTTTTAAATTATTTCATATTTACTACTTGAATTGCTCTAAAGTGTTCTACTGGATGCAAAATGCTAATTGTTTCTAAACCAGGCATTTGTGAAGACTTATGTTTTCAAGATTAGACTGGGAAGATGAAGATCATTCTACTGTGACAAACTAGGACCTTGAAGAACATACTCTCTTTTGTTTTTCAGAGAATAACACCAAAGGAACCTCCTGAAGTGCAAGTGAAATAAATAAAACTGATATCAAATTAAGGGCTAGAAATCAATTATTACTTTTATATTGTTGCTGCATGTGAATTTAAAAAAAAAAATGTTTTCTATTTTCACGTATTGGATACTTGGAAATCAAATAGATCAAATTTGTTCTCAGCATTTAAGCTTTACACAAAGTATTTCAGAGAGAGAGAGGCTTTGTCTAAACATCTTGCCATTTGCTGGGTGGAGTTTTCTTTGTGTCTGTCAAGTTGTATATGACTTTCTGAGAACAAGAGGAAGAAGAGGAAGAACTGTGGTTCAGGAATTTACATCTGACAGCAGTGCCAGTGGTCCTGAGCTGAGAAAGAGTTTTATGCAGCTGACAATTAAGATTGCGTTTTTTTCCCAGACCTACTGGCACAGCCACAAATGCAGCTCTTTCCACTTTCAGGCAGCCTCAATCAGTCTGGCAGAAATAAGCCAGTGAAAAGGATAGTGGTGGTTGAGATGGCAGAGCAATGATGAGAAAATTCTTGTAGTCTTCTGACTGAGCTATCATTAGAAGCACATACTCCTGTGGCCTGGCTTACAGTTTCTCTTGGAACGCACACACTTTCTGTGCTTTCTCTTCAAAGGCAAGACTAAATCATAGTCTACATCAGAGGCAGCAAGAACTATCTATTTTTTCTTTGGTGTGTGAAGTACTAAGATAGAAGCTTAGGGGTAGCAGAAGAGGAGTAAATCTTTCATTGCTGTCCTTCCTCCTGTTTCATCTTTTCCTCAGTTTCCCTTAAATACTCCTTTTACCTTTGTTTAAAAGAAGTAGATTAAAGGAAGGCATTGCAAGCATCTTCACTCATGCTTCCCCTTATGATTTTGACCATCTATCTCAGTTGCTTGTTAGGCTTCAGGCACTGTGAAATTGGTATCCTCTAAAAGGTGTAATAAGGTAGTATAGTTCTTCTTTCATCTTTTTTTCCAGATACCTGCTTTTATTTTGGTCTAATGGAGAAAAGGTGTTTTTCCTGTAAGTTTGTAATTTGTTGTTTATTAGTCAACTTCAAATGCACACCTTGGAAGGCTTTTAGAAAGTTAATATAAGTACTCCGTAACATCCACAATGTCCTTGTTGTTCTGGTGAGTGCTCCATTAATCAGTTATAATGGGTTGATGACCCCAGGCTGATAAAACTTTGACCCTTGCATCTCAGAGAAGACAAATTTTAAGGCAGGCACATGCACCTGTCACCATCTATTTTCACATAAGAAGGGAAATGCACCAATGTCATCATTATTATTTCTTCAGTTTCAGAGTTGAGGCCTCTGCTGGGGTGATAAAGCCACAGAACAGAAAACTGATATTAAAAAAATAACCAGGCAAAATCAAGAGAAACTAATATACAAAATATGAGGAAGAAAAGGGAGAATGAAGGACAAAAGGAAGGAGAGAAAGAAAATAAAAATGAGAAGAAGAAAGGAAAAGGAAGAGGAAAAGGAAAAGGAAAAGGAAAAGGAAAAGGAAAAGGAAAAGGAAAAGGAAAAGGAAAAGGAAAAGGAAAAGGAAAAGGAAAAGGAAAAGGAGAAGGAAGGAAAGAGTTTTGCAGATTAGGAACTGAGAACCAGCAACCAAATTCAGGCTTCTGGAATTACAGGTAAACAGCTACAACATAAAAGCACCCAAGAAGTACTGCTTTATTTTGAACCTTGAGGACAAGAGTATTTCAAACGCATATTTAGAAAGGTATAATATACCTCAGAGGTATTCCAAGAGCCAGCAACACCTATCATTCACTGGAAGCAAATTTTAGCGTCACCTCTAGGAAGATGCGGTCTTTTTTCTATGTTTCAGTAGGTCCTGGGAAGAAAAGGTAAAGAGAACTGTTTTCTGTCTCTGTTTGTTTTACCCTGATTTTTGACACTCTAGGATCTGTAAAATCAGTGCAAATGAAAACTTCATCAAACACAAATGAAGAAACCTACAAAAACCTTCGAGGTACCACTATAAGACTTCTGTGGTTCAAGCATCTCAGGTTTCTTTTGTGTCTTAAAGGGCTTTAGCTGTTTTACTGCAGGTATCTTTTCTTCCTCTAGCTGGCATTTTGATGGGCCAGGAATTTTGTCTACTAAGAATGTAGTGGAGGTGAATTGCATTATGAATATTCTACTGAAAAGGCATTCACAGAAATGTTGGTTTTAACTAGAAATAATGTTAGGGTGACTTATTCTACTGTACTAGCATTTAGTGGTCCTTTCTATTAACATAGTCCCTTCAGCTTATTTTCTTACTACCATGGGGTTTTTTAATCGTTACAGTGATAATACTCTTCTTTTGTGGTTAGCACCTGGTGAATAACAAGTAATGTTTATCTGTTCTCTCTCTTTTCTTGTTTCTCCTTTGTTTAAGCTCTTGTTTCTACTTTTTGTTCCTTTTCCTATTATTGTCTCCTTAACTGAAGTCCTTTTCATCCTGAGTAGCTGTTTTATATTTTTAATATATTCCTTTTTTCCTAGTTCTATCTCTCTTCTTATCCTTCTATACAGACTACTAGCTGTATAGATACTTGCTGTGAAATTTCTCACAAAATGCTGGCAGTGAGAGAAGTGAAAAAACCAAGTACAAATCTCCCTTTTAATTCTTCCAATTACTCAGGCAAGATTTAGAAACCATGTATTTTAAGGCTAGATTTACCTCACTATTTGAAGTAGAAAGAAATTGTATGTATGTATGGGAATATATTAAGTATGGGAATGAAGCATAAATAGTTTACAAACAGGATTGTTAATGATTTGTAGACTTCAAATCAGAGACCAGACCAAAATGCAGTTTTGGCATTTCCAAATCTATGGTATGGGGCAGTTTCAAAGATCATTCCTTCTCCCAAGAAAGATTAACAGTTGAAAGCACTGTATTAGTAGGCAGGCAATATCATTCATTGGTTTCTGTGTCTTGAGACCTTTTTTTAAGCAAGCCACATATGCAAGTTAGAAGGCTGTTGCCTAAAAAGTGAAGATGAGAAGCTCACTTCTAGCTTTGAGCTCTTCAGGCAAAGCATTGCTTAACAGAATTTGACTCTCAGGGACACAGCAGTTGTCGAGCTTTGTATGGGTCTTAGGTCTTCAAAGAGACAGAAGCAGTTGCTGGTTGTTGTAAAGTTGTTTATTGTATGAATACATCAGTCTTGAAGGCAAAGAGTTCAGAGTATTAAAGTCCATGCTCAAAGCTTTCTGGCATAGACTCCTGATGTTCCAAGCAGAAGCAGAAGCAGTAAAAGCAGCAGCAGCCATTACCACACCTTTCTTTTTCTTCTTTTTTTCTTCAATCTTCAATCTTCTTTCACCCCAATAAAGGGGGATTTTATTCATAAATCATCCAATCAGCTAAAAACATGATTCTAAAACATTTTTCCTGCACCTATCTGAGCTTGATTCTAATGTACAAAAGTAGTGTCAGTTCTTACACAAAATTGACACATATAGTTCTATCTGTTCACACAGAGTTCTACCTGTTCTATCTAGAAATGCAAGAAATGTCCTGCTATGTTTTTGCTACGTCTGGAGTTAAGTTAATTTTGTGAAAGGTAACACTATGGAACTTTAAACTAGGCTTTTGGGTCTTTTACTAGCTAACACAGTTTCTTAAGGCGCTTAAGATATATTTCTACTTAAAACTAAAACTTACACTCTTACTTCATGTCCGTGTGGCTTAATAAATTTCAGTTTCTCTAAAGGTTCTAATTCTAACCTTGCATTCCCTTCTCTCTCTGAGGGACTCAGAGGGGCTTCTATTACATGCATTCCAACAAGCAATGGAACATCTGACTTCCAAAATACTAAGGGAGTAAATGCTACCTTGCTGACAAGGAACTGAAACATAATTTGGTTTGGCTTTTGGTCTAGAAATTCAGACTACAAAACTGGGATTGATACATCTTTGTTCCAAGAGCTACATTCTACTTTTTGTCACTTAAATCTTTTTAAGGACTTGTGAGATATTATCTGCCATTTATAGGGAACCAAGAAATTTATCAGATTTTGTTTTCTCTTACCCTTCCTAAGGTTGAAAAAAGCAAAACTGAAATTTCAATATCAATTCAGATACTGTGAATTTGTAACTTTGGAATTTGGTAGGTCTCTGAATTACAAAATTATCTTGGTGAAATTAATATGTTTGTCTCTGATGGATTTGATCATTCAATTCAGAAAAAAAATATTAATGCTTGAAATAACTGAATTCAAATTAAATGAAGGTTGATTTCACAAATTAATGCTATTGAGCAAAGAGTGCAGGAAATTAGGTTGGCCTTCCACTGACCTCTTATTAAAATTGTAAGGAAGTAACCTTCATCTTATTGTTAATTTGATTTCTATCTAATGAGATTGGCCTTGGAGCTGGAACTGCCCTTTTGAGCAGCTATATTTGAAAATCATGCATATGATACCTTTTGTTATTTCTGAAATCTAGAATGATACATCCCTGTCATTTACATTTTTAGAAAATAATATAGTGTTGTCTTCAGCAATAAGCTCATCAGCTACATCAGGAGCAATTCTCATTGACTTTTTTATCTCATTGGCTTTTTTATCTACCAGAGGTTTAATTTTCTATCTATGTATGTATTCAAAGCTAGAAGCAGGTGATATTAGAGTTTGAGTGTTTATAGCTAAAAGCGAGAATGTGATAGTGTATCACTATCAGAGGTGTTATTATTAATTCACCTTGGAAAATTCTACTACTGACAGATCTGAAACCCTTTACATTTTCTGTTGTAATGCCACAAACTAGAAAGACATTTGGGGTAGGAAGAGAGGAACATGGGACAGGACAGAGAGATTCATCTTGTTTGGAAATTTCTTTGATATGCTCCCCTGACAGGGATCATGACAGGAAGAAGATGCCAACCATCACAGCACAAGAACAATCCACAATCAGTGGACAGAAAAATCAATAAAAATTGAGAACCATGGGCTCAGACAAAAAACAGCATACGGAGGTGGAACTTGAGATGAGAAACATCTCTATAATTCTACGAGCAACCCAAGAAAACAATGTCTTGAGCATCTCCCAATGCCAAAAATCCAAAACTCAGCTGGAGCTGAAATAAGCAAAGGAGGCCAACAAGATGGATTCCTGTAAATAGCAAAGATAAGGCTGAGGAAAAGGTAAGCTTGTGACACACTGGAATAGAGGTCCTACTGACAAGGAACTTAGAGGATACTCAGTGCTCTTTTCACTGCCAAGAGCTGACCCCAGTCTGTGAGCCTCCTCTCAGCATCTGTGGGATGAAGGCAGTGCTCATACAAAAGGGAGATCAAAGCAGAGAGCAATAAACTCACTAAGACACTCACAGATCCATGGGACCACATACACCCAACGATGATGAAAGAGGTGTCTGGTGTCACTGTAGGAACACCTTCAAAAGGTAATGGCAATAGTTTACTTTTTACTGGGAAAAGATAGCCTCATATTCAAGAAGGGCAAGAGCCACGGGATTATCAGCCTCTCCTCAATCCCATCCAGGGAGGAAATCCTGCTAAAAGTAGTTAAAAATAATCCTAAAAGTAGTTTCCAAACCTAGGAATACACTGTTAGGAACAATCATTGGTTTTATCAAGGCTGAATCTTGCCCAACCAACTTGATTAGTCACAGAGGTGAGATGACTGACTGTATTGATATAGGGGAACTATTGATGTCATATATCCTTCACAAGGCCTCCAGCATGGTCTGTTTACAGTTGGTAGTGTTTTAGGAGGACCAGGTCAGATGGATCTCCTCTAAGTAGCATGAAGATCACTCCTGCTCTGGATACACAGAGAAGTATGGATACACAGATGGAAGCCATGGATACATGGATGGAAGAAAATGTTCCAAAGATCGTGGGCTGTGATAGGGAAAGATGTACAGCATGAGATCAGAGCATGCAAAGGGCCCAAGACAGCACATGGGTCAGGATGGAGCGGCCAGCCAGGCTCAGAGAGGACCGAGCCACCACCTGAAAACAGCAGAGCTCTAGTGTTTTGTGGGATATGGAGCACAAATTTTCTGTAGGCTCTTAATGCATTATATATCATATCTATATATAATATATTTGAAGAGAGAATATATTCGAAACATCACATCTGTAGGTAATTTGAATGGGATGGAAACTGAGGAAGTTTTTAGAGTCATCCTCAGTTTCCTGTTGCGGGTCACCATATAGAAATGCTCTAGGCAGGGCAAGCAGATTCTTCCTTGCTTCTAACATCAAATCCTGGTTCTGAAAAGCCAAGCAATAAAATCACCAGAGTCACTTTACTCTCTGTACCTAACAGAACGTCTTCAAGTGGAATCCTAAAGACCTTTGAAATCCTTAGAGTTTCATTTGGATTGTGTTAGTTGTAACAAAGTAGGTTTGGCTTTAGCATCCTGGTGGATTTCTGCTGTCCTGGTCTAGTATATGAGGGACTGCTGCAGTTTCCTGTCCCAAGTGAGGTAAAAATGAGACTGGTTCCAAACAGCAGACCCACACCTACGAATAACCCCACAAGCTCAGCCACAAAATTAAGGACAGGTGAAGGTTTATCAGTGTCCATGTAAACATGAACTCTATGGATGGCATGAACATGATCCTTGTCTAATCATAGATATGATCTGAATTCTCAGCTACTGTGTTCAAAGATGCAAAAATTTGCCCAGCCAAAACTCAAAAACCCAAAACCAAAACAAGCAAACCAACAAAAACCCTTTATAAATTGAGGATGGTTAAATTAAACAGCAAGATTCCTCTTTGATTTTATATTTCTGTTCCTGATTTTTATTTGCCACTCACAACAGATTATGAACTGACAAAAAGAATTCCACTTAACATTTACTTGTCAAATGAGTGATTTCTTTTATTTTATAATGTTGTAAAGTATTCCTGGAACACATCAACAGATAGGAAATGAGAGAGAAAACAGCATATAGAAAACATATTTTTCCACAAAAGGAAACACAGCTTTACTTCAATACACTTTTTGGAACAGAAAAAAGTTTTCTGCTTTCTTTTCCTCAGTCTTTCCTGATAAAAATATCTATAAGACCAAGATTTAACAGTCCCGGGACCCTGAGACTAGAGCGGAAATCTGGAACAGGGAAGATCTTTGTAGAGGAACATAAAAAGTTCAGGAAATGTTTAGATAAATGAGAGGGTTGCAAATGTGGACTTGCTTAGTCTGAGGAAGAGATTATTGAGAGGAATTTTATGGGGGAAGTGAAGAAGATGGAGTCAGACTCCTCTCAGTGAGGCCCAGTGATAGGACAAGAGGTAATGTGCACAAGCTGAAAAGGAGCTTTTTAAAGTGATCAAACACTTACAGTTTGTCAAGAAGGGTACTGGAGTCTCCAACCCTGTAAATACTGAAACGTGGATTGGACACTGGCCTGGGCAACCTGCTCATGGGGATCCTCTTCTAGGCATGGAGGATTGGACCCTAAGAATTTGAAAGGTGTCTTCCAGTCTTGACCATTCTGTGGCAGAATAGCTGTTTCATACTATCATGACTTTTAAACCTCTGTTGCGTTGCTGAAACATTTGCTTTGCATATATGTGGCTAAAAATCACGTCATAATGAACGTGTATAGTTACAGTTGTAGTTGTTTGGAATTTCTACCCTTGCTCACATGAAGCAAAATCTGAAATGAATTAAATTTTTACTTCTAATGGTATTTTTGTAATAGAAGTGGCAATGGGAAAAAAACATATTGTAGATCCAGTTTTATTTCAGCTCATACCACTATGTTTTCTGCTCAAAATGCAAGTCCAGTTCATTCCATAAATCAGTACCAGCTCTCAGTTTGGCGCTTCTTGAATTCAACCTGCACAGGTATTCTACAAGTTGCTTGTACCTTTACTGGTACAATACTAAATATAAGAGGAAATATTAAAAATAAGATGAAAAACTACATTGATAATTAATTTTTCTGTTATATAAAAAAAAATCAAACAACTGAAGATTTATAATCAGTCAAACATTTTATATGTGTGGGACTACAATATTTTAATGGAGATGTGCATCAATGCAATTAATCTTGCATACATTATTTCTCTTTTGTGTAGCTTTCTTTTCAGAAATATATTTTTCAGATAAAAGATAACTTTCAGATAAAAGATAATCACTCTTTTGGAATGGTTTATTCAAATGGAAGAGTATTTGCAACAAATATTCAGGAGGAAATAAAGTTTAATCTGTTCTCTGAGTCTCACTGGAATAGGTTTCTCAGAGATCTTCTGGAGTCCCCTTTCATGGAGATATTAAAAAGCCATCTGAGCACAGTTTGTTTGAGCAGGGGAGTTAGAGAAGATGACCTCCAGAGGTGACTTCCAAATTCTAGTATTCCATAAACAGGAAATAAATTAAATGTGATAAATTCCCATCATATTATTTATTTACAGATCTGCTTGCCACAGAGTCTTTAGTTCCCCAGAACATAGTGTAAATTTATGTGATATATAATAATTTCTGATAGAAATTACAAGACCACTGCTAGCTAAGAAATATTTGTGTATCTATAAATACCATGTATATGCGCACACACATATATATACATATACAAATACATATATATACACACACAGACACACACGTGTATATATGCACACATATGCATATATATATTATAATGTCTATATATAGACATTATATAAATGTCTATAAATATGCCAACTAAAGGCATTAAGTTCTTTGGCATTATGTAAGACATAACCAGCTCTAACTATCATGGCTGTTGACTGTGGATGAGTTTCATCACACATGTGATTTTCTGTTCACTTGTTTTCTGCCCTTTGGCTTGCCAAGTCCTTCTAGATGTATGGAAATGGAAATTTACTGTACAGGAGCACTAATTTTTCTGTACAGTACCAGCCCAGTGAAATCCGAATGCCTGTTTAGAGTCTCTATTAAAGCAAAAAAACCCAAAAAAACCCAAAAGAACACAAAACAACAAAAGCAATTATATTTTGCAGTAATAGATGTGGGTTTTTTCTAACATATTTTCAGTAGCCAGAGGAAACTTGACCTGCTGGTCATCAGAAGGAAAGTGAAGCTGTTAAAAAAAAAATGTGTTATGAGTACAAATCTGGAAAAGTTTATAAGAAGCCACAAAGAAAACAATTTTCTTATATGAAACCTTTTTTGTTATTTATTTTCAATAAATTTTAATCTTTTTGTGTTATGTTGCTTTTTTTCTTTTTCTGGCTTTTTTGATTAACACATTAATAGTGTTAAGACATTTGACCATCTGTCTGGCAACTGTAGAATTTTTCTTCTGTCTGTGTTATCATAAAGAAAAGAGATGCTTCCATTTTTAAAGAAACCCTAAAATGTGCAACAGACTCTACAACATATAAAATCCAAACAAAGGAAATTTGGTCTATAGACTCTCATATGACTAAGACCTTAAAATCTGTAGAACAGGAATTTCATCTGTAAAAGAAATCTACCTTTTTAACAAATGCTGTCCCAAGTCAGAAATACAATGATGCCCCTAGGTACATTGGTGCAAAAGTTTGACGATAATTATGTGCTTTAGGCATATTCTGAGTTAGGAATAAGGAAATACTTTGAGTGAAAGTTCTGAGTCTCTGAATTCTGTCAGCCAAAGTGCAGTGGAAAAAGCGTGACCTTTCACAGAATCTTAGACTACCCTGAACTGGAAGGGACCCACAACAGTCATTGAAGTCCAGCTCCTGACCCTGCACATGACATGCCCAAGAGTCATTCCATGTGCCTGAGAGTATTGTCCAAATGCTTCTTGAACTCTTTCAAGTTGGTGTCATGACTACTTCCCTGGGAAGCCTGTTCCAGTGCCCAACCACCCTCTGGTAAAGAACTTTTCCCTAATATCCAACCTAAACCACTCCTGACAGAGATTTATGCCATTTCCTTAAGTCCTGTCACTGGTCACAGGACCAAAGAGATCAGTGCCTGCCCCTCCACTTCCCTTCACAAGGAAGCTGTAACTGCAGTGAGGTCTCTCCTCAGTTTCAGACCAAGTGACCTCAGCTGCTCCTCATATGGCTTTCCATCTAGACCCTTCAACATTTTCCTAGCCTTCCTTTGGACACTCTCTAACAGCTCAGTGTCTTCCTTATTCTGTCTCACCCAGAACTGCCCCGAGCACTCGAGGTGAGGCTGCCCCAGTGCGGAGCAGAGTGGGACAATCCCCTCCCCTGCCTGGCTGTGATGCTGTGCCTGATGCACCCCAGGACATGCTTGGCCCTCCTTGCCAATTAGGACAGAATTAGAACAATACTCCAGAGGAAAAAAGTTATTAATTTAATTCAAATAACTTTGATTAATGTCTGTATAGCTTTGAAGATATTGTTAACATTTAAAGGGGAAAAAAAGCATCAGATTTAATACTGTTGATGTCTTGGCGCGGCTGTCTAGAACAGAGGCTAGAGAGAGTTAAAAGAATAAAATAGGTGGGTATTAAAGGTCTTCAACAGATACACCTTGGATAGTGCAAAAGCCTCACAGAGATTACACCCAAGGTGGAAGATGGTCATGAGTTTCTCAGACAGCAATAAGTTTGGCCTATTTGCATATAAGAGGTTAATCGTCCAATTATAGCTTCAGGTAATGAAGCTGGTTTTCTTCGTCCCCCAATTCACTTTTGTTTATACTTTTCAGGGCCTGAGGTAGATGGTGTCCTTGGTTGTCAGGTCTGGAAGGGTTGCTTTGTCTGACCAAAATGTGCAGACAGTTTACTAACACTCTATATAGAGTTCAGAGTCGTACACTAATGCAGTGAAGGATCAGAAAAATATAAACACTAAAAATTAAGGCATCACTATTTAATTAAAAATAAAGGTAGTTTGGAAAGATTTCCAAAACCAGTACATTTATAAAAATAACAATTGTGTAGTTGGATTTTTTTAAAAAGTGGGGTTTTTTAATATGGTAAATTTTAAACTTTTCTAGTTCTTATTGAACAAAATTGAATATGAAATTAGTAGTTTTGAGCTGTCTTTTCCCATAGAGGTTACTCTCTTAATTACTGTGGGATTTTTTTTTTTGTGTGTGTGTGTGTGTGTTTCTGCCCTCGTTTGGCAAAATACAGATCTTTTTTCTTTTTCTTTTCTTTCCATGTGCTTTTTAAGTACAACGTAAACCTCAATTTTCTGAACTTAGTTCTTTAAAATTTTTTAAGATATACTTGTTTGCAATCTCTACAACAGATATCTCTTCCTTAATAATATAGAGATCATATTAATTAATTCCTTTTTCAGGGCAGGATGGACAAAAGTAATACTAACCATTCCTCCATCACATTTACCACTAGCAGAATGCCCTTTTCTGGGTCTGTACAGCTTTTTTGCTTTTGAGTTATAAGGAAATTTCTTGGCTATTTTATCTATGCAATTTTTTTTCCTTACTTACTTTGTTCCATGTGTTACACATCATAAATTGTAGAGCAGCTGTAAAATACTTTCAGCAGTCTAGCAGCATTGTGTTTACCACATTGGCCAGGTCAGAAAAGGTCTTAGGCCAAGATGGAAAACTGGAATTGTGTCTCAGTTTAGTTTGGGTACCTCCTTCAATTTAAACTGCTAGTTAGACATGCTTATAAGCAAACATTATTTACACAAGGTTTCCTCTTCTACATGTGCAAAATGCACATTACCCGTACACTCATATGCCTTAAACCTGCCTAAAGATTCTTTCCTCCCAAATGTTTGGAGCAGATAATTAGCTGAGAAATATTGGCAATGGAAGGAAAAGTATAATGCACAATGACAAGAAAATATTGCATTTTTATACTCATTAACTCTGATTGCTAAACAATTATGTCTTTATGGCATACTGTGCTGAGCAACATAAATTTGTAGCAATAATTATTAATTATGCATAGGAATGGATAATAAATTCTTCAGTCCAGATGTACTCCTAGTGTGTCACGTATCACACACTGGACTGAATTGAAGAACTGGACAAGTGATTACATTTAAGAAAATTGCTTTGTGTGTGTATGTGTTTCTTGTTTTTATAAGTATTGCAAAGAGTGATACTGCACAACTAAAATTATCTCTATGTATTCATCAAGATTTCTAGTGGAAATGCATTTTGAGACAAATAGCATACTTTTCTAGTCCATGAATGGAAACCATAATAAAAGAAAAATTGAGACAAAACAGCAAAAACCATCAAGACACTACAGTTTCCTACCAACTCTTGGTACATAAAATCACTTAAATGCATTTCACCAACTGAAAACAGAATGACTGAGTGTATGGAAAGGTTGCCTCTGCTACTGTATTTTGTTGAAAGTAGTATTCAAGGTCAGTGAATAGTAATAATTCTGCTTGGAGATAGTATAGCAAATATATTTTAAATCAATATAAAAAAATAATTTCTATAAAAGGAGTTTGTATCATTGAGTGCCTCTAACTGCACTACAATTAACAATCACCTAACATGTGGAAGTAACAGAGAGTTTTTATGTTACTGTCTATATTTCTCTAAAATATCAGTTACTTTTAAAGCTTTTAAATATGTTTTAGCAATACCTTTAAAATAACACACATATAAGTAATAAATCCAGTTAGCTATTAAATACTAAAAAAGTATTGATTTTCTGCAGACTATTTTTTAGACTTTTTCCATTGTAATCCAAGCTTCAATTTTTTTTTTTTTTTCCCTGTGATTTTCTGCCTTTTGATATTCCACAGCTGGGGATCACAATCCTACTGGGTCACAGAGTGTAAAAGGTACTGATTAATAAATAATTGACTAGAATTAATAATCAGATGAGACCAGGGAAGAAAATTACTTACATACTTTGAACCTATAAGTTGGGAAAACACTGCTGTAGTTGTCTTCCTCCTAGGAACTTTGATCATTATCTTTCTGTGTCTGCTAAGATCAATTTCCCATTGAAGAAATGGAACATTTGTTTCAATTAAGGGTGCAAAATTTGGCTCTTTCAGTGCAAATCTGAATGTTTCAAAATTTAGCTTTGGATCGCATACCTGAAAATTTTATGTGTTGATGTACAGAAAGATTGAAAATATTTGGAGGATATAGGTAAACGTATGATAAATAGGATAGAAATAGCATCATGGTCACTCATGTGAAGGCTGTTTAGCGGCATAAAATAATAGATAATAGTTCAGCTATAAATTTTAAATCAGGAGGGGTCCGTTATCTTTTTGAAGGGAAAATAAACTGATAGGTAAGGATGTTGAGGGCATAAATTTACATTGTTGAAACCAAGGTATTAATAGTTATAGTTTTAAAAGGTTTTTTTAGGAAGCCAGAATTTAGATGACTTCTCCTTTTTACTTATTGACCATCACTGGAAGGTAGGCATCAGTGTGTTGAATGAGATTTTTTCAAGTCTCCTTTATCTTTGTGAAACTAAATCCCATTCAAATTCTTGGCTATGTATCTGTATCACTCAGCTGTTTTGTTCAGAATCAGAGTAGACACAGACACGCACTGCTTTAACGAGATTGCAAGCCGGATCTGCCATTATATTCCGTTTCATCCTTTTATGGTAATTCCTTTATCAAACTGGAAAAAATAGATTTAAAACAGATTATTTGCTTGCATAACTCCAGTGAAGTAGTTAAAATTTTAAATGGAATTTAGAGCTTCATAGTTGGTAACACCAAATATTGAATAAACAAAATTTGCATTACAAAAAAATCATACATCTGGTGCAATGAAAGAATTGGAGGAGGATAGAGGGAAGAGAATTACTGTGTTTCTGGGTCTAAACAGCTGTTTGCTGTGCTGATTCAAAGTGACTTCTCTGTCCTTGCTGACTGTGTCTTTCCCAGCTGTAGAAAAGCACTCACTGAAATCCAGTGGGCTGTATCGTCCCACCTTTTCTTTTCCTATGCAGCATAGGAAGTTGGTGCACAGATTGTTTTAGCAGGGCTCTGCTGGCATCATTACAGAGGCTATGTCCTACAGAATGCCATCTACTTTGCTTAGCTTGTGGTGAAAACTATCTAGTAAGGCTAACTTAAATCTGCCTTTATTCTTGTCATACAGCATTTTCTTCTTTATATTTATTTGTATGAGCTGAGCTTCATAGAAGACACACAGATCTTTGTGCCTACTTCAGGGAGAAGTCTGCACCACAAAGAATAAAAATCTCTTTTTTTGCAGCTCTGAGTATAGTGTTCCTGTTGTGACTCCATAAATTTTAGAAAAGGAAATGTGCTACACTTAGGAACAGATAGGAACTGAAAATCAAAAGCTGGAATGCATTGTGAGAAGTCCTTTGGGTTCTACTAAGTGAAATATGAAAAGAATTTTCCATGTTATAAATTGTTGCAATATAAACAATGTCAGTTGTAGTTTTATTACTATATATTTATGCTTTCTCATTACAGCAAGCTCCTCCAAAATATCTGAAAATATTTAGGACAAAATTTGTGCAAGTATTCTAGCTGCAAGTTTGCATTTAAACTGCAAGCACCTTTATTTTTATGAAATCTCCCATTTATTTCAACCATAATGGTAAACCAGAGTAAATTCTTCTGGTTTAGACCCTCAGGAAAAAAAAAAAAAAGGAGAGGACAGAGTGAATGACACTGTGACTCCATTCAGGTTTTATGAAATAGAGCAAGTTCTGCAATCTTGTATTGGAGAGAATTATGTTCTGAATTTGATGATATCAAATCTTTACAATGCCTGAAAGAGGTAAGAAAAAATCCAGAATTCTATCTGAGTATTGGCTATCAAATATAATTTTCAGCAATGATTGTGTCATTTTGTTGTCTTTGGTTGCCCATTTGGGTTCTAAGCAGTTGTATGGAACTCTGCAGTTTTTTCCACAAAGTAGTAGAAGAAAACTGTGGGGGAACCTTGTGTGGATTGACTTCTTTGTCACATGATTTTGTTCTTCAGCTCTGGGAAGAACATCTCTGCGTTATTTTCTGCCACACTTAGCCAGCTTTGTGTGTGGCTCACGTTGCCAAAAGAAATGACAAGGTGAGAAAAAAATCTTTCCCTATTTACCAAGACCAAAAGGCAGCTCCTCAACCCTTTTCCTTGTTCTCAGTGTCTTCCTCTCCTGTCAGTCTATTCATTGACTTATGCAAAGGAAGAGGGAAATTGGAAGGTGAACCAGAGTAATTAAGATAAATACCTTAGCTCTGATACTAAGGAAGTATTTTCAGTTAGGAGTAGGTGGGACACGATCTGTCTCTTAGCTGTTTGTTTTTTTTTTTTTCTCTCTTGTGTGCAGTTGCTTTACTGAAGGGCTTTGCTGGTTTATTTTATTCCCTAACAGACTAAAGGGACGTAAAATTTAAGTAGGAACTAAGACACAGATATGTAAACCACAATGAAGATAAAACCAGCTGTGAAAGATGAAGTTCTAGGACAACTTGTGGAATAAAAGTCTCAGGCTACAGTGTGATACACTTGTTTTCCCCCAGTATAGTATCTCATATAAGTATTATTTTGTCTACTTCACAAAAAACTGTGTAGAGAAAAGCACAAGTATATACTGTTAAGTCAGTCTCCTTGCCATTAGTATTTCTGTGCTTTTTTCTCTTCTTTCTCAATTTCGTGCTTTTCTCTTCCTCCTGCAGTTACTAGAACCATGTTGAGTGACTTATATTAAGGGTACTATTTATTTGTAAAGTGAGTTCCAAGCAACCTGACGTACAGTTCTGGGAAAGACTAATACACTTCAGAACAAATAATTTTAAGAACATAGAGGTAGGTATATTGTCTTGGCACAAGTTTTCTCTATTTAAAGATATATGGTGGGTTTTTTTAAGGAACAGAGCAAATAACATACATTGCAGGCTCTTATGGAGACACTGCTGTTACGTATAAACACTGTAGAACTGAAACAATTTAAATATCAAAAATCCCTTGAATTAGAGACCTGTTGCCCTTTCATGGCAGTGGCTACACAGGTTGAAGTGATAAGAACCCTGAAGCTAAGTTTTGACACAGACCAATTTGTAGAGACTGGTTTGAAATAAAGGCAAAACTTTCAACAAGGCAAACGAGGGCTCTATAAACAGTGAACTTTCATGGTAGTTTTTTTAATGCAGCGTCGGCTTACAATTTCAGTCAATTTCTGTCAGAATCAGGATGGATGCATTGCTCCTGCTGGTTGATACTTGATGTTGATGGTTCTGTCAGTTACAATACAAAGCCCACAAAGTCCAAGCGGATCTTTCAGCTGTCATCAATGAACTTGTTACAAGATACAGACAGAATTTTTCTTACTTGCAATTTGTTGTAGTGCCTACCTGTCTATATTTATTGGTGAGATAATCTGGCTAATGCAGAGGCTGATGATCAGTTTGCTGAAATGGTTGTTAGTCAGCTCAATTGTTGCTTTGATTTTGATGGTTCTGAAGATGGCTTCATCTGCTAGTGAGGTGTTATGTTGGGAAAACAAAATTTAAATACAGTACTGGGAAAAGCTGTATGTTTATCTGTTGTTTTCTGAATTATCAATTTTTGAGGCTCCTCAGAAACCAAGATAAATGGAGTAAGTCCCAAAAGAATTTTTTTAGTAGACTGCTTGTAGCCAACATCATGAAGATATTTCTAGGTTACTCCATTATTTGCAATGTTAGGTGTATCTTACAACTGGCTGATCACTTATAGAAAAACAATAAAGCAAGAAATATGAAAGACATATTTGGCTTCATTGGAAAGTTCTTAGAATAACTTTTACTTGACTTAACACAAGTTCTACTTGTTAAGGCTATCACTTACTTGTTCACATTCAGAATAAAACATCCTTCAAAAGTAGCTCGGCAGAGTTGTCTGCTTGTTTCTATTCCAGACAGCAGCAAACTGGTACCCACTACCAAATTCTACCCGTAAGGCTGCGTGTTCTGTAGCCCTGTTAGTACCCCACTGACGCATTTTATGTTCTGTGATAAAAATTGCATCTGCATCACAGGCAGAGTTAGGGTGGAGCAGGTGGAGGAGCCTAAATAGTGCTACTCCCAGCTGCTGTCAGGCATGACAGGAGCTGTCAGGCTAACAAAGACCTCTCCATAAGCATGAGTGAGCCCATGGGTAGTGTGGCAGGAGGAGGCACCCCAATAACCCAGCCAAGGGAATGAGCTTCTGTCTCAGTCTCTCTAGGCTCTCCTAGGATTGCTCCAGACCCATGTCAAGGGGACACTTATTCCAGGCCAACAACCAGGGGTAACATTTTCAGGTGACATCCAGAGTGTCACTGCCAGGGTCACGGGCAGGATCATGTTGTGAGATACAGGCAAAGACCATTGCAGAGCTGCACAAGGCCGATTACAGGACAGTTTTGAGAAGAACCAAAGCAGGGAACATAAACATTTCTATATTGTCTGTGGAGGAAGAAACATAGGAAAACAGAAATGGGAAAGGGTTAAAATGGTAAGGCTGTGTGTGGACATAATTTGCCAGTGTTTTTATGTATACACATATATGCGTATATGTTCACTTCTACAGATCTTCATCCTCCTCAACAAGAGAGATAAGCAGGATGAGGCCACTTGTGCTGTTGGTCTTCATGTAAGTATTACATGTGTCAGCTTGTGCTGAATTGTTTTGTCAGCAATGCATACATGTGCATATGTGATATAAACAGGTATTGGTGTGCATGTGTCCACTGGTAAATCCGTGGTCAGGCTTGCTACTAGCTGGACCTGCGGTCAAGGCTCTGGGAGCCTCATCTCTTTTGGGCTGCTGGATTTGGCCTCCTCCTGCTTCTGTCTTCTAATACCACTGAAGACAACAGCTTAGACAAAATTGAAGAGTTTTCCCTTTGCCAAATAGCGTGCTTCTGTATTTGAAGTGCAGAGAGCTGATAACTATTACAAATAGTAGGAAATAACTTGGTGAACCTCTGTAGTCAAAGAAGCCTCTGTTTTATGCATCTGGGACAGATTTACACATCAGGTTTCATAGATAAGAAGTAGTATCTGAAGTATTCATACTGTAAAAATATTTAATAATTGTGGGAGTCATTGTGCCTTACTGTGACATCCCATTTACTTCCCAAATTTTGTTTAACATAATTTTAATAATAGCTAATCTTAGGGACAAAAAAGTTGCCTCTCTCATTGTTTCACCAATAGCAATAACTCCACTGTAGGCAGGCTAGAAATATTTTTTCTGCTTGCCGTATGTGGTCCAAAGTCCTCAGATTCTTATTATAAGTGCAAGACTCAGTGACTCAGCACCAGGTTCCAGGCAGCTGAGTCTCTGAAAAGCAAATGCTGCTTCAGAATTTAATGCTTTAATTTTCAGACCTTTTTACACACATTTGCTAACTACATTATGCTGTGGTTTAGCCCCAGTGAGCCCCTGAGTATGCTCAGTGGAATGGGGGAGAATATCAGAAAGGTAAAAGTCCAAAACACCCAGGGCTGGCATAAAGGCAGTTTCACAGGTAAAGGAAAGCTGAAACACAAGGAAAAATTATCTAAGAATTAATTTCACTGCTTCCCAGGAGCAGGCAGGTGGATTACACCAAACGATTACTTGGGCAGACAAATACCATTATCACTCCAAACATAATCCCCCTCCTCCTTCTCTCCTCAGGTTCCTGTGCAAAGCATGTCCCCATGTATGGGATGTTCCTTGAGACAATTGAGGTCAGCTGTCCTGCTTCTGCCATCTCTCAACTCCTTGATGGTACAGTGGGGTGAGGAGTAGCAAAGGCCTTGGCTTATGTAATCAATCCCCATATTATCAACTCTGTTTCCAGCACAAATCCAAAACACAGTCTCATAATAGCTGCTATGAAAAAAATTAACTCTAACCCAGCCAAAGCTGGTACATCAGTCTCGGTCTTTTTTTGCCAATTATCAGATGTTTCCTTAAAGGTTTGCCCTGAAAATGAGGTTTTGTAGTAAGAGCAGTGACCTATAATAAACCAAGATCTATATACACATTGATTTTAGCATAAAGTTATTGTCAGGCAAGTTAACATAGTATTAAACTGGCAGAAATGTCTATTTGTTAGCTCAAAATATCTATTTGTTAGCTCAAAATGTCAAATAAGGGTTCATATTTATTTTTAACTGATTTTTTGGAAATTCTACTCAGATAGTCATTCAGAAGAAATGATGGAATATCTTTAACATTTTCTCTGAGAGGAAAAATGGGGAGGAAGCCATTTTACATTCAGCTTGCTGTCAGTGCTGCTCTTTTCTCATTTGAACCTGCCACAACAACTACTCATCCAAATATAAGTTTGGAGCATCAAGTTTGCACAAATCTGTTTACAGACTGGTAAATAAATATCTTGTAAACCAGTAAAGTTAACAGACATTAAATGAATGACCAGCTTTTATGTAGCTAAAGGTGCTAATAGAATTAACTGTTTTCCCCAATTATTGTAAAGTGTCTGTACTTAAAAATAATTAGGAAAGGCAAATCAAACAAACAAATTGATATATCTTCTCAGATACTTCTAAAAGTAAGCCTTTGCTAGTTCAGGAATACAAGAAGAAAGCTTGGAAAGCTACTTTCATATTGTGTGTGTTTGACAGTAAAAGCTTTAAAATTGAAATTTATTATCTAAAAGGCAGGAAAACAAACAATTTTTTTTTCTGACAAGTAATAAGTGCAGTGGTCTCCAGTGAAGTAGAACTTTATGTGAAAAGTCCAGGAAGAAGAGAGAATAGTATGTATCTGCATTTGGTTTTATCAGATCAGGTGATGTGTAACACAGCTCATTGAATAACTCTGTTGCTGTTTGCCACAGGAAGGAAAAGAGCAAGATCAAAAAAAGGTTGATTTTAGATTTTATTTTATTCAGAATTACAAAAATTCTGAAATCTTTGAGCATAGGCTTAACTGAAAATATTTCTGATTTTAATTTAGTATGTAGATAAATACAGTTATTAGCATATACTTGTCTCCCTCTTGAAAGTTTTCGTGAAAGAGAATAGAAAAATCCAGGTAGGAAAACCTGAAGTACATCAAGGTAAAGTTTAGATTAGGTAGGTGCAATAACAGATTAAAGTTATGGGTACTATGTATACCTACAGAGTACAGTTTGAGTGCAAGAACATCCAAAGCTTTGTTTGTTCTTCAATGCTTTAAATTCCTTTTTGGTAGGTTTCAGACTGTGGAGAATAGTTTCCTTCAGCAAGAATACTCCACTTAGCACACACCCGATTTATTAGTGTAATATCAATTGCTTTTCTAACTGAGTAACTTTTTAGGGGTTTGGGGTTTTTTTGCTCTCTCTTTTTAGTTTGCTCTTCACATGCTGACAGAGGTTTGAGTCAACCAGTGCTTTGGATGACTGATAAGTATCACCCTTTATAATTTCCCACACTTAGGCATGCCCCCAGTTTTAAGTGCCCCCAGTTTAAACGAAACCATTCCTTTATCTGAGTTAAATGAAATTATTTAAACTTTTTGAATAGAGAAAGCATAAAGTGAAGGAAAAAACCTAACCATAAATAGATGTTTATTTGCCTTTCTCCATCTTTGCATGGTGTCCTTGCAGGTAGTTCTTGTATCCAGTCTTCATTTTAGTAAAATCAGTTATTCTTTTCTGAGGCTCAAAAACCTCTGAACTCTACTATTCTCCTTCTCTAGCATTTTGTTTTTCCTCCTTTGAGGTAGGGTTGTCTATTCCAGCATGAGTTGTAGCCTTTGGAACTGCACTCTCTCTTGCCCACAGTGTGTCGTGGGTTTTGTGATCCTTGTTCCCAAAGCTAGTTGAGTTGCTCACCATACCTGCCTCAAGTCTACTCTCTTCATGCCATTTGGCCTCTCTAGTGATTGTAAAGAAACACAACACAGTGCGGAATATTTTGTTTTTTTAAACGAAACACTGTTGGTAAGTAAGGCACTTACTGAAAAAGTGAACTTCCATTTTAAGACACTTCATTTTATTTCACATTTATTGCTCCAACCTCCCATATTTTTTACTGGGTTGCTGATGCATCTCAACCTTGTAAGATGAGAACATTTCATTAATTGGCACTATGGGTAGAAATGTAAATGCTGAACAGATGCATCTCAACTAATTTTTCAGGTACTTGACCAGTAACCTCCCTCTAATTTGGTACTACTGATTTTATTGCTGTCTATTCTTAGATTCCTTTAGCCATCTCCTGATCAATATCCAGCTTTGCTAACATCGAGGTTTATCCAACATTTTCCATTCTGGTTTGTATAATTTACAACATTGTTCATAAAACTTTACTAATGTCCTGAATTTAGACTAGACACTTTGTGCCCAAGTTAAACACCATTTCACCAAAGACAGCGTGTTTGTTTCATTTGGTTTAGGCAATCTCACGATTTTTTTTTCTCCCCTCAGGGAATTTTTTTTTGCCATTTTCATGGGGCTGGAGTGTGGAGAAGTAGAGAGGAAAAAGAGACATGAAGGGATCTAAATTAAATGATATCACACAAGAGTATTTCCTTTAAGAAAACACTTAGCTTTGAAATGATAAAAAATGAGTTTCAGCAGAAGATCTAAGAAAATAGTTCTTCCATTATAGCCAAGGAAAATGAAAATTACAAGTTCAGTGCTTCATTAATTTTTCTCTAGATCATCCAGATTCAAACAGAGATTTGGGTCTTTATGTGTAAGATATCAGGATGTTGGCGGTTTTTTGCTATATTTGAATTTCTGCTATTCTGACAATTATGACAGAGCAAAATCATATATCTCTGTAAATAATTAGTGACAATGTAATTTTTAGATAGTAATATATACTTGCTTTATATAAAAGTATTCCAAAGACCCAATTAAATTATGTTAAATTATTCATTGTAATTATGTTTCATTTCAAGACCTACAATTACAGGAGTTAATACTGATTAAGTTTCATGTATACAATTTAGAAAAGATCTCAGCAGCTGTGATATAACCGTGCACCCTCTCTACATGACATTCCAGTGCTAAGAACAAATATTAATCCTCAGAGATAGGAAGCTGCTCAGCAGTGGCTACAGGTATTGATTGCTTATAATTGTAAAATGCATATGGAGTCTTCTGCTGTGACAAGTAAAGCTTCAAATTCCCTCTGTAACATTTAAATAACTCTAAAAAGAAACTAGCTTGGTTTTTTTTTTTTTTTGGATGGTGCAAGGATGTCCCTAATTTCTGTTTGCAAAACCATTTTTATCTAGAAGTCTGAAGTTTATCTGCAATGAAATCTTTCTTCCTCAGTTTTTCAAAAAGGAAATGTCATAAAATTAGTTATGGGCACCATCTGAAGTTATCTGTGGAGCAGCATCCGTTTTTACCTAAGGAAATCAATGAGACTGGAACATGAGTCATATGTTGTGTGCAAAGAAGCTGAGGACTTCAGGTAGATCGGTGTATTGCAAACTACAGGCTATTGTAACCACATTCCACTACATTTTAAATGTGATTATGTTAATAATTAGCTGCGCCACTAACTCTGCATTTCATTTTAGAGCAACAATAATACAGCTATGGATTTTGAACAAAATTTGACTACAGTAGCTTCAATCTATTCAAAGATAACCAGAAATGCAGTGCTGCTAAAAATAATAATAAAAATAATGTAACTTCTTTTCCAGGAGCTCTTTTCTCAATAAAATGTAACACATAGATTACACTATTCTATTATAGTTAAATGGCTGAAATGAATTATTAAGCTTGAAATACGTGGAAGAATTGAGGAAAGAACAAAATAAGTAAATTATGAGCTCTGGAGCAATTACCTGAACTACACGTGCTATTCCTACGTGTCTTATAAATAATGAGGCATAGCTAGGGAATAGAATGGAGCTACCATGGCCTCCTCAGCTATCTTGTGCCTCCTCGAACCACTTTCATCAAACAACTATGACCACCCAGTGTAGCTGAGGGAAAATCTACTGCCTCAGTACAAGTTGCCTGGTGTCTTGCCCTATGCACTTACATCAGCATCAAAACAAAGGTGATTACAGTTTCTGTACTGCGACGGTTCTAATTTATCGATACATTTATGTCTATGGCTCGTCAGCTGCACTACTCAAAGCATAGGATCATTCAAATTGGTCTAACAATTTCGGTAGGTCAGCTCTTTACTGGGAGGACTAATGCACTGCAGCTGACATAAACCCAGTATCAATTTAGTTATGTGTTTTAACTTAGAAGTACTAATAAGACTAGGGAATTTATGCTAAATGGCATGCAGTAGGTATCATTCCTGTTTTTACATAGCAGTCAGGAAGTCTGATAAAATCAGCTGTGTTAGGATAACCAAACTTAGCCTGAGTGCTCATGTAGTTTAAGAAATATAACTGAACAGCTGAAGTTATAACTGAGGCACCTTCTATCCATAGAAAAAGTGTAAAAATTAGGAAAAGGGCTAGAGAAGCTGGAGCTAATGGAAAACTTTTCTCCTGCTAGAACAATTGGGGAACATGACAGGGGCCCAGGGCAATGGTGTCATCTCCTCCTTGGAGAGTTTCCTGCCCTGCGGGATGGAGCCCTAAGCAGTCTGAGCTGACTCCACAGTTGAACCTGCTCTGGGCAAGACATTGAACTGGCCTGTAGAGTTCCTTGGTTCTTGAACTCAGTGTTGAAAGGCACCTTGTGTTTAGATGTGTCCAAGCACCCCTAACTAAGAGGCCAGTGGAGGTGAAGAGTCCCTCAGAAGCACTAGCTTAGCTGTAGGGAAAAATGGTTTACACCTTTCTGTTTGATTACTGACTTCCATAAACTACTCTTTGCAGGGCTGTTATATTCTTTTTGACTTAGTTATTTGAACATATCCGTTATGGACCAAAAAATGCCTTTTTTTTTCCAGCTGTTTTAGGTACTTCTGCTCAATTTTCATGCTGATAAAAGAAATCCTAGCTTCTATTGTGTTTTCCCACACAGATTTCTGAAACTATGCCTATTTCCACAGTTTCCAGTAGCTTCTAGTGCTTTTCTTAGGATCTTTGCTCAAAGTTTGGAGTGCCCAGCCCCTTTCGTATTTGATCCACAGTTCCTATTTGATATATATGTAATATGTCTTCTATTTTGCAGTTTGAAATAGACTGAAATGAGATCTACAGTTTTCATCACTTCTGCTCTGTGGATTCCCTCATGTTTTTGAATTATTCTCTCCCTTTCATATGCTGTTTTGTGCTCTCAGTGGCAGCCACTGAAAGCAGAGGTGACTAACTCCTTATAGAAACAGGTTATCCAGGAGAACTCATTGAATTAATGCACTTTTTGGATACAGTAGCTGTAGCATATAAAAGGATTTGCATGTTGGTCTTACCCTTTATATAAATTTCTAGCAAATTTTGTAGGGTGAAGTTATTTGAGACTGACATGTACATCTTAAAGTCAGATGAGTATACAATTATTTATCAGATATGTCTGTGCATTTTTTGTGACAAGAATCAAAGAAATCTTCTAATGAGAAACAAGTGAAGCTTTTTTAAAAATATAAGTTCTTAAATTAATGAATTTTTTTCTTGGTATTGGTTTCCTTTTGTTTTGATATTTCTTTAGACATATGACCTGCAATCCAAACAGAAAATAAAATTTCTAGAAAGAGCTACTATGTTTTCCTTATATTTTATACTTCTAGAATGTTACATTCAAATTGTAAAGAATTTCTAGTGTTGCTGAAGAAGTTCTCAGGTGTCAGTGCTACATGTGTGTGTTTTCAGGACACAGTTTCTTGGTCCCAATCGGCTTTTGGGGTATGGTATTAAAATACTTCCTCTGCATTTAAGTTCTTGAACATACTAGAAGAAGAGAGTTGTGGTTTAGGAATAGTACTCCCCAGTTCTGGGCCCCCACTGAGACTCTCCCTCACCTTTCCCACATCTTCCTGCTGCAGAGAGATAGAGTTGAGAATTGGAGGGACAAAAGGCAAAGATCACAGGTTGAGATAAGGACAACTTACTGGAAACAGCAGTGAGAGAAGAAAATTAAAAGTAACAGCAACAATATTAATAACAAAAGTATACAAAAGTATATAAAATTATACAAAATAGAAAATAAACAGTAACAGCAGCAACATTAATAAGAAAATTATACAAAAGTGAAGGTGATTCACATACAAAAATGTGGACCCTGAGACAATGAAAAATGCCTTTGTCCTCCTCCCACTGCATTTTTTCAACTGGAAGCCATACCTTTCATCTCCAAAGTGAGTGTCCCTTACTCCCACTCCCCAGCAATGACTTCAGATGGTATAGAATAATGTCCTAGCCATGTCCACTTAGCAACATCTCCCTTCCAGCTGCTGCAAAAACTTCACTCTGTCCTGGTCAGAACCAGGACATAGAAACAGTACTTTGGGGGTTCTATAACTGTTGTTTTAAAATATATTTTTCATTTTAGTGTACAATGCTGCAGTAACTTCTAGGCAAGATTGTGGAAAGAAACTGTTTAATATTTCATAATTTTATTTTCAATAATTAAAACCAAGTGAAAAATGTAAAAAAAAAAAACCCCAAAATAACAAACCACAAAACTATTTAATAGTAAATACTGTATTGTTTTTGTTTCTAGTTCATCTGCTGCCTAGAGTTCTGACTATAAGCACTGCATTCATTTCTTACTTCCTGACATGAATAAAAAATCCACAATTGCTATCTTGCAGAAGGAAGACACCAAAACTGAAGCTTTGTTGATTTCTTGCAGAATTCAAATCACATTTCTAAATCAAGACCTGGCTCCTCAGCTCCTAACCCTGCTTGGAGGGCAAAACAAGAGCCATACAGGCCAAATAGTTTGCTTCATGCTGTCCCTTTCTTTTTCTTTTCCCTGTTTTGCTAACTCCTGTGATTACATTTCTTAAATAAGTGTGGTTTTATTGTCTCATAGAGGTGTAAATAAGAGTAACATGTCATATCTTTTCAGGGATAGTATTATCTGAGAATTTAACTGATTTTCTAAATCATTCCTGAAAATTCTGTCAGATGTGTGTTTGATAGTAGGACTGTATAACACCTCTGCTACTGAATGTAACGTGAGAAAAGAAATTTATTCTGTTATAGCTTTTGTTTCCACTACTTTTGATTAATAGCAAAACAACAAAGAAGTAAACTATTATTTGACAGCTTCATAGCATTGAAAAAAAACACAGCAGAAATAATTATGGTCCTGATTTCTACCTACCTAGGGATGTGTTCTCTGCTTGTCTGCTATTTAATATGGTCAACTGCCTGCTCACTTTCCATCTGCCCTGCAGAATGGCTCAGTGAGGTTAAATCAGTGAAGAAACAGTCACCACAGGAGTTGCACTATATATTTAAAGAGCTTGGTAAAGGAAGACTTTTTATAGAGAGGATGTGGAGCTCTATCTCCCTTTTGAGCTTTCCAAGAGTTTGCACTCCTGCTCAGAGATGTTTGAACCTTGGTGGTGTTGGGACATATGAAGCCTGAATAATCAAAAGGCAGCTCATATGCACATCTGCAAGTATGGTCAAGTGTGACAGAGGCACAGTTGCTAGGTTTTTGACAAGCCAATATTGACAGTTCAATATGGGCAGATTTATCTTGTTAGCAGGATGAGAAAGTAGAGTTTCATCGAGTAGGGCACAGGCAGTACATACTATAAAAGCTAGAAAATAGGTAAAAGTCATTGTGGTACAAATTTGTAAGAATGACTACACATCTTTCTCCCCCTGTTGTTTCTCTCCACATGAAGTTAAGAAATCAACTGACAAACAGCTTCCAGACAGTTCTGACTGCTCTACTGACTGTTAAATCCTGGTAATTGGAGACATTTAATTATTCCTAAAGGGTGAAGTCTATGTCATGCACTGCTCACCACCTAAGTCGAATCGCTTGTGCACTAAATTCCACCTTGAAATGTGTTTTCACTCTGAGACCATCAAGCATATCTTATCTGATTCTGAATGTGTTGCTCTTCTTTTCCCTCCTTCTCTTTATTCCATCTTTAAATTGTTTATTCGTGTTATATCTTGTTGCTGACATGCAGTGCCAGGAAAATAGGGGTCAGACATGCATTTTGCCCTATCTAACTTAACCTCAACCTGAACAAGTATCACCCTCACTTTGAGTAGCATTTTACTTTTGAGAAATGATGAGAAAGAAGGGAAGCATGAGCATTCGTACTACAAGATGCTGTATATGAGCAGAGTATGGGAAGTACCTTTTTCAAGTCTGTCATAAACCTTTTTTTTGTTGATGTTAAGTGGGAGCAGAAGCTTTCAGTACTTTTGAGAATAAAACTCACACACACAATAGGTGTGATTTTCAAAAGAAGGACAGGGAGAGAAGAAAGGAAAAAGTAATTCGCGCTTGGCACAAAGTGCTCCCTTTTACTTGAGCTGAAATTTACTCAGTTTTTACTGCTACATAGAAAACATATTGAAATCTTGTTCCATTACCTTTCTAAACCTCAAGAATATTTTTCCTCAAGCTTGTTCCAGCACTCACATATAAACTCATGCCTTTTTCTGGTTTTGACTATGAGTTCTAAATTGCTTCTGAAAAATGCAGTTCATGACACATTTCTTACACTGCCAGAGACCCTCAAAATGGTTATTCATCTGTTTCTATTGCAATGACCAAGCAATGAATGCTGAAAAAACTTTATGAAACAAAAATGTGATACAACATAGCAATCAATTGTGTACTTTTATGGTTGCTGAAGGCTTTCACTTTCCTCTGTAAATAATCTATCTTAAGTGCACATGGATTTCCATCAATCTTCCTATTATGTCATTTATTGCAGTCATATTTTATGTAAGAAAAGATGTGTAGCTGGACAAATACCTTATCTTGCTCAATTTTACCCTGATCTTTCACAGCAGAAAATGGAATATTTATTTTACCAAAAGCTTTCTGAAGTTTTGTACTGAAGACAGATTTATTGAATAATACTCTGCATTCATGCTGCTATCATTTTATTTTGAAAACATGCTAAAAGTAGCTATTACAGAAGTTTAAAGAGGCAAAGTACCGTCCTAATGGTTTGGGCTTGTATTGATTTTCCTTTGAAAACTCATGTAAGATTCATATTGCCATAGTTCTCTTAATTCAGTTTGTCTGACCTCATCTGAGGAAATAACTTAGACCTAAACAATCAAAAAACATCTATAGAACAGATTGCATAAGCTAGAGGTTTTTTTTGATAAAGTGGACTGATAACTGCCTGAACATCAGATCTCAGAGGGTCATAATCAGTGGCACATGGTCCAGTTAGAGACTTGTCCCTAATGGTGTCCCCCAAGGTTCAATAGTGGGCCCAGTCTTGTTTAATATATCTATCAATGACTTGGATGAATGGGCAGAGGCCTCCTCAGGAATTTCACTGACAGCACAAAGCTCGGAGGAGCAGCCAACACCCCATAGAGCCCTTCAGAGGAACCTTGAAACAATGCAGTGTTGCTGTCATGGGGGGACAGACTGGGAACTGAACAGAACAAACTGTGACTTAATGCTAAATCACAGGCAACGTCATCATTCAAGTGAATTGCAGAAGCAGTGAGTGCTGTGAGTTTGCCTAGCAAAAAGTCTTGTGGGAGTCCTGCTTATGAAAATGTGAGGTCCTGAAAAATGATTTTCAAGTTTTTATTTATTATCTGCTCAAATACACAGAATGATTTATACCAACCTTCTTCTGAAGCTGTGGAGTGAGAAATACAATTGAAATTGCTGCAGACAACACTCTGCTTGATCCCAGGAGCTGATGGAGCAAAGAACTCTTCCCTGGCAAGAAAGATGGAAAAAAGATGCTGTAGAAATAATGGTATCTTCTGGAGCACAATAAACAGAACATTAATGTTGGCTCTTTTTTAGCAAGCAACTCTTGGGGTTAGCAAAAAGGGAATCAGGCCTAGGATACATGAGGCATGGGAAATGAAAACCTGTATTAAACAGAAAAGGTTGGAATATTGGAGCCAAAAGCAAAACTGCTGCAAAAGGACAAGGAATATTTAACAGACTGTATTAAACACAATTTTTTGTCCCTATAGTGTTACAGAAATTATTTACTTTAGCTGGATTTTTTTCCCTATATATTTATTTTTGTTCTCTTCAGTTTCATAGGAAATCACACAGGATCAGGCAAGGCCCTTTTGCACACCTGAACTCTGTTAAATACATTGTTTCTTGCAAATGAATTTAATTCTTATTTAGGGTGTTCTTTTTCACTAGAATAAGACACTTTCATTGGCATTTTAATAATCTTCACCCAACTTAAAAAATTATCCAGTGTTTACTGGCTTATAGATCTGTCAACCCAACAATACATACAGTAAGCACAATCAACCCAATGTTAATGATTTAATCGGAAAGACCTTGCGAAATGAGTTGTGTCATTTTTTTATGACTTGAAATTTATGACAACACATGGAGGAAATTTAACCTGTGTCTCTTTATTACAAGCAGAATTTATTCATTGGCCTGTACCTCCTACTTTGCATTCTGGAAAGTTACCAAAATATTGTGAATTAGGGAAAGATCTGAAACCATGCTGAGACGAGAGTGGAAATATTTTATTCTGCTAGAAAAAAAAGGGAAAATTCTTCCCTTGCCTGTCCTACCCAGCTTATCCTCTCACCCACCTCCTCTGTAGACATCTTGATTTTGTTCCCATTACCTGTTTAGTTACATAAAAACTAAAAGACGAGTTTTGAGGAATTCTTCACAGTTTAAACCATGACTTTTGGACTTTTGGGATACAGCGTTGCGATAAGAAAAACTAACTTCATTTGATTTCAAGATGTGTGAGAAGACAAAATAATTATTTTCTTCATCCTATATTCATCCCTAATCACATTATCCTACTGGTTATATTAAATAAACTGAAAGCGAAAGGAAGAAGAGTTGAATCATTTGTTTGTGATTTTTCAAAATATAGCTATTCATTGGGTCTGTAGAATATAGGACGCTTTTCTGTGAAAAAATAATGACAGACCATCTATTTGTTTGGCTTTTTTTTGAGATTATAAGCTATCCTTTTATGAGGATGAAATCTTGGTGGGAATAAATGGTTTTATTTTGGTCTTCTCAAATCAGCTTTATTATATTACCAACCACAATTTTTATAAGGTCTACAGGTAGATGACAATACTATACACTACTAATTTCCATTTTCAATATTTCAGACATACGAGATTAAGTCTTTTTTTTTTTTTTCCCATCATAGCTACCTTTATCCTAAAGCATATTGTCCCATAAGGATAAAAATTCTCTTTTTAATAGGTTTTACTGTCCTTGATGCCTTGCAGAGGTAAGGATCTCTTCACAGGAATGCTAGCAAGTCCTGTCTCTTCTCTGAGATAACTAAAAGCTCTGTAGTCAAGATAGTCAGGAGCTCAGCTCAAGACTATGTACCTAGTTAATTGTTAATTAGTTAAGGATCATAACATGGTAACATGGACTGTGCATTGTTCAGAGCACAAGAAACAAATTTTTACATGGCCAGGATATACTAAAGGATATATTTAACATTTGTTGTAGCAGAACAGATGAATTTTTTTTTATTCATCAGTCTTATTTTCTAATGATTTAGGGGTTGCTTGTAAAATAAAGTTCCAAGGATCGTTTCACTTTCCCGCAGCTGTGAGGTATTTTGAAATGAAAAATAGTTTAGATAAAACTGGAATTTGGAATATTTTTAAAGGTTAGAAACTGAACTTTTTTAAAAGAAGACAGGGACAAAAAAAATAACCCTTTCTGCAACGTCATAAAATTCTGACTAGCTGTAATCAGTATGTCATTTAAAATAAAAATACTATAAACCTGTAATGAACTGTGACAGATTTTCATGAAGACATAGTGGTACTCATGTTGCTATCAGGAGCTGACAGTTGAGTTTCATTTAAGCAAATATTTGTACACAATAAAAAAGAGATTCATCTATCTACAAGTAAAAATGGATGCTAAGATTTGATTTTACTACAATTTCTTTGTTTCTGTAATCCTGCTTTGACTTCTGTCAAAAAATATTAGATGCAAGCGGATAAAAATATATCTTTTCATTGACTCTTACGATCTCTTTGCTTGTCTTCTCATCATTGATGTTAAATAAGCTTCAATCAGAAATGTATAGATAATAATTAAATAAAACCTTAGGTATTTAACCTTAAGAAAGTATCTTGTGTAAGTAATAAAATATCTAATGTCTAAGTAATAAAAGCTTCTTTTAAATTTTGGTTGACTAGAACCCTTTTTAAAAAGTTTATTCTTCAAAAAATTATTACTCTTCTTTGGAGTAATAAAAATAAATGTGCTCATGAGATAACATGCTGTCATGGTTTGATGCTGACCTAATGCCAGTGCCCCCATGAAAATATATTTTCCTCAAATAACCGCTGTGAGATGTGACTAGGAACAGAGCAGAGCAAGCCCAAGCTTAGAAATAGAGAGAAAAAACTTTATTAACCTACACTAAAATAACAGGAACACACAGGAAACAGAATGAAAACCTTCCAAACATTCCTCCTCCTCCCACCCAATTTCCACCAACCTGCAGTGAGACAAAACCTTGGAAACCTGATCAAGTTACCCCCACTCAGATAATCAATTCTCAGTCCATCAGGGGAGAGAGGAGTCTCTCTTGTACCACAGTCCTCCCCACGAAACAGGGCTGAAACTCCCCATGTTTCCTTGTCACACGTGGCACCGCCCGGAGAAACTCTGCCATGGTGACATGCTCATTCCATGTACAGTGCTCTCACCACCGTCCATGGACCGAAACTGCTCAGGGTTCTTCAAGGATGCTTTGCCAACTGCCAAAAACCAACCGTGTCTCATTTTTGGGACAACAGTCCCCCCCATTTTCTCATCCCCTGGGGCCGAGGGTCTCGAGAACAGAGCTCTTCTTCTCCCTGAAGACAGAGNAGGGTTAAAAGTCCGAGCTCCGCTGCCCTCAGGGCACTGAGATCTCACGGTGGCACTCCCACATGCTGGGCATCACCCCCCTGCCGCCTCCTCTGCCGGCACAGGCTCGCTCGCTCTCTCTTCTGGGGTTGGTGGGGGGGAACAAAAGATCCCTCGGTGTTTTCTCCACCCCTCAGCCCTGCAGGGCTGGCCCGGTTCCATTCCCTTCCACCTTCTCTCTCTCTCTCCGGGGCTCCGGCCTACCTCAGCCTGGGCCTCCATGGCTCCCCTCCCCACCCAGCCTGTGGCCGGGCAGAGGGAAGATGTGCACTCTCCGGGTGGCCAGAACAAAAGAGAGGGAACTCTGGGAAATCTCTGCTTTTAACCCCGGTGTTCTCAGAGGCGATCCCTGTCTTCAGTGGTCACACCAGGTGTCAATATTCAAATCTGACTACTGACTGGTTTGACTATAACTTTCCAAAAAACTCACTTTCTCTCAAACCAAGACACTCCAGCCCTTCGCCTGTGAGAACACACATTTCTAAAATTATTATTACTATTACATTCAACACACTTCTATTTAAAACAATAACTTACACTAAACCTCCACCCCTAGATTTTCACCATTCTTCAAACAATTATTACTCTTCTTTGGAGTAATAAAAATAAATGTGCTTATGAGATAACATGCTATTTAAACCTTTCCTCAGAGTTGATTGATATAATAAGAGAAATCCTTTATCCCTGATACTCCATAAGAGTTCTTGTTGTAGTGATGGAGAGTGACTGATAAATCCAATTTTTTCAATTTGAAAATCAGTCGGACAAACACACTTCAAAAACCAAGCAGTTTTTATAGATACTTTTATTTTTAAAAAATACCTTTAAAAGATCATTTCCTCTATGTTCTTGCATCTCTTTCATTTTGTGCACTTCTGGAATACTACTGGTAAGAAAAATGTTGTGGACTAAATTGTAACTGAATTGAATTGAATTTTGTAAGAGGAGTTTGGGTGTGTGGGATTTTTTTCTAAGACTGTAGTATTCCAGATGTGTTGACATGCTGTAGTGTAATTAATTTCCGGACAACCGTTTTAACCACTTCAGTTTTGAAGGAGATACAGAAAAAAAGGTAAATATCTTGGGTTTATTACACTTCTTTAATATTCTGGGCACAAAATACCAGACGCAGAGACAACCTTAGGCAGTGGTGTTCATACTGAAATGCAGAGGGGTCCAGCTGATTATGTAGATGTTCTAATTAAATACATACAGTGAGCACAATCAGTTTTCTGATTATCATTTCAAGCACACTACAGGATGGTTTTCCTGTGCACTTCTCAGTGTTTGGGGTTTCGTTATTCTGGTTCTGCTTTTTGGAGGGGCAGGTTATGTTCTCCCTTCCATTAGATTGCAAAAGAAGAACTGTTAACATCAGTCCAGAAGGTCTGTGAGCTAAACACTTGCAGGCTGAGAACAAAAGGGCCAGAACAAATACTCTGAAAGAAAAGAGGATGGTCCCCTTTGCAGCAGGTGTGCTGCAGAGGGCAAAAATAATCATGGCCACCATGGTCCAGTGGGGTTCCTGCAGGACATGTGTTCTTCCCCACCAAAGTGCAGTCAGACCAATTAACTAACACACACAGCCATGTGTTATTGAGACTAAAGGCTGTTTTGCAGCTCACCACTGTGTCATTTTGTAAATCTACATAGTGCTCTGTGAAGCAGAAGCATACTGCAGGGACACGCTAGTGGTTTATGAATCTACATGCTGGGAAGATGAAAACAAGAAGAGAGTGGCAGGGGGTACACGATGATACAGAGGTGGGTCCACACAGGCTGGCCCCTGCAACAAAGCAGTGTGGAAACAGGTTTATCATGCAGGAAGACACCAACTAGGATGCAGGACAGCAACACAGATGTTTTGCAATAATAGACAGTCTCCTATTTAACAGGAGGAACCTACTATAAATCCCACACTCACAATCTACTGCAGTTTTGAAAACCAGATGCAAAGAAAGCCAGAAGGGCTTTTCTGTACAATGTGCTGACTTGTGCTGCACGCTAGACACTTCATTAAGAGCCAAACGAGAATGACTCAGGGAAGATAATGTTTCTAAATGGTTAAACTGTTTCTGAATGTTTAGCTATCCAGTCACATATCCCCAGGTGACACCCGTGTACATAAATCTGTATTGGTAATCCGAATACCTAAATGTGAAAGCATTCAAGATGAAAATCTAGCAAGAAAGCCAAACAGAAAAAAATCATATTCTTTGTTGGAAATCAAAGTGCAACAGACCTGGCTGCTAGAATACATCACACATATATTGTAGTTCTACTTATTGGACAGCAAAAATTAGAATTCGGTAAAGTATTCCCTTTAGTTAATAGTCTTTTTTTTTCCTAAGTGGCATTTTTCTGTTGCTTAAAACACACATTATACTGAAAAACATTCATCCAGTGAGTGTGTTAGAGTCCACAGTAAAACCTCATTAGTATTCTGGCCTTGTAAACATTGATGGCTGATGACAGCAATCCCTTAGTGTAAGCTGGTTTATAGAGTTGTATAATATTATTGATGTTAGTAAGGGAACAAGAAGCAGGTGGATATACCATCTGTCATTGCTACCTAAGCGATAATTTACAGAAAAAAAAATTTAGAACAGTTTGTTTCAGTACAAAGAAAAGAAACTGTAAATTTGGGAGGAAAGAAATGCTAATACACAACAATTATTTCTCTTGGTTGCTTTCCCTTTGTGTTAGTTTGTATGCTTGAAGAACATCAAGGAAGAAAGATGAAAAATATACACTCTTTAGTATTATTTCAGGACTTAGGGTCCAATCACAATGTTTTTTCTTCCAGTAATACTAATACCTGCACAAGACAAATTTGGAGACAAAGACTGCACACTGAAGGAGAACAGGCTTGACACCTGGATGTACATTCTGACTTCCTATACCCAGACTTTCTTGTGAAGGAAAGTAAGGAAAGGTGATGGAGCAGAAAATGTGTTGTCTGAAAAGTCTTTAGTTTTGATATCTTGAGAACCAGAACCATGGGGGGCACTACAAGGCATAGCTACTGTGTTTTCACAGACACAAACTGACAAAATATTTAACTTACTTAGTTTTAGTTCTCATTCGACATTTAAAGACATTGAGTCAAATTTTCAATAGATACATATCAACATTATGATATCCATTGTGTAAGCTACAGGTCTGGCTCCTCCCATTCAATATGTCTCCCTGTAAAATCAGTGATAAGTACTTTTTACTCTTAAATGCTGATTACTCTTCCCAAAGCCAAATTAAAAATTAAATTTCACTAAATTCATGCCTGTTACATGTCTGCGTTCTTAAAAGCAAGAACTTTTTTTCCTTTTGCAACATACATTAATATTCAATTAAAAAAAAGAAAAAAGATCAAAAGCGCTGGAAGCTAAGAAAATGTAATAATATGTCAGTAATGGTAGAATAAAGATGCAACATATTCCAGTAAATGTTAGAATGGGGGATCTAACATTATTTAAATCCTGAACATATTTGGCTTTAAGGAAAAACTTTTATTTTAGTGTTCACTCTTTCTATTCTGACCTGTGATTTTGCACAAGCAGGTTGTGAAATCTGTGAAGATTTTTCTTGTATAATGACCACATTAGTGGAGTCTCGTTTGAGATCTGGTGGCAGTTGTTAATTGCAACAAATGCAGATGCCAGAGAGAAAAACATAGAAAGGGTACAATTTGTATAGCTAGTCAATGGAGAACCATGAATCTTAGGTATTGATCATAAATTTTTTGTAAGACTTCATATAGGAAACCCATGCACTGTATCATTTATGAGATTACCAATTATTTTAATTCTACCCATGTTCTAACAATACTTTTTTTTCTAATAATTCAAAATTCAGCCTAACTTCCAGGAGGAACAATGAATCTCCAGTTGTCTGTTACTCTTTATTGGCATTGCCTCCTGTTACCTTTCCTTTTCATCTACCATTTCAGCACTTCTTGGAATGAAGATGAAAGCTTATATACAGTTTAAAGCAAATGATAAAAAAACATGTGAGAGAGAGTGGTAGAATTTCTGAGCAATTCCTTTAATGAAGATGCTGAATTCTGAACTGTCAGAGTCCACCTTGGAAGGATTCTCAGAGAGTACACAGAATTCACTGGGCTATTTTCTTTAGTTAAGATTTTTCTGCTAGAGAAGAGATGTGCAGCTCAAGCTGCATCTAAGACACTTGTACTGGTCATTGACTGGCAAGTATGTGCAGGATGCCATTTGAGGTTTCAATCTTAACCTACCATTCTTGAGGTTTTGGCATCTTAACAGACTGCTTATTGGGATTCATAATCAAAACCAGGTGCAATTCTGAAATACAGAAACTAATTTTCCAAGAGCTGAGCTTTGAACAGATATGAAGAGGCAGCTCCTGTTTCTAAAATTATTACCCTGAATTGTTATAAACATGCAATTGGCTCTTTAAAAAACATACATAAAATATGTCAGGTACTACCTAAAATAAGATGGTGTTATAATCTTGTGCCAAATTTCTGTGCCACATAAGTCTTGTGCATAACTCTATAAGAAGCAAGGCTTTCAACACTTCTCAATACACCGGTTTTTGTCTTACCATTCAAAGTTTGTGTCAAACAGCTTTACTTCCTAGGTTTATCTGCAGTGCAGTCTTAAAAAGAAAACAAAACAAACCCACCAGAAACCTGTTTCCTTTCATCTCTGAGCCACAGAGTGTCTGTTTTCCTTAAAAAATTATTAGTGTTTCCTAGAGGAATATTCCTTCCAGTTACTTCCTCATCTATAAGAAGATTGTGATGCAACCAAAAGAGATGTTGTGCTTATTTTTTCTTATCAAGCTAGAGATTTAAGTTGTGTAAATGAACAGGGACAATAAAGATTAAAATGAATTCTGGAAATAAATATGTCATATGGAAAACATTCCCTGCCACCCTCAGATTTGTAATGGAAACCTGAAAAGCATATTCTGATTAGTAGATTTTTATACAAAAATTGTCATATATCTCCAGAATACAAATTATATTGTCAAAATATACAATGACCTATAGGGCAAAGGAGCCTACAAATAGATGAAAACTATTGAAATGTGGCAAGTGGAAATGATATATGCAATGTTAATGTTCATGTGTCGTAAAAAACACAGAGCCCTCTCATAGCCCACAGGGTTACCCTTGAAGATGGTCAAGCAGGGAAGAAGAGATATAAGTCTTTTATTTTTATTTGTATGACATGTGATTAAATTTATTCTTATTTAATAATAGAACTGTGTAGGAAATATTATTAATTTATAAGAAAAAAAGATGTTCTAATTTTGCATGATTTGAAGCAATTATTAGCTGTGACTGTCTATCGGGAGGGAATTTTCTGGTTCACATCATGCAGCTTCCATTTTGTCATATAGACTAAACTGCTAGTTAAGAAGAAACTCCTGCCTCATCCCATGAATACAGAAGGAAAATAGAATGTTCATCAGTGGCCATATGAAGTTTAACAAGGAAAGCTCTGAATTATGCAGCTTGGGACAAGTCAACCCCATATGTACGTACAGACTGGGGAAAAAGCAGCTGGAGAGCAGCACCGCAGGAAGGAACCTGGAGTCCTGGTCTGTGGCAAGCTGAACATGAGCCAGCAGTGCCCTGGCAGCCAGGAGGGCCACCCGTGTCCTGGGGTGCATCAGGCACAGCATCACAGCTGGGCAAGGGAGGGGATTGTCCCACTCTGCTCTGCACTGGGGCAGCCTCACCTTCTTCCCTGCTTGACCATCTTCAAGGGTAACCCTGTGGGCTGTGAGAGGGCTCTGTGTTTTTTACGACACATGAACCTCAAGTGCTGGGGGCAGTTCTGGGTGCCACAGTGTAAGAAGGATTTAGAACTGTTAGAGAGTGTCCAAAGAGGGGGTCATGAAGATGGTGAAGGACCCTGAGGCGGGTCATATGAGGAGTGGCTGAGGGCACTATGTCTGTTCAGCCTGGAGGTGACTGAGAGGAAACCTCACTGCAGGTACAGCTTCCTTGTGAGGGGAAGAGGAGGGGCAGGCACTGATCTCTCTGCTGGCCAATGGCGGGACTTGAGGGAATGGCCTGAAGTTGTGTCAGAGGAGGTTTGGGTTTGATATCAGGAGAAGGTTCTTCTCCCAAAGTGTGGTTGGGCTCTGGAACAGGTTCCCCAGGGTAGTGGTCACAGCACCAAGCCTGGAAAAGCATTTGGACAATACTTTCAGGTACATGATGTGACTCTTGGGGAAGGCCTGTGCAGGATGAGGGATTCTACTTGACTCTTGTGAGTCCCTTTCAACTCAGGATATTCTGGTTATTCAGTATATTCAACTCCAGATATTCTATGAGTCTAGAGTCCTGCCTTAAGTTTTAAAAATCATACATAAGATAGAGCAGAAATTTTGTGGTCCCTAAGGAAGGGCCTGTACTGCACTGTAATCACAATGAGTGTCTTAAACAGCCTGCCCCCAGCCTGTCATGTAATCTATTTTCTGGAAAAAGTTGCACCTGGGTGTGTGAACTCACATATTCTCAGTGTGCTTCTAGAGGACTCTTGCACTGTCAGTGTATTTTCCATAGGAAAATACGGGTTTAGCAAGCAGATGAGCCATAGAGCCCTGGCATCTGAGGCTTGTCAGGCACGTTGGGCAGCCTGCAGAGCAAGCTGGCAGTGAGGGAGGGAGCTGAGACATGCTGCAGCCTCCAGAAAGCTGACCTGCATGAGGAGAAATTATGTGCCTGGCTTTACACATCTGCACCGCAGGGACAGCGGGAGATCTCTGCTGCTCTCCTCATATTCGTCACCTGCAGGTCTGGGCAGAGACTCACCTTAAAATTCTAGAAAAACTTGTGAAAGCTTAGCATTAGAGGTAGTAGATTTAAGCCCCCAAGTATAAACAGTTGTTTATATTGACTAGTTTTCTCCTCTGCTTATAGTGAGGTGGGATTTTTTTTTATTATTAAACTTGGAAAAATCCAAACCCACCAAAGCAAAGGTGTTACTGGTAATTATGTTGATTTTGACAAAGGTCCATCTTGGCATTCTAATTATACTGCTATCATTGCACACCACTAAAAATAGAATTAAACGGTTTGGAAATCACAAGGGATTTGCAGATACTTAATGAATTAATTAAGGGAAAAAAAGAAGAAAATCAGTAGCAATGGCTAAACCAAGAAAATTTGTGCCATTTGCAGCTCATTAATTGACAGTGATAATAAGATCCAGAGGTGATCCTTGCTGGTGTCAACAGTGATAATAGAAACTTTACTTAAGCATGAATATGCATGTTCTGCCATAAGTCCTATGTACTTCTCGCACTCTCATCTTTTTCTGGTAAAGGCAATTTAAAAAAATCTAATGGAAATATTTTTTATAACTTCTTTTCCAATAGGACGTGAATACTTGTAAGGATGTCTTGTGTGCAACAATTGCCTGAGAGCTGCTGGGCTAGTAACAGAATAAATTAGCTAGGATTTTTCAGTGTCAGCAAGGATTTTCTATTCTTTCATCTATCTTTTCAGTGCTTGCAGATGGTTGTTATTCCTGAATCTGTTACAGCTTTCATGGGGTGTTTGTTATTAAGTTTTGTTCATTATTCTAATGAAGCCTTCATCCTGTTACTTTATCACTTTACACGTTCATCATGTTTTCTTACAACTGCATAACAGAATTTCTCCTTCTGTGGGGTAAAACAGGCTTTCTGAGAATACACATCTTAAATATGACCTTTATTAAATCTTCAGTATTAGATACTGTTGTAATCAATAATATTCAAATGCTTAATTATCTGTTGGAATAATTCTTTTGCTAAAAGTAACTAGGCCTTAGTTTTACTCGTTAATTGTACATTTAAAATAATTTTGATTCAACTGTGCTTGAAGTTGATATCCATAATTACAGTGTTACTGAACTGCATTTATTAGAACTGTTGAGATCTGTCAAAAATGTTGAGTTTTTTTCACTGAAAATTTCCTATCTACTCCACTGCTGATGGCCTGTAAATTGTAGTTCTGGATTAGGATAACATGGAAGCAAACACATGTAGAAAATGCAAATCTACCAACAGAGGAGACAACCCGGTATTTTTTCCCTTTGAATGGGAAAATTACACTAGGGAAATACACTGAGAATAAAGATGAAGAGAAGAGAACATACATGAGCTGAGGAAATATATATTTGCAGTTGTAGATACAGTAATATTTTCTGGTGATATATGGAATATGCTATATTACTAGTATAATAATTACATTATAGGTGCATTAAATTTGCTTTGCCTAAAATTAGTAAACCTCCCATCTCCTATACCTTGATGGAACCTGTAACATCATGTTTTTACATGTACATATAGGAAAGCATAATTTAAACAAATACAATAAACTTGTACTTAAAGCACTTCAGCATCATCTTGTCATATAATTTTTAGTGGGTTTTGCCAGTGGAATTGCATCATAATATCAAGATAATAAATGGGAAGGACTGCATTTAACAATAAGTACTTAGCTTTCATCTTTGGTTATTGATATTACCTGTGTACCAAGTATTTTTCAGTTAATTTCCTTGATAAGGAAATGAAGACTGAATGAGACTAAAATATTTTTACTTACCCATGACACTGCACTAGTTGAAAAATCATTTACAATTCTTAGTTAATATTATAATATATTTTTAATAAAAGCTAACAATTTGAGATGTAGCCTGCATCCTTCTCTTTCCTCACCAGAAGTTCAGCTCATATACCCCTAATACCCATGCAGAACATTATGGACAGTAGAGCAACAAGTGGCCAAATACTTAATTTGGAAATTTAATTAAATTGAGAAATTTGTTTTCCATAAATATTCTAATCACTCATTATGTACAATTATTCAGAATTACTGTGGACATTAGAAGCTGTTTTTTACAGCCTCTAAGAGCCTTAAAGATGATGCTTTAAAATTAAAGTCTGTCTGAAAAAGGCGGCCAGACTATTTGAGTTAGCACTTTTCCTCAAATAGAAAAAAAGCCCTATATATTTCTTTTTCCTTGCAGTTAACATAAATTAAGAACAAAACAAGTGAAAAATTACTTCCTAGGAGACTACCTTTTCTCCCTATTTATTCACATCTTCCATCTTCTCTAGGACTGCCCAAGCTAAGCAGAAACATAATTTTATTTGTCTGCACCAATACTACAGAACAGCAATAGCAGAATTTGTTTTTATTCTTTTTTGCCCATTCTATTTGCAGAGAGTGTCTGTGCTGCACATCTGCTGACAACAGATGAACCATGGAAAGACTTGTACAGCACTGAAGCATCAGTATATTCTGTTTTAAGACAGAAACAGGCATGTAATACACTGAAGGTAGGCTATTAAGAAGTGATAGCGATCTTGATGAAAATTCTGATATATGGTCTCTGAAACCTGCTAAAACTGGGGTTATTATCTGTTCTGTAAGCAAAAAAAAGGTGTGGAAATGTCAGTATAGTGTGAAAATCTAAAGAACCATTTTAGCATGTCTTTTATTAGGAACATCCATAGGTACAAAAAAGTTTTTCCAGTATGAAATAACTGATTTAATACTCCTTATTTCATACCCTGCTCCAAACTGAACTGAGGTAATACTGTTAACATCATATTCAGAATGCTCCAACATTACATAAATTTTTGATCTATAAAATACTGTAGCCCAAATTCCTCCCTGACAAAATTTTCTTAAATTTAGTGAAGGTGCAGTTTTTTAGCAGAGCTGTGATTTACAGGTTAGGAAAAGAAACAAAAAGGAGGAAAAGGGCCAGGTCTCCAACTCTTTTATATTAGGTTAGCTCAAAGATGTCTCTTTCCTTCCTATATTAGAACAAGGGTCTGTATGGAAAAAATAGGGGCAAAATCCTTTCTCCAAAAGAGGAGGGAACAGACTGTGACTTGGGTCCATGCAGCTTGACCAACAGAAATCTACAGTCTCTGAGAAATAACACAGGAAACAGAGGAGAGTTGGTGTAAAATGAGCTTTCCTATGGACACCAAACAGAGGATGTCACAGAAGTTTGTCCATTAGGAGCAATGTCAAGATTGCCCCATATCTGCAAGTAAAACTTAAAAGTAATTATTTAGAAGTGATCCTAGCCACTGCAAAAAGAAAGTCCCATTGATTCTGAGGTGGAGTACAAGGACAAAATATATATTTTCTAAGACAGTTTAATTCCGTTGTATCTTCAGGTCTTCCATCCAGTTTGCTCTGGCATTTTCAGATATTTGGTGTCAGTGAATTAGCTGACATATGAGTCAAACTTCTGTACAGATAATAGGCAATCTGACACACAGGGAAATGAAACTCATTATCTGATTCTGTATCAGAGCTATATGACACAGGAGAATTGTGATTTTCAAAATATTCCCTACTGAAGAAAAATGTACTGCTCGAAATTTCAGTAGCCTATTTGGACTTGAGGATAGCAGTAAAACAACAAAAGAGAAAAAAGTTGCTTATTTCCTCATTCTTTTGCAAAAGGTAGACTTTGAAGCATTAACCTACTTAATTAAAATCAGATTTCCTTTTTTAGTTCCATATTTGTGTCAGAAACATGAAAACACAAGCTGTTTTTCTTCACCTTGTAAAATGTTTGTAGCTGCAGATGTTTTGCAGATGGCTTCCACTCAGATGCTCTAGGAACACCTATTTACCCAGCTGATAGGCAGCAATGCAGCAAATAAAGGCAACTTACAGGGATTTTGGCAGTTAGCAAGGACACCTGTTTGCTTTCATGGTGTTCCTTCTTCACACCTTTTTTTTTTATTTTTCTGGCTGAAGTTTTATATCATGATAGATTTTTTGGCAAATGACTGGATAGCTCCCCATTATTTCAATATTTCTTCTGGAGGTATCTTTGTCTATTCAACTTCCAGTGTTTTCTTTGGGTTTCTTTTTTCTCTTTTACCCTCTGTTTCATGGTAGTTTGTCAGTTTTTTGCCAGTTTTTGGTATTTTTTCACATGTTTTTATTGATGATGATCTGTGGAGTTTTCTTCCCTGTAGCTGGTCTTGGAGGAGATTGTGACTTTGGGAACTTTCTGTTGGTGGTGTTGTATCAGTTTTGCTGTATCTTTCGTGACAGAGAGGCGATACCAGGGCCAGACTAAAAAAGACAAAATAAAAAAATAGGAAACATTTTTAATGAGCTCTAATTACATGTACAATTGATTTCTAACCTGTCCTGGTTCAAGACAGAGGTAATTTTTGTAGTGGCCAGGAGAGTGTATGGCCAGGACACAGAGGTAATTCTATACCACTTCATATCACTACCCAGTGATGAGGGAAGGGCTCTCTTTCAGGGGACATAGTGTGATAGAGGGAAAGATCAGGTATTACTGTTTCTGTGTGAATTGTTTGCAACTTTCTGGCACCCTCTGTCATTGGTATTGTTCTTGCTTCTGTTCATTTTCTTATCTCATTGCTGTTTCCAGTAAATTGTTCATGTCTTGACTTACAGTCTTCACCTCTTGTGCCTCCAGTTCATGTCTCCATCCCACCACAGAGAGAGGGTGAGTGAGGGACAGAATGAGCAGCAGTGAGGTTTGAAGAGTCTCAGTCAGAGAATTAAACTGGGGAGTAACATTCCTATGCCATGACATAACCTTAATGGATTCTGAACATCATGCAGCTGCCTTTGCAGTTTGGATGATTTTAAAAGCTACTGTAATTTGCCCTGCTGCTTAGTTCACTTAATGCTGGCTTTTTTTCCTATTACTATTTAATCTTCAAATCAATAATAGTTAGAAATAGGGATCTGTCATTTTAGTAAAATACATTTTGGGGTTTATATTTTTTAAAGAGGAACTAGTTTGTGCTGAGCAGTAACTGTAACAATGTCATTGTAGGACTCTGCCGTTAGTTTTTAGCCAATCTCCTTATCAGATTTGTGTTTCACTAACAAAATAGTTATTTTACTCTTTGTTGCCTTCTGATGTCTTCAACAATCAATCCTGCAAGTCGACTTGAGATTAAGAAATTCCGTTAGGAAATGCATGAGAAAAAAAGTAATTCTATATTTCACCACTTATCTCTTTTGCTTTCTTCGTCATCTCCTGAAAGACAAAGCTAAATTCTCCTGATTGCAATGCTTTAATCCTCTGAAGCTGTAAACATCACTGCCATTCTGTTTTCATGGGTGTTATTATCCATAATCCATGGTATTTATTCATCAGTCATGTTATATTCATTGTTTTGGTGAGATCAAACACGGAAGAAGGTCTTCTCTCAAACACTTCCTGAACTTATCAGAAGTTTTCATAGGCCAGATGGTAAATGCAGATGGTGCTGTTCATTATGTCTAGCAACAGTGGCTGTAATCTTCTGGCAAGCACAGTTCATAATGAGACACACAGTATAAGAAAATCATGGAGTCCTGCTCCGGCAATACTGCAAACTCAGTGCTCAGTTAAGCAAAAAGAAAATGGATGAAAAATTCTATTATCCTAGCACCTTTTGAGCACAGAAATGAGCTATGTGTAGGTGTCTGTAGAGAGAAAATACTACCTGTGATACTATTATTTTAAAAAAGGAAAACATTGGTGTATCTGAGAACAAAATCGGCTTGAATTGTTAAAGCTAACTGATTGCAAGATTGCAGGGTAAAGGTCAAAACCTGAAATTTGGCCTTTCAAGCAGAAGATAACAGCAAACAGTAGGGGCTGGTTGTAAATTTTTGTGACACCCAAACTAATCTAAAATGGCTATATTGGGTTTTCATGGCAAGATTTTGGTGGCAGGGTGGATGCAGTAGTGACTTCTGTAAGAAGAAGCCAGAAATTGTCCCCATATCTGAGGGAGCCAATGCCAGCTAACTGCAAGACAGCATTGTCACAGGACAAGGCCAAACCACTCAGCAATGATGGTAGCACATGTGGGATGACAGATTTAAGAAGAGGGAGAAAAAACTGCTAGAGTTTTTTCAAAAGCTGCTAGACAAAAGAGTGAGAACATGTGAGAGGAACTGCTCTGCAGACACCAAGGTTAGTGGAAAAGGAGGGGCAGGAGGTGCTCCAGGAGCTGAGGCAGAGATCCCCCTGCTGTCTGTAGCACAGACCATGGTAAAGCAGCTGTGCCTCTGCAGCCCCTGGTGAACCATGGGGGAACAGAGATCCACCTGCAGCTGATGAATGACCCCACATTAGAACCAGTGGATGTCCAAAGGAGTCTGAGACTCCATGGAAAGCATGCACTGGAGCAGTCTGTTCCTGAAGGGCTACACCCCATTATGTAGACCCATGCTGAGGCAGTTGTGAAGACCTGCAGCCAGTGGGAAGGACTCATATTGGAGAAGTTCACAGAAGACTGTATCCTGTGGAAGGAATCCACATGGGAACATAGGGAGAGTGCGAAAAGTCCCTCCCATAGGGAAGAAGAAGCACATGTGATGAACTGACCACAGTGCCCATTCTCCATCCCCTGCACTGCTGCAGGGTTAGGTAGAAAAAGGAGTGAAGTTTAAGCCAAGAAGAAGGGAGGGGTGGAGGAGTTTTTATGGTTTGGCTTTATTTTTTATTACCTTACTCTGATTTACTTGACAGTAAATTGAACTGGTTTCACAAAATTGAGTCTGTTTTGCCCATGACAGTAACTGGGGTGTGATTTCTCCCTGTCCCTATCTCCACCCATGACACGAGCTTTTCATTATATTTTCTTTCCCCTGTCCCACTGAGAAGAGGAATGAATAAGCAAACAGCTTTTGTGGGTGCCAGGTATCCAGCCATGATGAATCCACCAATAGATCAGGTGATTGGGGAACGTAGAATTCTCAAAAAATTACTTACATTTAAAAAGTGCCTCTGAAAATGGAAAAGCAAATTCTCATTCACTTGCAAGATCTATGTATTTGTCTTTCAGCTCTACTTTATCTTTACATGTTCAAGACCAAGGAAAAATAAGTGAGAAAACCTCTGTAAGATGGTGAAATGTATGTCCATTGCCTGAATGCAAGATTTACAAACAAAGCCATGTGTTATTATCTTACAGACACCATGCTAACAATGCAAGACGCAATTAAGACTGAACTCTGCAGCTGAAGAATTGTAAATCAGAGAGAGATTGTAAATCAGAGACCTACCTTTTATAAACAATATGTACTTTGAAATGTATGTCATTGTAAAAAGAGGCTTTGTAAAGAAAGTTAAAAGTTTTGGGACACTGACATTGCATCACTAGTTTGAAGATTAAAAAGTTTTAGCTGTTCTTTTTTTATGTTTTCTCACTATACTTTTTATGTTCCATGCCACATTAACCACATTAGTGTCTTTCTAAAAGTAATTCACATACACTTCAGGTATCAGGACATCTGGAAAATATGCTTTTTGTTTGGAAAGACAAAGTAAATAAAAAGAGGTTTTGAACTGAGAAATTATTCAAAGCATTTTCTTTTTACTTCGAAGCAATTTTTTTTTTTTCCACCACGTCTGTAGTTCAAGGATATTGAAGCAAATGAAGCAAAGCTCTACCAACGACTCCTGTAAAATAGAAAATTAATTAAGTTAAAATATGCTGTATCAAAAATTCCCTTATGTATTAAAATTTCAGATGTTTGATTTCTGCTTTAGTGATTTACACTATTATATTTTGATTTCAATTAATTTGGTCTGCGCTATATAAAATAAAATAAAATCCTAATTGAGACTATTTTTTATGAATTAAAAAACATACATCTTTTTAAATTGATACATGAATTTAAATTACTTCTAAATATTTTAATTTCTATTAGAATTCAGAAGTTCACAAGAAAGAGCATTAATTTGGAAGTCCATGATTGCATGGTAATTCACAGAACTTCCAAGTACTTTTCACAGTTGTAATTCCAACATACTATGA